>CM064571.1:3971695-4452419 GCA_032716605.1 Paralithodes platypus | reverse complement strand
AGGAGTACAAAGGAGTACAAAGGAGTACAAAGGAAATCAAGCAACAACAGATCTAGTGACCCTTCTAGGTTGCTTGTCCTCCAAAACACTGAGGATCAAGTGTCCAAACAGTGGTTTAGAGTGGGTAAGGGAACATTGGAAAGGGAACTACTGCCCTGCCACTAACGTGGCAGGACTAGGAAGTTAGTAGGGGACATATGGGTTAGTAACTGAGGGGAGGATAAAGTTATTCATTTACAAACGCAGTCAGTCGCGGGTTTGATGCGAGATATTTGTCTAGGCGGAATTTAAATGAATCAACGGTGCTGCAGTCTATAACGTCTCGGGGAAGCCCATTCCACAAGTTGACAACTCGATTGAAGAAGAAATTCTTAGATTCGTGCGAGTTAAAAGATTTACCAATAATTTTGCAACCGTTTCCCCGCGTGTAATTAGATTGGTCGATAGTGAAGTACTTACTACAGTTCATATTGTCGATGCCTTTGATGATTTTGAACACTTGAATTAAGTCGCCTCTTAATCTGCGCTGGGTTAAAGGAAATAGATTTAATTCTCTAAGACGCTCTTCGTATGGTTTGTTCTTTAGGCTAGGTATCATTTTGGTAACTCTACGTTGAACTCGTTCTAGCTTGTTTATATCTTTTTGGTAATAAGGGCACCAGGATTGAACGCAGTATTCCAGAAGAGGGCGGACTAAGGAATTGTAAAGGGTTAGGATAACTTCTTTGGATTTATGCTCAAATGACCTGCCTATAAAGCCAATTATTTTGTTTGCCTTCTTAACAACTTCTGAACATTGTTGACTCGGTTTTAGGTTACTCGATATTGTTACTCCCAGATCAGTTTCTCTGTTTACATTCTTAAGCTGAGTGCCATTCATCGAATAGTTTGCTTTCTCATTTAGGTATCCGACATGTAGTACTTTACATTTATCCGCATTGAAACTCATTTGCCAAATTTGGGCCCAACATGACAATTTATCTAGATTGTGTTGCATATCGTCAACTTGTTCTTTGAGAGTACGCTATTTGCAATTTTTGTATCGTCAGCAAATTTTGAGATTGTGCAGGTGAGACCCTCATCTATGTCGTTGATGTAAATTAGAAAGAGAATTGGTCCTAGTACCGATCCCTGGGGTACCCCGCTACTTACATTGGTCCATTTAGATGCCTTACCGTTTATGACTACCCTTTGCTTTCTGTTGCTGAGCCAATTTTCTATCCATTTCAACACACCGTCTTGTATTCCATGCGCTTTTAGTTTTAGCAGTAAACGTTTGTGGGGAACTTTGTCAAAGGCCTTTTGAAAATCAAGGTATATAATATCTACAGCTTTACTCTCATCGTAGAGGTTGAGGATATCGTGGAAGAAGTCTAAGAGGTTTGTTAAACAGGAACGTTTTTTACGAAAGCCGTGTTGAGTATCTTTAAGTATGTTATTTTCCTCTAAGTGATTTACGAGTCTGTCTCGTATGACCGTTTCTAGCATTTTACATACAACTGAGGTTAAGCTAATTGGACGATAGTTACTGGGTAGGGATTTGCTGCCTTTTTTGAATATCGGTGTTACGTTGGCTAGCTTCCACTGATCAGGCATAGTTCCAGACTGCAAGGATTTATTGAATAGTAATGTCAGTGGTTTGGAGAGCTCATTCTTAGCTTCCTTTAGAACTCTAGGCGAGATTGTATCAGGTCCTGGCGTTTTATTTACCTTGAGTTTATCTAAACAATTCAATACTTCTCTCTCTGTAACGGTGATATTGCTTAGAACATCTGAATTATCAATCTGAATCGGCGATGGTGTAGGGATATCACTGAGGTCTTCTGTTGTAAAAACTGATGCAAAGAAGGTATTGAGGGCATTACTCATTTGTACTTCGTCTTTGGTGTATTCTCCTTTTTCATCGACTAACGGTCCAACAGTTGAAGTAACTACTTTTTTCTTTCTGATATAACTATAGAATTCTTTCGGGTTTGTTTTACTTTGATTCGCAATATGTAACTCTAAGGTCTTTTTACTTTGCTTAATTAACTTTTTGGCTTTGCGTCGTAGCTCTCAAATTTCACCCGTTCTTCGTCATTTTGTGAGGATTTTAATCTATCGTAGCAAATTTTTTAGCAAGCAGGCAGTTTGAAATATCTTTATTCCACCATTTGGGCTTATTTATTAGGCCTGGACGCCGTATTTTCGATGGTATGCAGTCTTGCACTGCTTTTAGGTAAGTGGTTTCGAATAACTTCCAAGATGTATTTATGTCGTTATTGTTAATTAAAAAGCTCCAGTCAGTTTCTTTAAACATAGCTCTAAGTTTATGGAAGTTTGCTTTCTTGAAATTAGGGACTTTTTCGATGCTACTATTTGGTTCGTTACTAGTAAACTTTAAAGTGAAAGTTATCGTACGATGGTCGCTGTTACTGAATTCATCACCAACATTCAAATTCTCTATCAATTCTTCTTTTGTTGCAAGTACAATGTCAAGAACGTTATTACCACGGGTCGGCATTCGAACAAATTGATAAAGCGAACTCTCTTGCAAGTTCGTATACAAGTCATGTCCGGAGTGTGAAGTAAGAGTATCGCCCCACTTGGTCACAGGTAAATTAAAGTCGCCAAAAATTACGGTATCTTGTGAGTTACTTACATCTGCAATTTGTTCGTAAATTTCTCGGTCAGTTTGCACTGATTGAGCTGGAGGTCTGTATATTAACGCAAGTATTATTTTTGTACCTTTATTATTCTTTATTAGCACAAAAGATGTGTCGACGTTCACAATTTGAGGTTTTGACACGAGGGTCGGGTTAAGACTTTCTTTGATATAAAATAACAACGCCATCCATTTTATTGGTACACAGTATGGTTAGGGTTGTAGGAGGTAGAGGAATGGGTGGGAGAGGAGGAGGATTAGGGGGGGGGGGGAGGAGGAGGAGGTAAGGTACTCCAGGGCGGAGGAACGTGTGAGAGGGCAGGTGTGTGTGTGTGTGTATGTGTTGGGAAGGTGGGACATACTACATATAAATAAGTTGTTTAAGGCCAGCGATAGTACTGAAGATAAATATGGTAGTACAAAAAAAAAAAAAAAAAAAATCTTAAAAGGGAAAGTTTGAATTTCAACGCAAGTCTACAGATATCGGCAGTATCGCTTCATCGTACCTGACACAACATATCAATAAGTAGGGAAGGAAACTGTATACGTGCAATGAATGAATGAATGAATGAATATAGAAAAGGTGGGTGAGGGTGAAAGAAGGGAAGTTTTATTGGTGTAGTAAGAGAGAAAGTGAAAAAGTAGGAGCATAAAGAGTGTCGGGCTTGACCCAACTTGCGTGAGTTGTTGATTTTAGTTTGGGGGTTTAGGGGAGGCACTGTTGGTATTGAGACACATTTTCCGAGAGCCTCAGTATGGCACGTCAAGAAGGCTTGGAGATAAAAATGGGTGGTAAGGCAAAAGATAATTAATTTTGGGTGGTAAAAGTTAATTTGGTGAAGTGAGATTCAGAAGCTCTGATCGGTCAAAAGTGGCATGGAGGCTGGGCTGTGGACGAGCCGGCATACCCCACCGCCTCTACCAGTCTGGACGAATCAGATGAGTCTGGGTGAATTGAATATAAAATTTGGTAATGGAGAATGTTTTAATGATGGTCTGGCAATTTTGGATGGTAAGGGTCTAAAGTGGGGCAGCAAGGCATGGTTGTCAACTGCAGTCTAGAGAAGATTACACTGTCTTATGAAGAGCTTAAAGATCAAGATTCAATTAAGTTTAGTAGCAAAACAATATTCAGAAGGAAGATACTAGTAGTCCTCCGGGATGGATATGCCGCATATCCGAAGGTACTTAATTGTAGATCAAACCATTAGCAAAGAATATTGAGGACAATTATGTTGCTTACATATGCAAGGGTCATGTATATTGGCTTGCAAAAGGATATGAATTGGCACTTAACATATTATTTAAATAAAAGCTGTGTTAGAGGCTCAGAGGGATATGTATATACTGTACATTGTCAATCTATTAAATGAGAATAGCAGTGATAAGTAAAGAAATACTGACTGATATTATAAGTGTGACATGATCAATGAAAATATGAAATCGTGTAGAGGGCGTTACAAAGGGTTTAAGTGTGACCTTGTAAGAAAGAAGAGATGTGTGGAGGGCAAGGGGTGCATACTTATAAGGTTCATGTTTCATGTTTACAGTACATATTATTGTGGGGGGCAAAGTTCTTGTGTTTTTTTAGTATGTTATTGATTACGTTATTCTTTAGCATGTATATTGCTTGATCCTCAATTGTGGTTAACTGATTATTCCTGTATTCCCTAATCATTGGGCATTCCAGGATATAGTGCTCGAGAGTGTGTTTGTTGGGAGCTCTGCAAACCCTACATTGCCTGTGCTCTTCTTCTACCTGCCAATTCAGCTGCCATGGATAACAATAGCCAAGCCTTATTCTTGCATATACTGAGTCTACCCACCTACTCGTTGTACGTTTACCATAGGTGTATTTGGTCGTAAATGCTACTTTATTGTAGTAGTTTATAGATCGGCTGGTATTATGATGTCTAGCTCTGTCTTCATCCACTCTTTCTTCTTGTGTCTTTTTAATTATAGTTCTCATTGTTTCAATGACAGTTCAAGAATATGATCAGGTTCTTCTTTCTCTGAGGCCTCCTTGGCAAGCTTATCTGCCCTTTCATTGCCTGGGATGCCTACATGTGAAGGAATCCAGGCAAATTTGACCCCTAGCCCCTTCTCCCCTACACATGTTATCCCCCGTCTGATATCTTGTACAAGGAAAGGATAGGTGGGTTGGGGGCTAGAGATAGCTTCCAAGGCCGCCCTGCTGTCAGATAGGATAAGAATATTCTTTCCCCTTCGAAAGATACTCCCAATTCCATCGCTATTGCCACCAGCTCAGTTTGAGTGGAGGAGGCCCAGTCCTGTAGCCTGGATAGTTCATCGTCTTCCTGAGCAAAGTTGCCACCACTCATAATAGTGATGGCAGCTCCTGCCCTCCCAGTTACGGTGTTAAGTGAGCCGTCACAGTATACCTGATCAGTGTTCTCATCTGTCATATCTTCTATTAGTGACATAAAGTTTGTCTTCAGAGCGTAGGACGGGATCTCAGACTTTTTTGTGTCGAGTTGTGTCACTATAATCTCAATAGTGGCCTCTTCCCAGGGCGGAAGGGGGACACTCAATTGCCGGTCATCTGGATGGTAGTCTGTAAGCTGGGTGGGCGGGGTGGGGTCAGTCAGTTGCCAGTCACCGATATAGTAGTCTGTAAGCTGGTAGTCAAGAATGTCAGCAGCAGTTTCATGTGGCCAGTCCCTGCCTTTTAAGTCATCTATTCTAAGTAGCTCCATTAGTGCAGTCTTAGGTCGTGTTTCTCTGTCGTCTCTCAGTGTTCGTATGCCTATTATCATATTTGTTTCTTTTATTCTATCAGTGATGGACGATAGATTTAACTCATATCTAAGATTTTTTTACCTTGACATTTCTCGGACATCCAAAAATAAGTCTCATGGCTTCATTTTGCAGTTTGTCAAGTTTTTCGATCTGATTAGCAGGTAGACAGGAGAGAGCAGGTGCATGGTAGTCAATTACTGATCTAATATAGGCAATGTACATGGTCCTGAGGATAGTGATGGAGGCACCCAAGCCTTTCCATGACATTACTTTAAGGGGCCTTAGTCGTCTTTTACAGGTGGTCATTACATGATTAAATTCAGCATTATTACCCTGTAGTCCCCCAACATACACTCCCAGATATTTATAATAGTCTACCCTCTCCAGTACATTACCATGAAGATGTAGAGGCTTGTTACGATTCCAACCTTTTGTTATGGCTTTTGTTTTGTTTGTTGATATTACCAGGCCTAATTGGTCACAAGCTTCTCCTACCAAGTCTAGGGCACGTTGCATGTCCCTGTGACTATCGGCCTGGATCAAAATATCATCAGCATAGCTTTCACAGATCACTCCTCTGGGAAATTTGAGTCTAACAATAATGTGCATTAATATGTTGAATAGTATTGGACTTAATACTCCCCCCTGTGGTGTACCCAGCTCAAGCTTACGTACTTCAGACTTTTTGCCTTGAAAGACGACATATGCACTTCTATTGCTGAGGTATTCCTTGATCCAGCCCAATAGTTTACCTTTTACACCCATTTTCGCCAACTCGCAAAGTATTACATCCCTGTTTGCTACATCAAATGCACCCTTTAAATCTAAAAATACAGTAAAGTTACACCTATGGTTAGAGAGATATGATGGGATACAGGACATTGTACTTCTGCCTTTGATGTAGCCATTCAAATGCGGGCTCAATTGTGACTCTATTTTGTGCAGTAGCCTATTAAGGACAATCCTTTCAATTGTCTTGCAATAACAAGAAAGAAGTGATATAGGTCTCATGGCTGTAACAGAACCAGCCTTGGGTACAGGAATTATGACAGCTCTTTTCCAGTCAGGAGGGATGACACTGTTGCGATAGCTAAGGTTAAAGAAATCCAGCAATGGATTGCCTTCAACCTCTGTCATTGCACGTAGAATGGGATATGTTATCCCATCCTCCCTGGGGCACTACTTTTGTTGTTGGATAGGGCTCTTTGGAGCTCGTAAGTGTTTATATCTTTACACGAGTCATCCTTAATGGCTATTGCTTCGTCTACTTGTTGGCGAAAATCCGGCAGGTTGGGTCCTAGCTTATTCCTAACTCTGAGAGGCAGATTACTGTAGGTGGAGGCAGAGGCCCATTCATCCATAAGGGTTTGAGCATATTCCTGAGGGTGGGGATGTGCTGCAGCTTGGTTAGTTTTCCCCCTTGCAATATTTATTTTCCTCCACACAACACTGATGGATGTATCTTTATTTGTGTGATTTAAAAAGTCTAACCAGAATTTCTCCCTTGCTTTAATTTTAGCCTGATGGGCCCTTTGACCACAGATTTTTATATTTTCAAAGTTTTCACCAGTTTTATTACCCTTCCAAATTTGTGTAGCAGTTTTTAACAAATTGGTGGTATCTTGTACCTCTTTATCATCCCTGTACCACCTTTGCCAGATTCCACCCTTGGCATTTGAACGGTATTTGTTTCCCCTATTATTTTTGTTTTTTTTCTTGTTTGCTGCTGTTTGTTTGTTGTCTTTTTATGAGAGATTTGCTGTTCAGCATATCTTGTTAGATCTTGATAGAAAGTATTTATTGAGTTAGTCTCAGGATATGACTCAAACCACTTACTCATTCCCTCCACAAATTCTTTGGTATGCTGTGGTAGGAGTTGGAGCCTCTTCCTCCCCCCATCAACCCGCCTCTTTTTAACATCTAGCTTAGTTAATAGTGCAAAGTGATCAGATAATAGTAAGTCCTGCTTGTGAACAGAACAGGTACGATATGGCTCGTTATACAGACACACATAATCTAGCCTGCCACCTAGGACATGCGTTGACTCCGGCTGTCCTATTAGTCTTACCTCATTACAGGAGTTTATATAATTTAACCATCGTTGACCATTAACATTAGTATTATTCCTACCTTCATGCGAGGACAGAGCTCTATGGTGAGCATTTAGGTCGCCCATCAATAGAGTCTGTTCTTCATATAGCAGGTCAGGAAATTCTTGTGTATCGAGTGAGTTGCAACCTACATATATGTTGATTATATTAAGTTGGTAATCATCAAGGTATAACTTTAAAGATATATTTTCAGTGTCCCTACCAAAAGAACAATAAAACCTCTTTACAGGTATAGTCTTTTTTACATACGTAATCAAACCCCTGGCAGATGTTTCAGTGCAGTTGTATACATGGGCAATATAATTTCCAAATCTAGGGCGAAATGTTTCATTAGCCCTGGTTTCTTGGAGACATATTACATCCACATCATGCAACATTGCAAAATGCTGAAGCTCTACAAAGCGTTGGTTAATGCCATTGATATTCCAACATAACACCTTTAGGCCTGTATCACAATTTCCTGTGTTATTCATTATCACTACCTACTTGGGTTTCTTCAACACTAGCTGTCTCTACCGAGTCTACCATACCCTCAATTACTTTGGCTGTCTCTTTCATTGTTGAAACAGCAGAGAGGAGGCGCATACCGTCCCTTTCTGAAAGTTTTTCTAGTTTTTCCCTTATTGATTTAACCGTGACCTTTCTTGGCAAGGCATGGGAAACATTGTTTAAAACATCGTCTCTTACTAATGGAAGTTCAGTTTGTTCCCCTCTAACACTGTGATATTCCCCCTGCTTACAGTTTGTAATATTACTCGCATTGTCACTATTGTTCTCCGCCTGGTTATTGTTCATTTTGTTGGCTACACATGCGAGTACCAATTTCATCGCCTCATTTATTTGTGCTCTCATCATCTCACCTAATTGTGCTTGGAACTCAAGTTGCTGCTCCATGAGCCGTTGCAGTTGCTGTTGTTGTTGATCCGCCACAGACCTGAGGTGAGCCAGGGTAATTTGTATGGCGTGTGTCATCTCATCGTTGTTGTTGTTGTTGTTGTTGTGGTGGGGGTGGGGTGTGGGGGTTCGTGGCGGCCGGGATGTTGACACTTGTTGTTGTTGTGTTTGTCCCACGCCTGTACCCACCACATCTGCCCACACATGTGTACTGGTGGGCTGTCTTGATGTCCCCGCGCGCCCTTGATCCCCGACTTCTCCCCGCACGCCGCTGGCAGTGGCTGCAGTCTCCTGGGCCAGCCCTGCCCCCACAACCATGGTGGTGTTGTTGTTGCTCCCTTGTCTGTCATATTTTCGTACCTGTGGGGGGGACAAAGGAGGGACAGGGGAGGAGAGTGAGGAATGGGAAGAGAGAGTGAACCCGGGTGAGCGAGCTAGGCAGGCGAGGCGGGAGGGGGGTACAGTCACGGACAACAGGCAGTACAGTCACAGCCAGTATATGACTGTGGGAAGAGCCTGCATGATAAGAAGAGCATAACACGTGCAACACTTAAACGGGTGTGTGTAATATGATGTCACTAGTCTAAAAAAGTAACTATATAGCACCTGATTAAAAGATTTAGAGTTACCTTTTTCAGATTTATTAAGGTGATATGGGATTTGTTCTGGCCCCTATTTTCCCTTATGTTAATCCCCTTTACTTTTCAGACTTTGAGACGTTCGGCCCATTAGATTGGCGATTTTAAGGCTTTGCACCCCATTTTGTTGTCAATATTAAGACTTTCCGTGCCATTTAGGCGTCTATTGTTTTTGACGAGCGATAATGAGCATGTAATATAGGAGAAACCGGCCTTTGTTTGGTACATTTTTCTAACGAAAATTGCACAAATTTATCTAGAAGGGAGATCTTGGGGATGCTTGTTTAAGCTTAATGGAGGTCTATGGGGGAATATAATATAATATATCAATCAGTAGATAAATCAACAAAAATAACTACCCTCCTACCTTAACTCCGCAAACAAAGCGACCGGTGCTGAGGTCCGTATACAGACACAAAGAGACACAAAATACCCCCCCCCCCCTCACTAGCTCCACCCAGGCATAGTGAAGACCCCACAGTAAACAGAGGCTGGATCACTCCTCACCACATTCTCAACAGGCTGTTAAACATGAAACCAATTTCCTTCGTTTTATTTATCATTACTAAATATACACGTTTGAATATATGCTACACAGTTCTTATTATGCATTAGAAAGTGATGAAATGGTCAAAACAATCGAGCTTCATGTAAATGTTCCTATATTCAATCTCGTATTTATTTCATACTTAAAACCAAATTGATCGGTTTGACACCCTGATTCTGACCCATTCTTGTAAATATATTATTCGGTAAAGCCCCTTTCACACATACACGATTTTTGGTCCCGACTGCCCCCGATTTTGCCAAAAATGTATTGAAAGATTGCAAAATTGGGGGCCGTCGGGACCATAATCGTGTATTTTACCGACTGCTAAAAAAAATTGCAATCTTCCAAATTAGTTGTTCTGTTCTGTAATCTTACAAATCGCATTATTGTGCCACGTTCAGTATTTTTGGAATAGTAATATTGTCACCTTGCGGATTTAGATACAAATTCCTCTATTTTGTTAGATATAGTATATACGGTATATATATATATATATTTGAATTTACTAAAACGATTAGAATGATTAACAAATTGGTATTTCTATGTATGTACTATGTATCATTATAATGCAATGCTGTATTTTTCTAAAGCGACCGGGCGTTTTCTCTAAAATGCCTATCATATCGTGAAGTATTTCTAAAGTGTACAGTTTTACGCTTAGCATATCTAGAAGGGAATAGTTTAAAATATTATATTTTCTCTGGAAATTACACCAAATTGCGAATAGATGGTAAATCTGATTTTGTCTTTTGATAGAGCAAAACAAATGTCCACCAATAAACGTTGTACCTCTCCCTGAAATGGTTAAACAAAAATAAAAACCTTTCAGCTATTGTATATGACAAATGTATTTTACATTGTTTAATCCCCCTCGATAATTCATTTTAATTAATTAGAGGCCTCTGATTAAAATGGCTAATTAGGTAACATGGAAAGCAATACATTTACTGAATGCAAACAGACCACCATATTATTTAGGAAACATATTGTTGTATTGTACATTGTTAATATTATGAAATTAGTTGCAGCACAGTATTACTCATATGACTAATATATTGACTTTAAGTTATGTACACAAGTTTAATGGGAGATATTAAGACATTCTCCCCATTACTTTTACGATTTTAAGACCATTTGCCCCATTTCTTTGTCAATATTAAGACATTTCGTGCTATTTAGGTGCCTTATTTTTCCTGGCGAGCGATAGCGAGCCTGTAATTTAGTAAAAACCAGACTTCGGCCGGGATATTTTTCTGTCGAAGATTGTAAAAATGTGTCTTGAAGGAGGTCATTGGGGGTGTTTTTTAACCCCTTCAGTACCAGCGACGTCTTGTTAATGTGTCTTGAAGGAGGTTATTGGGGGTGTTTTTTAACCCCTTCAGTACCAGCGACGTCTTGTTAATGTGTCTTGAAGGAGGTTATTGGGGGTGTTTTTTAACCCCTTCAGTACCAGCGACGTCTTGTTAATGTGTCTTGAAGGAGGTTATTGGGGGTGTTTTTAACCCCTTCAGTACCAGCGACGTCTTGTTAATGTGTCTTGAAGGAGGTTATTGGGGGTGTTTTTTAACCCCTTCAGTACCAGCGACGTCTTGTTAATGTGTCTTGAAGGAGGTTATTGGGGGTGTTTTTTAACCCCTTCAGTACCAGCGACGTCTTGTTAATGTGTCTTGAAGGAGGTTATTGGGGTGTTTTTTAACCCCTTCAGTACCAGCGACGTCTTGTTAATGTGTCTTGAAGGAGGTTATTGGGTTTTTTTTTTAACCCCTTCAGTACCAGCGACGTCTTGTTAATGTGTCTTGAAGGAGGTTATTGGGGGTGTTTTTTAACCCCTTCAGTACCAGCGACGTCTTGTTAATGTGTCTTGAAGGAGGTTATTGGGGGTGTTTTTTAACCCCTTCAGTACCAGCGACGTCTTGTTAATGTGTCTTGAAGGAGGTTATTGGGGGTGTTTTTTAACCCCTTCAGTACCAGCGACGTCTTGTTAATGTGTCTTGAAGGAGGTTATTGGGGTGTTTTTTAACCCCTTCAGTACCAGCGACGTCTTGTTAATGTGTCTTGAAGGAGGTTATTGGGAGTGTTTTTTAACCCCTTCAGTACCAGCGACGTCTTGTTAATGTGTCTTGAAGGAGGTTATTGGGAGTGTTTTTTAACCCCTTCAGTACCAGCGACGTCTTGTTAATTTTAAGCGATTTTGTGCAGTTTAAGAAGAATCTATAGTAGTTAAAATACGTGAGATAGTTTGAAGCCTGTTAACATCTAGAGGCAATTTTTAAACTGAATACAATCGTCTAATAGCAGCCAGAATATACTTAAAAAGACGCCGTCGGAGCAGAAGGGGTTAAGCTTGATGAAAGTCTACGAAGGAAACTAGAAAAATAATGAAAGGTCAAATAAATAAGCAAATGTTTACGCTCCATCACATCTTAAGCACAAATATCTATATACTGCATATGCCAAGTCTACTGTTTGTGTTACAACAGAACCAATAATGTATACAATGTGGTTGTCCCTGCACTGTGCGCTAAGGTGTCCCTGCAGTTCTCGCTAGCTCCATCCAAGCATATTTTACAATTTACATTTCCTTCCCAAGCACACCGAGGCACGCCAACACTCCTTTGTCCTGCATGTCACTCGGAATCCAAGTTAGTTTTCCATATCGTGAAATACGCCATTGTGTGTATTCAGACGTTTAGCGGGAAGAGGGTGAGAGGGGTAATGGGAGTGAGGGTAAGGGGAACTGGAGGTCACAAAGGGGGGTCATGGTAGTTAAAGTAGGGTTCAAGAGGTCACAAAGGGTAAGAGGTGAGGGTAGGGGGTCTAGAAGTCACAAAGGGCAAGAGGTGAGGATAGGGGTTCTAGAAGTAACAAAGGGCAAGAGGTGAGGGTAGGGGTCTAGAAGTCACAAAGGGCAAGAGGTGACGGTAGGGGTCTAGAAGTCACAAAGGGTAAGAGGTGAGAGTAGGGGTCTAGAAGTCACAAAGGGCAAGAGGTGAGGATAGGGGGTCTAGAAGTAACAAAGGGCAAGAGGTGAGGGTAGGGGTCTAGAAGTCACAAAGGGTAAGAGGTGAGGGTAGGTGGTTTAGAAGTCACAAAGGGTAAGAGGTGTGGGTAGAGGGTCTAGAAGTCACAAAGGGAAAGAGGTGAGGGTAGGGGTCTAGAAGTCACAAAGGGTAAGAGGTGAGTGTAGAGGGTCTAGAAGTCACAAAGGGTAAGAGGTGAGGGTAGGGGTCTAGCGGTCACAAAGGGTAAGAGGTGAGGGTAGGGGTCTAGAAGTTACAAAGGGTAAGAGGTGAGGGTAGGGGTCTAGAAGTCACAAAGGGTAAGAGGTGAGGGTAGAGGGTCTAGAAGTCACAAAGGGTAAGAGGTGAGCGTAGAGGGTCTAGAAGTCACAACGGGCAAGAGGTGAGGGTAGGTGGTCTAGAAGTCACAAAGGGTAAGAGGTGTGGGTAGAGGGTCTACAAGTCACAACGGGCAAGAGGTGAGGGTAGGTGGTCTACAAGTAACAAAGGGCAAGAGGTGAGGGTAGGGGTCTAGAAGTCACAAAGGTTAAGAGGTGAGGGTAGAGGGTCTAGAAGTCACAACGGGCAAGAGGTGAGGGTAGGTGGTCTACAAGTAACAAAGGGCAAGAGGTGAGGGTAGAGGGTCTAGAAGTCACAATGGGCAAGAGGTGAGGGTAGGTGGTCTAGAAGTCACAAAGGGTAAGAGGTGAGGATAGAGGGTCTAGAAGTCACAAAGGGTAAGAGGTGAGGGTAGGGGTTTAGAAGTCACAAAGGGTAAGAGGTGAGGGTAGGGGTCTAGAAGTCACAACGGGCAAGAGGTGATGATAGGTGGTCTACAAGTAACAAAGGGCAAGAGGTGAGGGTAGGGGTCTAGAAGTCACAAAGGGTAAGAGGTGAGGGTAGAGGGTCTAGATGTCACAACGGGCAAGAGGTGAGGATAGGTTGTCTACAAGTAACAAAGGGCAAGAGGTGAGGGTAGAGGGTCTAGAAGTCACAACGGGCAAGAGGTGAGGGTAGGTGGTCTAGAAGTCACAAAGGGTAAGAGGTGAGGGTAGAGGGTCTAGAATTCACAATGGGCAAGAGGTGAGGGTAGGTGGTCTAGAAGTCACAAAGGGTAAGAGATGAGGGTAGAGGGTCTAGAAGTCACAACGGGCAAGATGTGAGGGTAGGGGTCTAGAAGTCACAACGGGCAAGATGTGAGGGTAGAGGGTCTAGAAGTCACAACGGGCAAGAGGTGAGGGTAGGTGGTCTACAAGTAGCAAAGGGCAAGAGGTGAGGGTAGGTGATCTAGTAATAAAAATGGGCAATAGGTGAGGGTAGGGGGTCTGGAGGTCACAAAGGGCAAGAGGTGAGGGTGGGTGGTCCAGAGGTCACACAGGGGGATCATGAGAGTGAAGGTAGGTGGTCTGGAGGTCACAAAGGGGTGTCCTAGGAGTGAGGGTGGGGGGTCTGGAAGTAGCAAAGAGATAGAGTCAGTAGAGTCAGTCAGAGAGGAGGGTCACATCCGTCGCGGTCCGGGATTTTTCGACTATCCCGCGGGATACTGGTGATTAAACTTCCAAAAAATCACACACAAAAACAAACGTAGTGTCGCGGTTCTGTGAAGTGCAAAATCGAACCGATTGATAAAATATCTGGAGAGATATACGCGTTTTGGAGACAAAATCCGTTAGCTCCTACAGCAGTGCCACGGCGCTGGTCTAGGACAGGCCTAGGGCAGGCCCATAAGGCGGGTGGAAAGAAGAAGGGAAAGAAAAAACCGTTACGTCCCAAAAGCAAAGTGTTAGCTATATAGTCCTATGAAATCAACGAGGGCTATGGGAAAATAGGAAGCCTAAGTTAAAAGTGATAGTGAACATCGTATATCACGTAAATAAACTAGGAAAGTATAATACAGAGAATTAAAGTCAGGGGAACTTTTAACTTTTAGCTTGGGAACAGGACGTATGCTGTAAACAAAATACCCTCAGTGACCGCAAAGACCATAAACACATATATCCCCTTGCTCTCCTGGACACGTCCCCTCCCCTCCCCCTATACGATTTTACCAAAAGCGAAACTTAACCTCGACAGGAAAGGGTACCGACAAAACAAATATCGTAAATAATAGCAAACAGAGAAAAACAATATTTAAACAATTAATCAGTGCAGATTATTTCTCGACCATATCGCAGGTTAGTAGTGACGTTATTGGAGAGAAAGATCTCCCACGCAACCAAATGTGGTGAAAATTCGAACCTGCGCAGTGTTGAATCAAGTTGATAGGTAAAATATGAAAATTAAAATAGATACTATATTATACAGGTATAGGTAGCCTGGAAAGTTCGTTATTTTCCTAGAGTGCCGTATATTCCGTTAAACAGTCGACCAAAAACGGGAAAAGTGGTTAGGGCAGTGAGAATTCTGTTTCATAAGATAATTATTGAAAGTGTTACTTAAAGTTACTTAAAGTTTAAACATAACGAGTGTAAACGAGTGGCACTCCCCCCCCCCCCCCCCCACTCCCCACAAACCGCGTAACAAACACCTCCTTGTCCTCCAAGCCCCCCCCCCCCCCTCTCTCTCTCAAATGTGGTGAAAATTCGAACCTGAGCAGTGTTGAATCAAGTTGATAGGTAAAATATGAAAATTAAAATAGATACTATATATACTGTAGGTAGCCTGGAAAGTTCGTTATTTTCCTAGAGTGCCAGTGAGAATTCTGTTTCATAAGATTATTATTGAAAGTGTTACTTAAAGTTACTTAAAGTTTAAACATAACGAGGGTAAACGAGTGGCACCCCCCCCCCCCCCACAAACCGCGTAACAAACACCTCCTTGTCCCCTAAGCCCCCCCCCCCCCTCTCTCTCTCTCTCTCTCTCTCGCCCCCCCCCCCCATGTAAGGGCGGGTGGAAAACAAAAGAATTTTTTTTTTTTTACCAGAGACAACTGTACGAGTTGTAAGATGAATATAAACATGCATGAAGGCACCGCATGTCGGATATGCAAGCAACCATACCACTGGATTTGCATAGGATTGACACCAATAAATGAGGCGTACAATACAAGAGGGAAGAACCTCCATTTCTGCGATAGTTGTTTCGATATCACATGGCAAGTCATACAGACTGTAGAAAATACAGAAGTACAAGATAGACTGAAATATTGCCAAGACATAGCTACCTTTCACAGAAAATGGGGAACTATTGGGGCCTCAGGGCCCATACAAATATCACAACCCACACACGCACACCTTCCCATGATAATGCCCACATTGCCTCCTGCACATCAACACACATCGCCTGCCGAACAACAACCTTTCGCACCCTACATAATACACAAACCCTGCCGCACATCTCCCCACACCTCCCCAGATCCAGAAAACACCCACATTAATCCCATCTATGGCCATTGACCACCCTACTGCTGTTGATAAATACAATTGCAGGATGAACGTAGGATGCAACAAGCCCCCATATCAGGCTCCCCTTCCACATCACCTCCCCCTCACCACTGCCACCTGCCCACCTACAACCGACCCGTAACTCCACCCCCCTGCAGGCCTCACCCACCCATACACCAAGCCTACTATCACCCACAACCACACTTAGCTCACCACATAACCCCTTGCAGCCCCAGCCCCACCTACTGGGGTTGTCTACACCAGTGTGCAGATATTATCTGGAAAGAAGGTGCTACTTTGGTCAAAAGGGCGAATATAATGGGAATTCATGTAGATTTGCTCATCCCAAAATTTGCAACAACATAACCAGTCATGGAAAATGTAGATTTGGTGAAACCTGCAAATACCACCACCCATCCCTTTGCAAGACATCACTTAAGAACAAGACCTGCTACAATATGAAATGCCCAGCTTTTCATATTAGAGGGACTTGGAGATATGCTAGACCTAACACGAATGGTAGCCCAAAAAACTCTCTAGCTATGCGAGGACGAGACAGAGGAAAAAGGCAAGGAGGGAAAGGGCAGATGAAGATGAAGAGACTGAGGGAGATGGAAGAGCACATAGAACACCTCGAGCACCTCCTGGCCTCCCAAGAGTGGCCAATACATCCCGAAGACTATTAGGTACACATAGTACTCCAAACAATCCCTCCCCAATCTTGTTTGCAAATATCCAAGGCCTAAAAAATAGAACCACGAACAAAGTACCATTTATTAGGGGCCTGCTAGAAGAAGGAAACACTATATTTGCGGCTCTCACAGAAACTCACATTAAAGATCAGGAAGATAGTGAGATATGGATTCCTGGTTACAACCTACATAGGGCGGACAGAACGCATAGATCACATGAAGGTGTAGCCTTGTACATACATGACTCACTGATATGTACTGAATTCCTAAATAACAGTAATGAAGTGGTGGAAATACTTGGAGTTAAAATAGAATCCCTAAATTTAGCAGTTATTGTTACATACAGGCCTCCAGACTCATCCCGAGAAGAATTCAAAACCCAGCTCAACAAAATAAAATCAGAAGTGGAAACCCTGGGGAACCCAACTCCAAATATTATATGGCTAGGAGACTTTAACCTACCAAACATTAAATGGAGACAACTAGAAAACCAGTTAGTGGCAAATAACACCGGAGAAGCAAATACTAATACGAGAGAGCTTTCTGAACTTTGTGATTTTTTTAGTCTTACCCAACATATTGCTGAACCCACACGGGAAAACAATATCTTAGACCTGGTCTTCACTAACAACGACTCTCTAGTACACAGCATTAACATATCGGACACAACATACTCAGATCATAAATTAATTGAGATCAAAACAACCTTAGAAAGTGTACAGACAACCTCAGAATCGAGAACAAAAAACCGGCCCCTTCAGTAAATTTAACTTCAATAACAAAAACATTAGGTGGGAAGAGGTAAATCAAGAAATGGAGGAAATAGACTGGGAAGATTTAATGAATAACCTGACACCAGCAGAATGTCTAGTCTTAATAACAGAAACCATGACCCAAATTTGTAGCCACCATATACCTGCAAGACAAACAAAACGAAGAAGCAAACAAGATCGGGAAAGGAGGAGGCTGTACAGAAGAAGAAAATTACTCACACAAAGACGCACACATCAAAATCTACAGGATAGGCAAAAGGTCGAAATAGATAGAGAAATTGTGGAAATTGAACAAAGGCTAAGAATATCATATGAACTACAACATATGGAAGAGGAGAGGAAAGCTATTGCAGGTATAAAGGAAAATTCCAAATACTTTTTTTCATACGCCAAACAAAAGGCTAAAACAACATCAAACATCGGCCCACTGAGCAAAGGGGATGACTCTTTTACAGGGGACAAAAAGGAAATGAGCGAACTCTTAAGCAGGCAGTATGAAATGGCATTCAGTGAGCCTGATGAAACAAAAGTCATCAGAGACCAAAATATATTTTTCATGGAAACCTCCCCCACAGAAACCCCTCAGATGCTGGATATTGATTTCGGTCCAAAAGACATAGAAGACGCCATTTCCAACATGCCATCCCACTCGGCACCAGGCCCGGACTCTTGGAATTCGATCCTAATGAAAAAATGTAAGGAAAACCTCTCAAAACCCCTGGCTATAATGTGGAGAAGGAGTCTAGACACTGGTGACATACCAGATAGCTTGAAAAACGCAATAATTGCCCCACTGCATAAAGGAGGGAGTAAAGCACTACCAAAAAACTACCGCCCGGTAGCTCTAACCTCTCACATCATTAAAGTTTTCGAGCGAGTCCTGCGAAGCAAAATTTCAACATTCATGGAGACAAATGAACTACACAACACCGGTCAACATGGGTTCAGAGCGGGAAGATCATGTCTCTCACAACTTTTGGAACACTATGACAACATTCTTAAAGCGCTAGAAGAAAAGAAAAACGTGGATGTCATTTACACCGATTTTGCTAAGGCATTTGATAAATGTGACCATGGTATAATAGCCCACAAACTGAAAGCAAAAGGTATAACTGGGAAAATCGGACGGTGGATATACAATTTCCTCGTAAACCGAAAACAATCGGTAGCAGTAAACCAAGTCACTTCTGAGCCTTCGGATGTCAAAAGCTCAGTGCCCCAAGGAACAGTGCTAGCGCCCCTTCTGTTCCTCATACTAATTTGCGACATAGATACCAACACCAGACACAGTACGGTGTCGTCTTTTGCTGATGACACAAAATTAAGCAAGATAGTAAACACACAAGAGGACACGGGCCGACTGCAGGAAGACATGAATGTAGTGTTCCAGTGGACCAGGGAAAACAACATGCAATTCAATGAGGAAAAATTCCAATTAATATGGTACGGAGATAATAATGGTGTTAAAGAAATTACAAATTACTTAACAGAATCTAACCACATAATAGAACGGAAAGACAGTGTGAAAGACCTTGGGGTATTAATGTCTGAAAATATGGGTTTCAAAGTACATAACCAGGTCAAAGTGGCGGCTGCGAAACGTCTAACGGGTTGGATTCTGCGTACTTTTAAAACACGCGGTGAATTGCCTATGATAACGCTCTTCAAATCTCTAATGCTACCGCGGCTTGAATACTGTAGCGTATTAACATCCCCATACAAAGCAGGTGAAATAAATGACGTAGAGAGTGTACAAAGAAATTTCACTTCGCATATAAGTTCGATAAAACATCTACACTATTGGGAGTGTTTAAGAGCACTGAATCTGTACTCACTGGAACGTAGAAGAGAACGTTACCTAATAATATACACGTGGAAAATCGCAGAGGGTTTAGTACCAAACGTACATACTCCGATAGTCATGAAATTCAGTGATAGGAGAGGCTGGGAATGCGAAATCCCCCGGATGAATAACAGGGGTGCTATGGGCTCTCTGCGAGAGGGCTGGTTATCACACAGAGGCCCACGTCTCTTCAACAAACTCCCACGGCGAGTAAGAGACATGAGGGACATCTCGTTAGACAACTTCAAGAGAGCCCTAGATGTCGAACTTCAAAAAGTGCCAGACGAGCCCATCCTCGCAAGGGAGCGAGCTGTCGCTTCAAACAGTCTACTGCACCAAATCACCACCCATAACGAGGGGCGTCGCGCTCCTTGGTGCCGCTAGAGGAGCGGCGAACACATCCAAAGGTATCCAAAGGTATAAGCGTCAGATATAGTGACTGGATACAGTGACGCCGAAGTACCTTGTACAGAACAATACTATTGTAGTTTAATTTCATAATAATATTAATTGGCGGAATATGAAACATACAAACATTGTAACGATATTAATCTATCGGAAACTGCAAACTGCCTAATTATTCATATTCAGCATTTTACATTACTTGAGCACCACCGAATTAGATACAAATAAATACATTCATTGTAGTTTTGTGGGAGACCCTTAACTGCCCGTAATACTAAAGTAAAAACTTGCCAATCATGAAATGATGACTGTGTACAAAGACTAATAACTATTAATCCCTTCTATAGGGGCGACATCTTTTAATTTTTATTCTAGCTATATTTAGACGATTTTGTGCAACTTAGGAAGGATCTACGGTAGCTAAAATGATTAATCGATATATTGTGTAGCCTTTTCATGGTTAGAGGTCCTTCCTGAACTTAATAAAATCATATAATAATTGTCAGAATATAATGAAGATATCGTCACCGTTACTGAATGGGTTAATAGCTTTAGAATGTCGACTGACTCACAAACATTTAAACATACATTAGCTAAACAATGTCCCTGGAAAAAATTAGTACTGGCGTACTTATCACTCACCTAGAGTTAAAATAACTACACCTTACTTAATAATACTATCAGTCCAAAATGCAGTTTCTCAAATCCATTGCTATGTTTAAATATGTGTCTTGTGATACATACCGTCCCAGTAATTGATTTGTAGCAAACATAGAATCTTATTCTCCGTCAACTAATTCTGCCTCAAAATTTAAGGATACTCTAGAATTGAGCATGGTATTATTTAATTATTATAACTTAGCTGTTTGAATAGAAAATTAGGTTGTATTTTAGCACACTATAGTGTGTATGCATTACAGGCAATGACGAGATATCAATAAAAGTTATCAAGGAAGTAGCTCCTGCCATTTCCCGAGTTCTTTTAAATTTATGCAAATCTTCATTTTCTACTGGAATATTCCCTGATAAGCTCAAAATTGCTAAAGTAGCACCCATATATAAGGCTGGTGATAAAAGACGACTAAAAAAATATCGTCCTATCTCTGTATTACCTGCCATAAGTAAAATTCTTGAAAAACTTATGTATTATTATGTTCTCTCCACTAACCAACTTTACTCCTAGACTCGATTAATGAAATTAACAAATAACAGATTATATAACTGTAATAGTTTGTCTACTGCCCAGTATGGATTCAGAAGGGGGCGATCAACACTTACATCTTTTACTGATGAAATATTAAAATCGTATGACAACAAACATTATACTATTAGTACATTTTTAAACCTTTCTACGGCCTTTGACACCGTAGACCATGAGATACTATTACCGAAGTTAGAACATTATGGAGTAAGAGGTATTAACTATCTCTGGTTTAAGTCATACCTTAAAAACAGAAAGCAATATGTTACTTATAATGAATGCCAAACAGAACTAAAAAATATATCACATTGCATCCCTCAAGGATCCATACTGAGACCATTGCATTTTCTATGTTACACAAATGATATTGACAATTCCAGCTAAGTGTTCAAATGTATTCTATTTGCAGATGATAGTACCCTCTATGTTAGCCACCCAAACCTTGACTCCAATTATAGTAAACTCTGAACTAAATAATGTAAGGAACTGGATAGTAAGTAACAAACTAACTTTAAATCTTGACAAAACACTACATAATATTTCACAGAAATAAAGCAATTCCCAAAAACCGACAGAAGATTAAAATAGGTGCGACAGCACTAAATTAAGAGGATAAAACTAATGTTGTGGGTGTCATCGTGGATAAAAGACTATCGTTGGGAGATCATACATTATATTTACAAAACAAAATGAACAAGCAGTGTGGTATACTTTACTTAATAAGAAATTATCTAAACAGAAGAGCAATGAAACATATCTATTATTCTTTAATATATTATAATATATTTTACTGCAATACAATATGGGGGACTGCTGCCAAAAAACAAAAGAGGAAAACTAATAGTAACTAAAAAAATAATAATTCGAACTCTTGCATACATAAATAAGTACGACCACACTAACGAATTATTCTCCGAATTTGGGTTGCTTAAGTTTGAAGATATTAATACATACGGCTGTGCTCTTTTTGTGTATAAATCCTTGAAAACAACACATCGAAAATTATATGTTTAATATAAGAACAAATGCTAGATATAATATTATTTTTATTAATCTCACCACCACACCCCCAATGAAATTAATTAAAGTATATATGATCCACCGGGATTCGAACCCGGGTTATCACACACATATTTTTGCCACCTTAACCATTACACCACCAGGACGGTTAAAGGTTTATGCACACACCTACGACTTATTATCCATTCTCGAATACTGGATATTAGTCTAATCATGTTCATATTCCCAACCGCACTATGGTAGCCTACTGTTTAAGTGAGAGGAAAGAATATTCATGGGGCACAGATCATATAGACCGGCCTCTCGAAGAAATATCCCTAAACCTACTAATAATATTATTTTTATTAATCTCACCACCACACCCCCAATGAAATTAATTAAAGTATATATGATCCACCATATATATCCAGTATATATGAGAAACACCAACCTCTTAGACACCACTAATGTTAACAACACAATCTCAATCATTCATAAGCTATCATGGAGTCAAGATTTGGAATGGGTTACCATCTTACATAAGGGATAAATCTAACTTCGCCGATTTCAAAAAATGCCTCAAATTGTATGTATTATCCAAATACAATAACTAATAGCTTGCTTAAAAAAATAGTAATTAGAATGAAAACTGGTATATAGTATATATTTTGTCCAAATACCCATATACAGTATGTAATATGTTCATACTATAGATGTTTTTTTATTGCCACAAACTGTAAATTTGTGCATTATTAACATTATTGATATTATATTTTAAATATGCACAGCCATCATGAATGTGGAAACTCACTTGAGTAATTAAACTCAATGTGCCTCTTAAGAGAGTCCCGTGCTCTCAAAAGGCTCAGCCATAATAATCCCATTGGGTTATATCTATCCTTGTGTATCTCAACTTATGTATATATTTATTGGCTCAATAAAAAAATTCAATTACAAAAAAAATCAATCAACAATGGTGTATATAGCTTAGGATATAATATAAGTTTTGCATTACGTGATCTAACAGGTAACCTGTAATTATAACTTAATTCATGTTTCATGGCGCCTTTAACTCGGGGACTGTGTGAGGCCGATATATTCCAGTGCAACAATTTTAGCTTTAATTCGGACAATATTCATTATATCTACCATATAAAGCAATATTACTACACCATATGTGCATATTTTACTAGTATAATGAACATGTGAACATTGAAGAAGCAGAAAAAAGATGTAAAGTGTAAATATTCAGTTAAATAATGGATTATTGTGACGGGAGCATATCGATTGCATCATTGCATCGGCGGCAGAATGGCATAAATCCTCTCTCTAGCTGTTTTCTTGCACATGCATGAGGGAGGGAGGAGGTACAAGAGAGGTAGAGGAGGGTCACTTAACTTAAGATACCAGAAGGAACGTCACAGCTGCTGAATTAAATTCTTCCGCCATCCCGTATCAGGTTCAATCTGCGTATTTTTGTGATTTTATCGTATATATAATTATGCAAAGAAATGGTCAAACCCCCAAGCAAATAGTCGTCAACCTGGCGGGGGCTCATGATGGGACATCTACAGATGGTCTCCCAGTTTACCAAAAAATCACACTTAACGGGGTGAAAGTCCGACTTCTCATCGACACGGGAGCTTCCCGTTCTTGCCTGTTCCTTCCGTTTTTCCGGAAACATCACAAAGTTTTCGGGAAGATGAAACCTTCCTCTATCATTCTTGTCAGTGCGAATGATCAAGTCATTCCAAATTTAGGACAGACTCTTCCACTATATGTTAACACCCCTATTCCCAAGCACGGAGTAAATAATTCTTTCGTGATCTACAATCCTAACGAGACTAAGTACGATGGTTACTTGGGACTCGGCCTCCTGATTTCTTTGAGTGCCTCCGTAAATTGTAGGCACCGTACCTTAACTTTTGATCCACCTTCAAAACCCAAGCAAAAAAACAAAACCCCCCTTGAACCCCTTCAGCAGTTAAAATTCAACTCCCTACCTGCCCCCCTTAATACAACTGCTAAACTTCAGAGTAATGAGCCATCCCTCCCCATAAAAAATTCCGAGGATGAGAAGGGCCACACCCACCTCATATCTCCAGCTATCACTTCCAATACTGTAACAGTTCCTCCTCATAATGAGAAATGGATACCCTTGGTACCCACCCTCATGGGAGATGTCATCTTGACCCCACACCTCCAAAGCCCTTTCAAAGGAGCCTGCCTAACCGTTCCTAGCCTGCTACCAAATCAATTAAACTGTATCAAGATAGCGAATATATCAGATAAGCCAATCACATTACCAAAAGGACTAGCCATTAATAATAATAATAATATTTATTCAGTTAGCATTTTACAATGTTGGTACCACATTATATGTTACAAATATGACATGTACCAGCCTTGCATAATTCCAACTAAGGATAGCCCAATAAGGCCGTTAGGCGTATTTCCATTGGGATCCTTGTGGGATTAGGTTAGCTGGGGAAAAAGGGGAGGGTAAAAAAAAGTAGATACTTTGGAGAAAGTATTTCTAGGGGGTTATTCTAAGATACCTTACATCCTATAGTAATTATCAGTAATCAGTAATCAGTAATCATTTCAGTTTGATTTGCCTATCTCTTATGTCGTATTTAGTAGTAGACATAAGCTTGGTGCTCCCTTCTCGCAGCTGTCCGGTTCAGGTGCTCCTTCGAGCTACGTCTGAAGGAATACAGTGTTCTCTTTTCAAGGACTGACTGGGGTAGGTCGTTCCAGTCTTTGATGGCAGTGAAGAAGAATGTTAGCTTACCCTGTCCTTGGATTCTCGGGACCGTAAAATTAAACATCCTATTTCTTGTATTATGTCCACTCCTCTCATTTGCTTTAACAAAATTACTCTTTAACCCTTGTTTAGCGGGACCCGACTTAAGTCGGCCTAGAGAACCAAGGACTAAGTGTCGGGGCACGACTTAAGTCTGTGTGCAATTTTTGAGCAATAATGGCTCTGAGAGAGAGACGAGCGATGAGAGGAGCATAGGTCGGCTCATGACCGCTCGGCACGGGTCACGCGCGACTACTGACGTTCCCTCCACACACATCCACACTCACTGCCTCGCTACACAGGGAATTATGTAAGGATATTACCGTATTTTAGGGATTTTGCACTCGTCTTGCACGATCGTTGCATGAGAACGCGTGGTCGTAGAAGGATGGTTCTGGTGTAATTGGAAAGCTCAATTATTGCCCTTTCAGGGATACATAATTGTATTACGCTCTGGCTCTTGTTTATGCATCAAAAAGAGTAGGGAAACAAGGTCGTTTAGGGTAAAACCACCCGCTTGCCAGGTAGTATAAGTTACCGTCCTAGCCGCTCGTGGAGTGTTAAATACTCTTGAGCTCTGTCATAGAATATCTTGAAGGCATTAGTAAGCCTGATTTGTTTGGCCCTGTCAGAGACATTGAGCATACCAAGTGAGTGAAGTTGTTCCTGGCCATCATGCGATCTGGGTCCTAGGTTCAGCATGAACCTAACCATTTTATTTTGAGTGACCTGAAGTTTGTGCTGTGCTGATTTAGATGATGCAGAGTACCAGGATGACACAGAATAGTCAAAATGACATTGAACAAGCGCTTGGCAGAGGGTCTTTTTGGTCGCCGCTGGCAAGCATCCCACCTGTCTATACAGGTATTTTATACGTGCTCTACATTTACTCAGGATAGATTCCAAAAATTGTTTCACCTGATAGAGTCGAGTCCAGTCACTACACGATTCTAGTTCTTTGGAAAGTGAAGCGGCAATACTTATTGGGTCTTTTCCTGAAACCAGAAGCACGCTGTCGTCAGCATACAGTAATAATTTACACGAGACGCTCAGTTCCATGTCGTTCACATAACAGAGAAAGAGTAAGGGACCAAGGATGCTTCCCTGTGGGACCCCACAGTTAATTGGCATAGGATCAGATATATTATCGTCAACTTTGACTCTTTGTGTTCTACCACTAAGATAAGATTTAAACCAGTTCACTGACCCAATGCCCATTGCTTGTAGTATATTACAGAGGATATCATGGTCTACTGTATCAAACGCTTTTTGTAGATCAAGAAGAACCATACCGGTGTAGTTACCTTTAGAAATTTCTTTACGAATGTGATTTGTTAAGTGGATGAGACAGGAGTCTGTCGAGTACATGCATTTGAAACCTGATTGAAACTTATAGAATAGAATATTTTCTTTGAGGTAGTGTTCAATTTGGGTGTATACAGCTCTTTCAAGGATTTTTGATACAATACATAATATGCTAACTGGTCTGTAGTTGCCAACATATAATTGATATCCTTTATTGAATAGAGGGGTTACAATAGCTTCCTTCAGTTCAGCAGGTACAGTGTTGGTGTTAATTGACAGGTTGATGATGTGGGTTAGGGGACCTGCTATACCAATGGCTCCATCTCGTAGATATTTGGCAGGAATTTTGTCTGGTCCTGTGCTTTTATGTAAACAAATTTTTTTTTTTTTTTTAAAGAGACAATGAACGGAGGAAGGAAAAACACATAAAACAAAAAGGTCCATGTGCCTAAAGGCATCCTCCATTCATAAAATGTTTGTAACAACTGGATTTAAACATTTGTAGATTGTAAGTTTGTGGAAAGCAATTCAAGGGAAGTTAATTCCAAAGAGTAGTAGCTCTGGGAATAAATTAATTCTGATAAGCAGAAGTTCTGCATTGTGGAGGAGAAAGTGTAAATTCATGGGCGCTCTCAGCTGCCCTAGTTCTACGGGGAAAGATGTGGAGAGGCGGCACAATTGAAGCAAGTTCCTCGGAACAATTGCTATGAAAATATCTGTAGAATAATGCAAGGGATGCAACGTTTCTTCGTATGGATAATGTAGGAAGGTCCTGTGTGATTGCAGGGTTATTGATTAATCTAATAGCTTTATTTTGAATTGTGTCCAACTGCCTCAATGCAACCACTCCACTTCCACCCCACAGAGGTGAATTTAGGTTAGAGAGCTTGTCAAATGTGTATTTTGGTGCAACATTTTGCAATCCAAAAGTGTTCGGGTGTATGCCTTTATCCCTGTAGAAATTTCGAAAGGTGGCCGTTTTTGTCGTGTATTTATTGAGAGGTTGCGGTAGGTTCTGTGCAAGTGTGTTTGCTATGGAGGTGAAGAAGAAGTTGAAGTAGGTTGAAATTTGTCGTTTATCGTGACAAACCTGATCATTAATGTTGAGAGCAATATTAGTGTTATATGAATCCCTTGCCTTGTTGCTGTAGCCTATTGTTTTGAAGTGCCTCCATAGTTTTTTTGGGGTTATTCTGATATTCCTCTGCCTTACTGTGGAAATAAATAGATTTAGCTGATTTAATTATCCTGCTTAGTTTATTCCTAGCCCTGTTGAACTCATGTTTCAGACCTTGATCCTGTCTATGTTTCACTAGCCTTTTTAACAGATTGTCTCTATGTTCCAGATGGTGTAGTATGTCATTGTTGATCCATGGGTCTGACCTTGCTTTCAGGAGAGCTATTTCGTCTAGGATGTTTGTGATGATGGTTCTGAAGCCAACCCCTGCTTCATTAACGTTTGTATTTCCAAACACTGGATACCAATCTGTATTCCATAAAATATCCAGAAATGTTTCTTTGTTGTAGATTCTGAGTGACCTTGTTTTAATGACCTTGTGATTCTCTAGGGTCATTTTTGAAGTTTTACGTGTGCAATATGTGACGAAGTGATCACTTATCCCAGTCTGTATAACCCCTGATTGTGATATTTTGTCCTCTCTGTTACAATTTATATGGTCTAATATTGTAGCAGTGCTTTCAGTGATACGTGTGGAGGTTGTGATGAGTTGTTTGTGATTGTGCATTGTCAGTATGTGCCTATATTCTCTTGCAAGCCTATTATTTCGTTGTTTGTAACACAAGTTAAAATCCCCTAGTATAATAGATTCATTCCGGGGGTCAAGTAATGACGAAGTTCGTTCAAGAATTGTGTGTCGTCTGGTGGCCTATAGCACACTCCAATTGTGATGGGTTTTGTCCTAGGCAGGTGTAAGTCAATCCAAAAAGCTTTGTGGTTTCCTACATGGAGGTCGGTCCTAGTTGTGTGTGTGAGGTTGTTTTTTACATACAGACATACTCCTCCCCCTTGTCTATTTGTCTATGTGCGATCATTACGAACCACATTGAAACCTTGAATGTTTATTTCACCATCGTTTATACTTGAGTCCAGCCAGGTTTCTGTAATTGCAATTATTGAAGCTTTGGCCTTATTAGCTAACACGTTTATTTCTGACAATTTATGGTACATTGATCTGGCGTTAATGTGGCGTTGGTGAGCTTGAGATGTATTCAGAAGAATTAGTTACTCCTCCAGATACCTCCCCTACTACTAATCACCCCCTTCCTGATATTCCTTCTAACCTTACTCTCTGTCAACAAACCGACCTCAGAAATTTACTGCTGTCTTATCAAGATATTTTCGCTACCTCTAGCCGGGACAAGGGAAAAACTGACGTGCTTCATCATCCTATACATACCGTAGGACCCCCCATAAATCAACCCATCCATCGTAAAAAACCCACAGACAATTAATGTAAGACAATATTGCTCCATATTAAATCCAATTTCGTGCTGTATTGCAAGAATGTGACCGTAAATCTCTTCAGTTTGATGATCCTTTACTAGATGATTTACTAAAAACAATGCCTAATTCTTATGTGACCAGTAGTTCTCCTGCTCAAAAGACAGTGTCGAAATCCTCCGATTCCTCTAGCGGTCGTATAGCTCCCTCCCGACACCATAAATGACCCAGGACCTCTGACGAGCCGGCGCCGGGGTCGCCTGCTCTGACCTCCCGGCGCGCTCAGTCACGTTCCCCTTTGGCTAAGCCTAGGTCATCATCACCTCTAGAGAAACAAGAGGCGAAAAAGCACCGTCCCGACTTTACTTCAGCCCTAGCATCGGGCGATGGAAGATCGAAGGACTCGAAGAAACCCTATAAGCGGTCATCCACGAAGAAGCCAGCCATGTTCAGACCTTTGCCAAGTCGGAACCAAAATCTTCTTCGCCCCACCGGGATTCTTCAAAGGACTCTGATGACAGCGTCATAGTCTCATACACCTCATTTTTTGATCCACCGTCGGGCGGCACATCCAGTGCCTCCCGTTAATCCGGTACTCGGGGTTGATCGACACAGCAGTGGTCCCTCAAGCAAACAATATGATGTTATCTCCTATTCGCCTGGGCAGTTTGAAGACTCTGCAGCCGAAATTATGGAAACCTATCCTATCCCGGATCTTGACCTGGGCGAGGATATTCTGCCCGGTGTTCCTGCAGCGAACACAAAAGCGCATGACGCTGCTGTTCGGGCTGTCGAGTCTCGGTCGGAGGCTTTCGCAGCCCCTTCAGCCCGGCCACCGGGACAACATGCAACAAAATCTCGCAGAAGTGGAAGAACTTCCGTCTGGCCAATGGAGTTGTCATTCACTCGCAGGTACGCAGGGCTCGGAAGTCTCTCTCCCTACGTCCGTATCTGACCAGAAAGGTGGAATAGTTGTGACAAATGAACAATTCCATGAGTGGCTAAATTTTTTGCAATCAGTGAAGGAAGAACGTAAGGTGAAAGTGTCTACACCTGCAATCCCGGCGGTGCGACCTCTTGGGAGTGCTAGTTCAACCCCAGGTTAATGTTCAACCTCCCCCCATCACTGTCACTCCGGCGGTTCCTACGCCTAGTTCCGCTACTTTGTTGCCTTCAAAGTTAAACTTGGTAGCGGACCTCACTCCACCTCCCCTAGTTAGATCGGTACCTTCTAAGAGGGGCCCTATACCACCCTTATATGGACCACAAACTTCCTGGACAGTTATTAAGCCCACTCGTTCCGAAGTCGCGCAGCCGACGGTAGCAGGTGAATTACCTGTACCTGAACATTGGTTTGTTGAAATGAGTGAGGCCAAGAAATTAAGGGCCAAGAACAGAACCGGTGATGTGTTAGATGTAATTGTCAAAGCCATCCCGAGTCTTTATAGTCCTGAGTATTTTGTCTACTCGCAATCCCCGGCTCTCCCTCCGGCGTCTTTTGTGAAGCTTTTTTCTGACTGGAATAAGTCTGATGGGTTAAATGATGTGAAACTTTTACAGGGCATCACCCCAGAACTTAATACTATTCCTCAGAGGGACGATGCAGGTATCACAGTCATTCACATTGACGGTGAGGAGTCTGGGCCGTGGATTGTGTGGGGACAGGAGGCCCAGCTGTTTGCCAGCACCATTACAAATAAGAGCAGTCATCAGCTCCCGCCGGAAGATAATCATTGGTTTTCCCTGCCAGTAGGTAAGGCGTCATGAGTACCACAAAATATACTTGATTTTTTGGGTGCACCAAAACTTTCATTACGTCAGCTAGTAGATCCTTTCAGTGCTCCTACTCAGATACAAATTGACAAAGATTTTAAGATGAGGCAGAAAGCCTGGCGGCATGTATCCCAATATCTGCTCAGCCGTGAGCTTGCAGCTTCTCTAGCCAGGACGACTGAGTCGGTTACTGATTCAAGCACGCACAAGGCACTATCTCTCACCAGACGCCTTCTACTCCAAAACTCAATTCAGTCATTTATAGACATTCCTACTGCTGTCTTTGAGGCAGTGACGGTACGTCAAGACTTACGGGTATATCTGGTGAAGAAGCTGCCGGTGGAAATAGGTAGAAGGTTAATTTTATCTGACGTTTTCACTAAAACCCTTGCCTCCACAGATGCCTGGCACACAGTTAATTGTTTATTAGACTCTAACAGTGCCACTGCTTCCACAGCGAAGAGTGGGTCGACATATAAAACTAAATTCACGAAGAGTCCCTTTCGTGGACAGTTTCAGTCACCACAGTCATCAAAGACTCACACAACCCCCGGAACCAGTGGCACAGATAGAGGCCGCGCTCAGTCCAGGGGTAAGGGTAGATGGTTCAGGGGACAATCAAAGCATAGGCCTAGTAGCAATGATAGCAAAGCCTCTCGTCCCTCTAACAATCAGGCAGAGTCACAATCCTCCCAATAAAAAAACTGAGACACCACGAAGCTCTCTCACTCCCACCGCCGCGAAAAGGCTAGTCGGATCCGAGAGGAGCTCTGCCGGACAACACTAGTCTAGTGACTGGCAGCTTTCAAGCTTGCTACCCGGCATGGCCCCGAGATATATGGGCAAGGACAGTGGTCCGCAAGGGTCTCTCGTGGAGATGGTCCCAGCGACCCTTTTTACGTATTCCCCAAGAGTTCAATCATGTTTCTTTAGAGGTGGGATCCATCATCCGGGAGATGACACTAAAGCAGTTCATTGTCCCCGTTTCGCCAACTCAGCCCGTATTCACTTCCCGAATATTCCTGGTGCAAAATAGGGACAGCGTTCAGATGAGGCCGGTCATCGACTTGTCTTCTCTGAACCTATTCATTCACAGTCGTTCAGGATGCTGACGGTGAATCAGATCAGGCTGACACTGCCGCCGCAAGGTTGGATGTGTTCCATAGATCTGACAGATGCCTACTGGCACATCCCTACAAACAAATGCTTTCAAAAGTACCTGGTCCTGCGCCAAGGGAATCAGGCGTTTGTATTTCAAAGGATGCCCTTTGGTCTCAATCTAGCACCTCGTATCTTACAAAGTTAGTCCGACAGGCTTTGCTACCATTGCTCAAACAAAGGATCATGGTGTTATGGTACCTAGACGACTGGTTAAGTGTAGCTTATTCCAAAATTGCTTGCCTTCAACATGTGCATCAGGTAATGTCTCATGTCACTGCCCTGGGATTCAAAGTGAACTTGGCGAAGTCCAACTTGAACCCCACAGGGGCCATGCAGTGGGTGGGTCTACTCTGGGACACTGAGTTGCTCTCTCCGAGTCAGAGTGCGGACAACCGTCGGAGATTTCGCAAGAAACTCTTTCGGTTCCTCCATTCAATGACCACCACGAGGAGAATTTGGGAGTCTCTGGTGGTGTCACTCAACTGGATAAGGTTGACGGTTCCGTTAGGTCGTCTGAAGGTCAAAAGGCTTATTTTGAAAGGAAACAAGTGCTTTCCGCTGTTGCCCGCGGAAACACTATGGCAAATCCCGAAATTAATCCACAACCTACTGGTGTCTTGGGCGAAGCCAGAAGAATTGCACTCCTCTTTGACATGGACAACTCCTCCTCCGACGGTCTGGATCGATACAGGCGTGTCAGGTGCCCTGGGATGGGGCTATCGGTCAAACCTGGGTCATGAAGGTCAGGGTCTATGGTCCAGATACAATCACTTTCACATAAATGCCAAAGAGTTATTAGCCCCCATGTTTTTCTTAAAGGAGCATGGCTCAACCCTGGCGGGAAAGTCCTTAGCCTTCAGGATGGACAATCTGACTGCAGTCACATGCATTCAGAAGGAAGGGTCAATGAGATCTCGAGTTTTACAAGGGTTGTGGGAAATTATCTTTCGGCTAGCTGCAAGGCTAGAGATTTATCTTCACGCCATGGCAAATGTCTGGGCAAACACTCTGTCACGGCGACATAACACTCTAGTAGAATGATCTCTCAAGCAAACCGTCTTTCAAGAGATGATTGCAGAGCCATACCTTCCACAAGTGGACTTGTTCGCGTCAGAAGCGACTCACAAGTTGCCTCAGTTCATCACACGCCGGAGCCAAACTCTGGCGGAGGGACCAGACGTATTTCTGGTGGAGTGGAACAAATGGAGCTCCATTTATCTGTTTCCACCACCAGACGCATCCTTAATGTGCAAAGTAGTTCACAAACTACGAGGTTATCGGGGCATGGTCTCGATGATCACGCCCCTGTGGCCGGCCCAAGTATGGTACAACCAATTGAAGATGTGGTGCGAGAACCCGGTGTCACTCCCGATCTCGTACTTCCATTTAGACACAATTGGAAACCTCAAGACCTCGCCTTGTGGACATTCAGAAGGACAAGTGGTTAGCACCGTTTGGAGGTAGTGTGACTCACAAGTTGATAAATCAATATACCCCGTCAACACAAAGACAATACCAATCACATTGGAAGGCATTTACTACCTGGATCGTAGAAACTGACCAACAGCAGCCCTCAGTGGCCTTGATATTTAAATATTTAAATTACCGTACCTCTTTGAAGAGTGTTCATTGTCAGTAACCACATTAAGGAATCATCTCACGGCTATTCGGATGCCTTTTTCGACTTAACTGGCGATTCCATACCTGAGGCGGAGGAGAAGGGGTTCATCCGTGCATGCTTCCGGCTTCGTCCCCACCACGCCAACTCATGCCCACATGGTCTCTTGATTTAGCCCTTAATATGCTTCACTCACATAGGTATTGTCGTAACCCTACATACAAGTTAATGTTAAAGAAGGCTGTTTTTCTTATGGCCCAGGCCACGGGTAATAGGGTTTCTGAGTTGGCTGTGATGAGTTCGGAACCTCTTGCCTACGGTTCTCTAGGCGTGATATGAGTGTACATATAGCTTCTAGTCCTAATTTTGTGGCTAAAAACGAACATGCAAATCATGTACTCAAGCATGGCGATAAACACCACTTACTTTGTCCGGTGAAAGCACTGATTACTTATAAGCAGGAATCTCGACCAGCTCAGGCCGGGTCCTTCTGGGTCTCACTGACAGGTAAACGCCTTCAAAAGCAGCAGTTGGCAGCTTTAATTGTTCAGGTTATCAGGGAAAGTAATCCAGTTGGCCTTGGGCGGGCACACGATATTAGAAAGTGGGCAGCTTTGCTCCGATTTTTCAAGAATTACTCCCTAGATGATATGCAAAAGACCAACTTGTGGATGTCTAATCATACATGTATCATCCGTTACCTTTCCGTGAATCTCATGAAACCTAATCTACAATGTATAGCTCTTAGGCAGAAAGTCTAGTTTTTTTAAGCTAATTCCTTGTGCATAGAAGGGGAGAATGTTCTCGATATGAAGACAAATCAATTATGTGGCATCAAATATCACAAGCCGATTAAAGATAACTCCTATGATAATAAAGTCACAATGTATATATATATATATATATATATAATATACCGGGTATATATATATATATATATATATATATATATATATATATATATATATATATATATATATATATATTAATATATATATATATTAATATATATATACGTATATATATATATATATATATATATGCAAGAAAAGTACAGTAAAACAACCGCAAATACCAATGGAAGAACAAACAAAATTATTCAAGTGTGCATTTTATTGGTTTTGCTAGGGCCTCACAGTTTGGATTGTATGTTGAAATATAACATAAATTGTTACTTTCATTTGCTTTATGCCATTATTTATCAAAACATCTGGATAATTGCAATCTCTTAGAAACATAGAAAGTTCGTTTAGGCGAGTGTTTCTCCATTCAGGTTTGGAGACTAGTGTGCATATTCTTCTAGCCAGGTTATAGGGGATATTAGACTTCACATACCGTGGGTGATTCCAAACTGTGAGGACCTAGCAAAACCAATAAAATACATACTTGAATTCTTGCAAAAATGTCCCCAAACAAAAGAAATTTACAATAAATGTAAATTTATCAAATCAAAGAGACAACCTCCAAATCTAAACAAATCTTCTAACACACGCAAAACGGACTTCCAATAATTATTCGGTACACAAATGTAATAGCAACAAATGCAAATTATGTCTAAACATAATAGAGGGAAGCACAATTAAATTCAACGACTACACGTTCACAGTTAATGATAACATGGATTGCAATACAAGAAACTGTGTATATGTGATAAAATGTGAAGGATGTGACAAAATATGCATAGGGGAGACCTCCAACTTTAGATTAAGAGCCAATCTCCATAAAAGCCACATACATAATAACGAAGGTCTCTTGTCAACAAACATATATCGGTTTGTAATAATGATAACAATAATAAATATGCTTTTAAAATAATGCCCTTTTACAAAGTGAAACACGATGACGAGAAAGTAAGAAAAGAAAAAGTCATACTTCATAAGCAAATTTAACCCTGAACTAAACAGGGATAATTATGTTCTGTTAATATTCACACAACTCGAACTTATGAAGATGGTTCGAAAGAAATGATACCATGTTTTCCTTTCGCCTTTTCTCGATATTATATATTTACAAATTCAAAGCTTCCTCCACAACCAAACCCCATTATGACTCAAATCTAATAAGGCGATCCCATATAAGTAAACCATGAGACTTGTCCCGAAACAATTTGTTTGTGTATACATATAAAAATAAAATTAATGCCGAATCTGGATACTAGAAGGCAGCAACTACACTTTTGCCACTATAAAATCAGGACATTTTACCACCGATCTCAGTCCTGCATTAGAAGCCACTGAGGATCCACCAAGTGGAGAAATGCATTTGGCAAAATTGTAAATAGTGGCAGCATTCTTTTAATAATTATGACTACAGATTGGAGTTCTCATTAAGGGACTTAATTCTAAAAGCACAGTTTATAGTTTTCCTTTTATTCCTCTGTTTTTAAGCACTGAAATCTTCGCAAAAAGTTTGTCTTTTAATTTATGTTCCTGGCAGACATTTTTAAGTTATTTTTAAGCACTGAAATCTTCGCAAGAAGTTTCAATCTTTTTATTAATTTTCCTGGCTCCTGCTTGCAGACACCAACCGTTTGGAGGGTCTGTATTTTAATAAGCACGTATATTTAGAATGTTTCAAACATTCTAACAGTATTTTATGATAAAGTTTTCTTTTTCTTTGCTACTATGTTAGTCATATATATATATATATATATATATATATATATATATATATATATATATATATATATATATATATACCCTCCTTCGATTTCTATTCCTCCATATGTGCCTTTATCTCTAATTTCCTTTCTGGCCGTTCCATAGCTGCGGTTGTGGACGGCCATCGTTCACTTCCTCATCCTATCAACTTTGGTGTTCCTCAGGGTTCTTTCCTTTCTCCAATTATTTTTCTAATATTCATTAATGATCTTCTCAACTGTACCTCCAGTCATATTCATTCCTACGCTGATGACTCTACCTCACACTACTCAACTAGTTATTCAGAACGCCCCAGCATGCAATCGCTCCAAAAGTCACGCAAGATGGCCTTGACACGCCTATCTTCTGATCTATCATTTATTTCCAATTGAGGTGGAGAAATTCTTGTTGCTTTCAATGCTTCCAAAACCCAATTTCTCCATTTACCTACCCATCCACAAAACTTACAAGACAATCCCTTATACTTCAACAACACAAAAATCAACCCTTCATCTTCTCTCAGTACTATCTCTAAACTATCTTGATAGTGCACGGAATTTCAGTGTGACCATCCTAGGTTCGAATCCATGGAGTACCACAATTGTATTCATTAGTTTCATTGATTTAATTAATTAGGTTTACTTGTAAGGTAATTGGTGGGTTGGTGATTATATGAAATATCTCGGTGATTGTTTTCTTCTAATCTCTCTTGGAAAGACCATATTACTATCTATCTATCTATCTATTGCCTGACGCCGTGATCCCCGAAGGGGTGGCCACGAACGAACCGCCCCCATTCACCTCTGTCCCCGGTCAGTCGATGCCCCTCCCACCAACCAGCACCACCTTCGTTCATATACTTCCTCACTCCATCCTTCCACCTCTCTTTCGGTCTACCTCTCCCATATTACTACTCCTGCTAAAGCCCCGTCCACACGATCGAGCACTGCCCGTCAGGCACGAGGGAAATGTCCGACATGTGGCAAATTCAGCGGGCAAAGCATGGGAATGACTGCGGCCGTAGTTGAGCGAAATCACCGGACACTGCCCGGCAGTTTGCCGGCGGGTAGTGGGGTGAAGGGGGCCAGTGGAAGGAGGGGAATAGTGTATAGTTTGATTTGTAATTATCAAATATATATTGTCCTGTTATTATACGGATGTTTATCAGGTAAATCTGGTGGAAGGAAGCCAGGATGTAATATGTGCAAGCACTTCATTAACGGTCACTGATGGTATGAATTAAGTTTTAGCTTTAGAATATTGTATGGGTAGCATCCCTATTTATATAGACGCTATTATTTGTATAGATATTTTATCAATATTCTTATGAGTATTATTATAAATTGTATTATTAATCTTATTATTGTGAGAAAGCCACCCAGCCATGATCTTCTGCACTAACTATTGATTTAATGATCGTTTAACGTACGTATGCTGACCATATCAGCAAATCGCGTGATGATTGAAGCACTTTCAGAAATGATATGATAGGATAAATTCATATTTTTTTACCAACCAACTTTACTTCTAAACTCAATTAAATCAACAAATACATGTAGCACTCCAAGGACTCAAATCTAGGATACTCACACCCATAGGTTAAGCTTATCAGTGTATTACGTAAATATAAGACAGCATTAGAGAGAGAGAGTGTATGTGTAATTGCAGCTCGTAACTTACGGTATTTTGCGAGTTCACTCTTTTATTGGTACCGGTATAATATGATCTTTTCAAATGTGTTGTGTTTTTGATCATGTTGACGTTAATTTCATATTAAAGTATAACCCATTCCTACGTAATTTAGATTATTGGATAATTGTATTATAAGAAATAGGAAGCTGATGAAATAAACTATTATCTTCAACCACTTCCTTTTCTTTTTTGTAACATAGCAATTATTATGCTACACAACACTTTACATCTCTCTTTAACTGCCCTGCCGAGCATCTTGTCAGACCACAGACAGACTTTGACTGGCCAGTCACGGCCGTGTGGACAACAACACAAGCGTGTTCGACAGACTTTGCCCGGTGAGGGGGCGCAGCCTTCCAGACACTGCTCGACCGTGTGGACGCCCTTAAACGGCTTCCTAGAAGCTGGGTGTGCTCAACTACCTCATGGGGATCTTTAACCATGCACAGCTTCTTGCTGTGCATTTCTTTCGTTATTCTACCGCTATTAGGGTAGAAAGTACATCTTTAGAAGAGATTAGGATATTAGGCATAAGTAGGAGAGAGGGGGGTAGAGAGGGAGGAATAGCACCAGAATCATCCAAGGTAGAGTTTCTGGCAAAAGTTTGAGCAAAGAGTTCACCTTTGTCAGAGGAAGAAGTGATGGTTGTGCCATCAGAGTGGAAAATGGGAGGGAAAGACGAGGAAGAAAAATTGTTGGAGAGGTTTTTGGCTAGATAGTGAAGCAGATAAGTGAAACAATCGTTCAAATGGTGATGCAAGCATGAAATTTGGTACAGGTATTCTTCAAAGCTCACTTTCAAAGCACATACCGCTGGCCATGCAAAAATTCAATATGGCGACCATTTTTCAAGATGGCCGACACATCTGACTGAGCCCTACTATTATGGGTCAGTTAATTGAAAGAAAAAAGACATGAATACTGTCCAATCCATTTTTTTTTTTGGCTCTAACATGGTAAGTGAAGGTAATTTTGTCCAAAGCAGTTGCATATTAGACTTTAACTAAGATGGCGTCCAAGATGGCCGCCATTAACCCGAGGAGGCCGGATTTTTTTGGCGATTTTCGGTAGTGTTTATGGCTTAATAGCTAATCAAAGAATAAAGATAGAGAAATGAGTCATAAACCACGTGAGAGAGGTCACTTTCAGCTTTTGTCTCGTAAAAAAATCAGCTCCATAGGCCCAGTAGTTACTGAGATATTGCTTGTTTTCGTGAGGTAACTTTTCCGTGATTTTCCCTGTTTACACACCTTTGCCATAGTGAAATTTTCTTAAACCCATTGTGTTGACATCACGGTAGTTTCGGTGATATTGGAACTCGGTGAAAATTACCGCAAAAGTACCGTGACGTCATACAAGTAAATAGCAGGCATCAGCAGGCTATTTAAAGGCTATTTAAAGCTGTGCTATTTGAGTAGTGTATCGGCCTTCTGGGGCCGATTTTTGTGATATCTTGGCTATTAGTAGAGCTAGACAAATGATTTTTTCATCTAATCCTACATTTTTGAGGTCAGAGAATTAGAAAGACTTGTCACATTATTAACTCATCAGGGTCATTAGTAACTAGACAAAGTGAAGGAAGATTATATCGTAGGAAACGGCCTAATTCACACCATTTATACATATCCATTGAGTACAAATAACATTGGTAAAAATACCATAGAATCAAAGACTCACACCTCACATTTGCAAGTGCACAGAGCTGTACAGGAGAGACCCAGCCTGTAGCACTTGCACCTGCCACGACAGTCTGATTTACAGCCACATTTGGTCAGCTATTCGCAACTCTTGGCTATGGGGGAGTTGGCTGTCCAGAAGACGTGCCATTCTTCACCAACCTTCTGCCATCCTCAGTCAGCAGGACTCTCTGCTTCTGGTTGACACTGGGTTGCTTGGGCCCAAACACAACCAGCCTGGAAGGCAGCTCGTCTAGTGTGCTGAAGCAGAGCTGCTCTTGTTGGTGGAATGGCCTCATAAGGCCTCTGTTTTCTGGCAAACATGTCAAGCCTGGCCTCATCCACAGTGGTAGCAGTGCTGGACCTGTCATACATCAGTATGACAAACCTCTCCAGTATCTCCAGGTCACCATCTTCCACTGTAAGAGGGTACTGGTTCAGCTTGGAGAAGACAGGGGAGGCCTCTGGACAAACATCCCATGTCTGCCAGGCAGTTTTCTTTCCCTTGTTACGGAAGGCTGAAACAGTGTCACACCCTGTGAAGGCATGAAAGAATAACATGCCTTTAGCCTTCTCCTGGGGTTCAACCATCCCCACAAACTGAAGCAGAAGGGGAGGTATGGCATTTTGCACACAACCAGCTGGAAATGTGCCATCAAATTTTGATTGATGTTCAAGCATGCATTTTCTTAGAATCTTTGCTGCTTTAGCAGTGATGAGTGCATCTGCAAAATCAGAAATTTGGGTAATTGCTTTGCCCACATCTTTCTGAAATGCAAGAAGTACATCTCTTCCACTTCTATGAGCTTCAAGTTCTGGAATTTCTTCCAGAAGTTTATCCTTCAGTCTGGTGGAATTTACACGTGGTAAATCCACACCAAGTTGTGCCAGACGCTGTTGGTAAAGGTGGCATATATCTGCCAGGCGAAAAGTGACTGGCTCTTCTGAGCATAGGTTGCTTTCAACAATGTATGTCACCAGCTCTGATAAATTTAAGGGATAAACATCTGGCTCCAGATCAGTGGCACTTGAGCTTTTCTCAAGGTTTCTCAGGTGGGACCTTTCCCTGTTGTAGAGGGCACTGAGACACACTCTGTGGTACTTTAGCTCCTGTGCAATAGCATCTCCACCACTCAATTTAGCAAGAAGCATGCCATCGTTAAGTGCCCCCGCACACTCTTGTAGCCTCTTGTTAAGGTTCATGGTCATTACCTGCCTGAGATCAGATGCAGGTGCCACTTTCTCACAAAAAAGTACAAGTTTGACCATCATAGCTAGTTCGACGTTGCTTTGCATGATTGTCTTCAGACTCACTACTTTGACGATTAGATCGGCGTTTCCTTGCGCGATTCAGCTTGCTGTTGTTAAACAACAACCGGCAGTTGACATGGTATTTTGCCTGATTTCTTCTCAAAGTGGCATCTATGCCATCAGCTTCATCAAGCCTTGTTGGATCCATGATCAATGGCATTTCCTGGATTTCATGAAACATCGGTATGTTGGTAGCCAGCATGGCATAACCGTCATGTTCAAGGGAATAATGGGTTCTAGGTGATGTTAAATCTTCACCTATTTTGTCTTTCTGGCAAAGACAACATTTTGACCAGTCAGTTTGTCTTATGGGAAAAATGGATTTTAAATCTGCCATTTTGCTTTCTGATTAAGGCCGAGGGTTTATACTTTTACCACCTTAACGAAATTACACACACATTACTTTATGGGATACAACTAGGTTCGGGTGACCTACACCTAGCCCGATCATTCATCCAGTGCCATTTAAGTCCCGTGTGATCTGTACACCATCCAGGTAAGTACATGAGCAAGTCATGTATAGCCCCCTTACCCTTGGATCGGCTCTCCTGCGCTGGCACACCCTGTCAATTCAGGTGCGGCTATCTAACTCTATCTACTAACTACCAACTACTGTCTAGTAGCTAATTGATATGGGGCTGTTAGAAAGCATTTGGGACACTAAATTAAACTACACTACAACTTATAGTATAGTACAGTAAAATAAGCTGACACTGAACCCCATGCTGAGTTGCACAGCAGCGATGTTACCAGTGTGCCCTGGTTGTGTGTTGACATCACTCTATTATATTTGCAAGATCTCATCACTGCCTCAGTCCTTACTAACAAATGTGAAAATGGCTCCATTGGATTATCTGACCCAAAGAATGTATATGTATATATGTTCAGTAGTTGCTTAGATATGAACATATGAAATTAATGGACGCCATCTTGGATGCCATTCTAAAATTCCAATTATAGACTATGACAGTGATTAAAACAGTGCTTCTCATTAATCTGGTTAGCAAGAAACAGTTTTCTCTTAAAATGTTCACCAGGTAATAATTAAAAAAAAAATTAAGCAATATATGGTCAGGCACGGCAGCCATCTTGAAAAATGACCGCCATCTTGGATTTTCGCATGACCAGCGGTATTTCTGAGAAGAATGGACCTTGAAGGGTACATGTACCAAATTTCATGCTTGCATCACCATTTGAACGATTCTCCTGAAATTTGCAGTTGTTTGCTCCACTATTCCTCAGAACTCTCAGAGTGTATACCACCTCCTCTACGTAGAGTACGTAGCTTCCGTCTTGCAACATTATCCATACCTCTGGCTTGTCTACCTCGTCCACTTAGAAAAAAACAAAATAACATTATATATATATACTATATATATACTATATATATATATATATATATACTATATATATACTATATATATAGTATATATATATATATATATATATATATATATATATATATATACCGGTATATATTTTATATATATATATATATTTATATATTATTTTTGTTCTATGTGGATGAGGGAGATACTAGGCAAAAAATGCCTGTGACGAGTTCTTCCCCCAGAGTTGAAAGAGTGACACGGCCAAAATCAAAGATTTTCGAGTCAAAATGCCTGGTATATCTCTCTCTCTCTTCCCCCCACCCTCTCTCTCTCTCTATATATATATATATATATATATATATATATATATATAGATAGATATATATATATATATACATATATATATATATATATATATATATATATTACAACAACAACAATATTTTGTCTATGTGTGATATGCAACGAGTAATGAATTATCATGGCAAAACAGGAAAACCATCCTAGAGGTTGACTAAAGTGATGAAATCAAGCCAAAGATTGAATAGGCAAACAAACATCAGGTAGAAGATTGGCAAATAGTCTCCCGATTATAATCGTGTTATTCTCCAACAACCCCCGTCCACCGTGCTGCTCGAGAACAGCCCTCTGCGTCTTCCAAACTAAGATTACTGACCTGAATTGTGAATTTCCTCCTCACCAAGAGCCCGCCTTTCTTCTCTGAGCACCACCAAAAATGAAAGTGGTGGTGAATCTCGGAAAGCTGACGCATTATATCATTCTTTTATGTTATGTTTATTATGACGCATTTCTGCTTCCGACAGTAAATAAGGCAGTGAAAATGCAGCCAAAACTGCTCGCCATGCGTCCCTGCCATCTTGGGTTTGTGGTCGTCTCTCTTAATACTCATTTCGCCCACTTTCAGAGTCGTTTCGCCTGTACATAGCCTAATCTGTATTAGTTTGACCTTAACCCTTTCGTTTTTTTATAGTTTACTCTAGCAATATCTAGACGATTTTGCGCATTTAAAGATAGATCTGTGGTAGTAAAAATGGTTAAATGAGCTAGGTTAGTTCAATTACTTTTAATTGCTGGAGGCATTGTTTAAACTAACTACAATAATCTAATGGTAGCCATAATAACGTTAACAGGGTGGCACCGGTACATAAAGGGTTAAGCTTATCTTAACCAAGCGTAAAGTGGTATAATCTCACCAACAACCTACGTGTTAATATCCTAACCTACAATATACTAACCAAGCCTCACTTATGGTGAGATGGTTATTCTTTTTTGGCCCCCTTTCTCCCTTATGTTTAGCTTCATTCGTTTTCAGATTTTAATAAGTTCGGCCCATTAGATTGATGATTATAAGACCTTTCGCTCCATTTCTTTGTCCATATTAAGATTTTTCGCGTCATTTAGATGTCGATTTTTTCCTGGCGAGCGATAGCAGAAGGGAAAGACCTCCGGCCGCGACATTGTTCTACCGAACAATTTACAAATATATCTAGAAGGGATATCTTGGGGATGCTTTTTGAGTTTGAAAGAGGTCTAGGGAGGAAACTAAAAACATATACCATACGGTCCATACCCCCTTAACCTAACAAGGAATGACCATAATGAAGCCGAGACCTATGCAGCATAAACTTACATTGTAACCTAATCTAACAGTACTTACACTAAACAAACTCTAACTTTAGCCGTTCATGAAAATTATTTTACCCTAACCTTGACGAGCTTTTCGTTCCCCTTACCTAAAGAGTATATTCAAGCTAACCTGGTAGACATTTGTAACGCTGCTTTTGTATAGCCAATGTAAATCAAGCAGTTTAGAAAGTAAGTATAGAACACATAGGCAGTGTTACCAATTTCAGCCAGGTTATCTTGAATACACTATAGTTTAACATAGGTTAACAGTACCGTAGTCAAGTCAAGCTAAGCGTACCCTTACCTTTTTAACAAACATAGTTATATTAGTAGCTTTCTTCTGGTTGCCACTAGTATTATACTTGTAATAACGGTAGCGGTTATCGCTTGCCACCACCCAATTATAATTGAATGACCTAATGGGAAGTCTGAATTAATACTCAAGAATCAGCCTGGTATTTATTGAATAAGTATGTGTTGAGTCAGCAGCAGTCAGCAGTAACAGGAACAAAGCAGCAACATTAATAATAGTTATACAGGAACAAAGCAGCGTCAATAGTTATACATTAATAATAGTTATACAGGAACAAAGCAGCAACATTAATAATAGTTATACAGGAACAAAGCAGCAACATTAATAATAGTTATACAGGAACAAAGCAGCAACATTAATAATAGTTATACAGGAACAATTGATATCAGCGTCAATAGTTATACATTAATAATAGTTGTACAGGAACAATTGATATCAGCGTCAATAGTTATACATTAATAATAGTTGTACAGGAACAATTGATATCAGCGTCAATAGTAATTCTTCAATGGGTGTAATGATGAATGGTGAAATTCTATCAAGTCCCAAAATGTGTGGACTGGGTTGTAGTAGGCGACGTCGTACATGATATGCCCCAAGCGATTGCGGGACACCTCTGCTTGTATGGGAAGTGTATGGGAGAGTGTGTGTTCTCCAGTAATGTGGATACCGCGCCCTATGCCCGGAAGGTGTGTACTTCCGTGGCCGTTTCAGCTCGAGTGTGAAATATGAAGAACATGCATTTTACAAGTGGCGTGAGTGAGGAATGATGAATCAACATACAGTATCGGTAGCATACCGAAAACTCAGCATTGAAGTTCCTGTTCATCAGCCTCCACCATATCAAGTAGCAAAAGTACAGTAGTAACCAATAGTCACGGTACCTATATGAACTAAGATATATCTGTATATAAAGTAAATGGGGGAATTAGATATCATCATACAAATATATTGTATGACACAAGTGACATATCCATATATTAACTTGACTTTATTCTTAGCCAAACATAACCAAATCAAACCGAAATGATAGTGTGAGCAAAATGCGATCAACGTATTCCGAACATTCTTGTGTGCGAAATAACTATTGTCCCCACCGTGTGTTCAAAGCCTTAAAGGCCAAACCATGTGGTCTGCCTGAGAAGATAAGTCCAGTTTTGTGGAGCCCGTGAAATCCTCCCGGCCAACCAGGGTGAGACGGCTGCCGGGAATGTGTTGTGCACGACTCTGCAGAATCGGTGGAAAGAAGCCGTAAATCACCACCCGTTGGAGACAAATCAAGCCAAAATGTATATATTTACAGACACACACACAGGCAGACAGTTAATTGGCTCAGATTTCTTTACAAAGTGTGGATTTACAAAGGCATTGCAACTTATACAATATGTACAGTACAGTACAGTACAGTACGGTACAGTACAGTACAGTACGGTACAGTACAGTACAGTATATGAAACCCATTCAATATTATATGTACAGTACCGTACAGTATATGAAACCCATTCAATATTATATGTACAGTACAGTACATTATATGAAACCCATTCAATATTATATGTACAGTACAGTACAGTATATGCAACCCATTCAATATTATATGTACAGTACAGTACAGTATATGAAACCCATTCAATATTATATGTACAGTACAGTACAGTATATGCAACCCATTCAATATTATATGTACAGTACAGTACAGTATATGCAACCCATTCAATATTATATGTACAGTACAGTACAGTATATGAAACCCATTCAATATTATATGTACAGTACAGTACAGTATATGCAACCCATTCAATATTATATGTACAGTACAGTACAGTATATGCAACCCATTCAATATTATATGTACAGTACAGTACAGTATATGAAACCCATTCAATATTATATGTACAGTACAGTACAGTATATGCAACCCATTCAATATTATATGTACAGTACAGTACAGTATATGAAACCCATTCAATATTATATGTACAGTACAGTACAGTATATGCAACCCATTCAATATTATATGTACAGTACAGTACAGTATATGAAACCCATTCAATATTATATGTACAGTACAGTACAGTATATGCAACCCATTCAATATTATATGTACAGTACAGTATAGTATATGAAACCCATTCAATATTATATGTACAGTACAGTACAGTATATGCAACCCATTCAATATTATATGTACAGTACAGTACAGTATATGAAACCCATTCAATATTATATGAGCATGCAGTAACTAGGAAAACAGCCTATAAATAAATTGTAAATATTTTGCCAAATTCAACAGGGTCTTTTTGTTAATACTCTCCAATAGTTCAACAAATTTATTCCTATTTGGGAATACTCTGAAATATTGTGAAATATTATTACGTCGTTCGTCTTATGTATGTTGATTTTTACACTCGACAACAATATGATATTCATCGCCAATTGTGTTGCTATTATATTTATTACATATACGTTCCTCTATAGCAATTATCTGTCTTGATAGCGTAATGCATAAGTGCGCGGAATTTCGGTGTGAATATCCTAGGTTCGAGTCCTCTGAGTGCCACATGTAGGCTATATGTTGGTTTCATTAATTGAGTTTAGAAGTGAAGTTGGTTGGTGAACAAATATAATCTACCACAATTTATAATTTGTGTTATGGCATTGTATTTAGATTTAATTACTAAACAATTATGTTAGCCATTGATCTTTTAGACAACCGTATATTGCAGCCTTAAACCACAATGAAATAGCAACCTCCTGTAAATTCCATATACCTTAAATACCCCAATTATTGATCAACCCCTTTAGTATCGGAGCCGTCCTTTTAACTTTATTCAGGCTACTATTAGACGTTGTATTCAGTTCGAAAAAGGCAATTAACAGGCTTCGAACGATCTCACTTAACCTTATTGACAACCACATATTCTTCTGAAGCTGCACATAATCGTCGACATGTAGCTGGAGTAAAATAAAAAATACGTCGGCGGTAGAGAAGGGGTTAATGATCATATTCCTGTAAGCCAGGGGGATTCTAATGTGGGGTTAATGATCATATTCCTGTAAGCCAGGGTGATTCTAATGTGGGGTTAATGATCATATTCCTGTAAGCCAGGGGGATTCTAATGTGGGGTTAATGATCATATTCCTGTAAGCCAGGGTGATTCTAATGTGGGGTTAATGATCATATTCCTGTAAGCCAGGGGGATTCTAATGTGGGGTTAATGATCATATTCCTGTAAGCCAGGGGGATTCTAATGTGGGGTTAATGATCATATTCCTGTAAGCCAGGGTGATTCTAATGTGGGGTTAATGATCATATTCCTGTAAGCCAGGGTGATTCTAATGTGGGGTTAATGATCATATTCCTGTAAGCCAGGGTGATTCTAATGTGGGGTTAATGATCATATTCCTGTAAGCCAGGGGATTCTAATGTGGGGTTAATGATCATATTCCTGTAAGCCAGGGGGATTCTAATGTGGGGTTAATGATCATATTCCTGTAAGCCAGGGTGATTCTAATGTGGGGTTAATGATCATATTCCTGTAAGCCAGGGGGATTCTAATGTGGGGTTAATGATCATATTCCTGTAAGCCAGGGGGATTCTAATGTGGGGTTAATGATCATATTCCTGTAAGCCAGGGGGATTCTAATGTGGGGTTAATGATCATATTCCTGTAAGCCAGGGTGATTCTAATGTGGGGTTAATGATCATATTCCTGTAAGCCAGGGGGATTCTAATGTGGGGTTAATGATCATATTCCTGTAAGCCAGGGGGATTCTAATGTGGGGTTAATGATCATATTCCTGTAAGCCAGGGTGATTCTAATGTGGGGTTAATGATCATATTCCTGTAAGCCAGGGTGATTCTAATGTGGGGTTAATGATCATATTCCTGTAAGCCAGGGTGATTCTAATGTGGGGTTAATGATCATATTCCTGTAAGCCAGGGTGATTCTAATGTGGGGTTAATGATCATATTCCTGTAAGCCAGGGTGATTCTAATGTGGGGTTAATGATCATATTCCTGTAAGCCAGGGGGATTCTAATGTGGGGTTAATGATCACATTCCTGTAAGCCAGGGGGATTCTAATGTGGGGTTAATGATCATATTCCTGTAAGCCAGGGGGATTCTAATGTGGGGTTAATGATCATATTCCTGTAAGCCAGGGTGATTCTAATGTGGGGTTAATGATCATATTCCTGTAAGCCAGGGTGATTCTAATGTGGGGTTAATGATCATATTCCTGTAAGCCAGGGTGATTCTAATGTGGGGTTAATGATCATATTCCTGTAAGCCAGGGTGATTCTAATGTGGGGTTAATGATCATATTCCTGTAAGCCAGGGTGATTCTAATGTGGGGTTAATGATCATATTCCTGTAAGCCAGGGGGATTCTAATGTGGGGTTAATGATCATATTCCTGTAAGCCAGGGGCATTCTAATGTGGGGTTAATGATCATATTCCTGTAAGCCAGGGGGATTCTAATGTGGGGTTAATGATCATATTCCTGTAAGCCAGGGTGATTCTAATGTGGGGTTAATGATCATATTCCTGTAAGCCAGGGGGATTCTAATGTGGGGTTAATGATCATATTCCTGTAAGCCAGGGGGATTCTAATGTGGGGTTAATGATCATATTCCTGTAAGCCAGGGTGATTCTAATGTGGGGTTAATGATCATATTCCTGTAAGCCAGGGGGATTCTAATGTGGGGTTAATGATCATATTCCTGTAAGCCAGGGGGATTCTAATGTGGGGTTAATGATCATATTCCTGTAAGCCAGGGGGATTCTAATGTGGGGTTAATGATCATATTCCTGTAAGCCAGGGGGATTCTAATGTGGGGTTAATGATCATATTCCTGTAAGCCAGGGGGATTCTAATGTGGGGTTAATGATCATATTCCTGTAAGCCAGGGGGATTCTAATGTGGGGTTATTGATCATATTCCTGTAAGCCAGGGTGATTCTAATGTGGGGTTAATGATCATATTCCTGTAAGCCAGGGTGATTCTAATGTGGGGTTAATGATCATATTCCTGTAAGCCAGGGGGATTCTAATGTGGGGTTAATGATCATATTCCTGTAAGCCAGGGTGATTCTAATGTGGGGTTAATGATCATATTCCTGTAAGCCAGGGTGATTCTAATGTGGGGTTAATGATCATATTCCTGTAAGCCAGGGGGATTCTAATGTGGGGTTAATGATCATATTCCTGTAAGCCAGGGGGATTCTAATGTGGGGTTAATGATCATATTCCTGTAAGCCAGGGGGATTCTAATGTGGGGTTAATGATCATATTCCTGTAAGCCAGGGTGATTCTAATGTGGGGTTAATGATCATATTCCTGTAAGCCAGGGGGATTCTAATGTGGGGTTAATGATCATATTCCTGTAAGCCAGGGGGATTCTAATGTGGGGTTAATGATCATATTCCTGTAAGCCAGGGGGATTCTAATGTGGGGTTAATGATCATATTCCTGTAAGCCAGGGGGATTCTAATGTGGGGTTAATGATCATATTCCTGTAAGCCAGGGGATTCTAATGTGGGGTTAATGATCATATTCCTGTAAGCCAGGGGGATTCTAATGTGGGGTTAATGATCATATTCCTGTAAGCCAGGGTGATTCTAATGTGGGGTTAATGATCATATTCCTGTAAGCCAGGGTGATTCTAATGTGGGGTTAATGATCATATTCCTGTAAGCCAGGGGGATTCTAATGTGGGGTTAATGATCATATTCCTGTAAGCCAGGGTGATTCTAATGTGGGGTTAATGATCATATTCCTGTAAGCCAGGGTGATTCTAATGTGGGGTTAATGATCATATTCCTGTAAGCCAGGGGGATTCTAATGTGGGGTTAATGATCATATTCCTGTAAGCCAGGGGGATTCTAATGTGGGGTTAATGATCATATTCCTGTAAGCCAGGGTGATTCTAATGTGGGGTTAATGATCATATTCCTGTAAGCCAGGGGGATTCTAATGTTTTATCATGGTCTGGTTTTAGAAGATATTTAAGGAGACATTTTAACTTACGTTTTATTTTGGACACCCTTCTCCCACTTGTTCAGCCTCATTAGTTTTGAGATTTTAAGACCTTCGCCCCATTAGTTTGGCGTTTTTCAGACCTATCAGGTGTCGATGTTTAACTGGCGAGCGATAGCGAGCCTGTAATTTAGGAGGAACTGGCCTTCGGCCAGAACATATTTTATCTACCGAAACATGTACACATTCATCTCGAAAGGGGGTCTTGGGGGTATAATATGTTTAGGTTGATAGAGGTCTAGGGAGCAAACTAAAACAAATATATGTACCGTTAATAATAATTATCAAACAAATATATGTACCGTTAATAATAATTATCAAACAAATATATGTACCGTTAATAATAATTATCAAACAAATATATGTACCGTTAATAATAATTATCAAACAAATCAATAATATAAAATTCCCCTTAATATGGACCATGGCAGGAAATCTGCCCAACTCACCATACACTATATCGTTACATGTACTTTTATATACATGAAGAACGTGTTTAAGGAACTTTAAATGGAGACTTTCTAAACCTTTATTTAATGCATAACCGCATCTTTCGCAACCGCGTATGTTAAAATGGGTATTATCAGTGAGTCAAACAGTTCCAGCTGTAATTCAATAGGCAAGTTTAACTTGCGACATTTGCCTAACAGACTATACATCGACCACCTTCCCGATTAATTTGTTCCTCTTGTGCTCTTGTAAATTTTCCATTATAGTTTAGTGTTATAGTTAAGTATAATAACTGAACAACCTCTACCTTGTCACCCATATACTGTACCTGAAGTCATATATATCTATCATATATATCCCTCTTCCAAAGATGGTTATTTTGGTTTTACTACAGATAAAGTTTAGCTTCCATTCTTGACGTAATAAATCCCAAGATATATGTCGAGTATTTATTTTAACTCTATCATTATTTATATTTTTCACTCCCGACAAGGATGTGATATAAATATATAATGTGACATAATGTTTACTATGCGTTATTGTAATGAACTCCACAGCCACAATAATACATCTTCCCTATATACTGTATCTAGTTGTTATTTATTTGTATATAATGGCCGATGTGAATATTTATGTATTATTTGTTTAGTTTCCTCCCTATAGCTCCATCAAGCATTAAACAAATTCCCAAGATCTTCCTTCTAAATATATGTGTACATTTTTCGGTAGGTAAATATTCCATCGGTTTCTCCTATAATAAAGACTCTATATCGCTCACCATAAAAAAAGACCACTAAATGGCATGAAAGGTCTTAATATTGTGTGTACTTGATATTGATACTCGTCCACAACTGAAAGACACTCTTGCTGTTTCGCTACATTAACCCTCTCGCCTCTGGCAATATATTTTAATTGAAAATGGTCAGACCTTCTCTAATTTGCCCTGAAATATTCAGGCCGGGCAAGTTTTCGAAGCCTTGTGTTTTTCTGTATTTTCATCCACCAGAATGCTGTTTATTGTGATGTATCATATGTCATTGGAAAGAGGAATAACTATACTACATTATAAAAAAACAAAAATGTAAAAACAAATCGCAATATGAAAGTGTAAACGACTCCGGAATAAAAGTTTTTCCCGGGCAATTGTCTTCACACCGTCCTATCTCGAAATTGTGAGTGATGACCATATATTTGTATTTGCTAAAATAATAGTATTTGTTCTGCTCTTTCCAAATCTGAAAATAGAAATTGTCTATCTTCAATAATTCTCAAGCAGTGACCGAAAACAAAAGCAGTATGACTTTGCATGATATGGTTTATAACATTTTCGAATTATTTCGTTGTTATGATGTCTATGGTTTTCAATTTAGGCTGTATGAATACGGCAGATAATGCTGAAGAGAATAACAAAACTAGAAGTTCCTACGACAAATACTTTTTGCTCTATGAATATTTGAAATGAAGAGCCAAAATGCGAATATTTACGCTTCACTCGTCTCCGTTCCGCCGACGCTAGCCGGGTTCCGAGCTGTTCCCCACCTCGGCGTTGCTTTATTTGCTCAGATACGTATATAACTGTATATATCACCGTAATCGGAAAATTATGCTCTTTCTAATGGTGAAACCAAAATAATATAGCGTAATTGGTTCGGGAGCTATACGCAATTGTTTCCATGCATTGTTATTGTTATGTAAATATATGAGAATGTTTATACAGTTGTATATCTTTGCCACAATATACAGCACTTTTATATAATTTTCCTTGCCAATAATTGTATAATGTTCATAAAACACATGTCAGTCATGAAGGTTGTCAATTTTACTTACCTGGTAGGGCCAAAACCCTTTCCAACGAGAAGGGAAATGGCTCCTAGGTTGACATTGAAAAAACAAAACAAGAAAGCCAGGTTATCTTCAAGTAATAAATTCAGAAATAATTCTATTGTACACGCAAATAAAGTAATATATAAATTTATATAATATTATATATATATATATACAGTATATACTGTATATATATATATATATATATATATATATACAAGGTGTCATAAATATATATATACATATACATACGGTGTCATAAATAAATATATATATATATATATATATATATATATATATACATATACAAGGTGTCAAACCAGAGAAAATAATATGCACAGATTTCCTAGCCACCCAAGGAGGTACTGCACTTGACTCGTTATTTTTGTAGAGTGGTTTCCCCAGGAGGCCTATATCCACTTTGATGATGAAGGTGGGTGAATGTCGGTGGGTGAATGAAGGTGGGTGAATGTCGGTGGGTGAATGAAGGTGGGTGAATGTCGGTGGGTGAACGAAGGTGGGTGAATGAAGCCGGGTGAATGAAGAAGAGAAATGGAAAAGAGAAATGAATGAATTAATGAATCAATGAATCAATGAAAACAAAAATATATATTTACACATACGGTATATATATACCGGTATATAAAATAAATAAAATAAAATGAAATAAATAAAATCAAATAAATATATATAATAAATCATATAAATAAATATATAATTAATTAAAAATATAATAATATTATAAATACTCGATTATGGGCCTTGGGCTTGCTCGGGACCTTGGGGCTGATCCGCTAGACACCCTGGGGAACAGGAATAAAAAAAAAAATATATATATACACATATATATATATACGGTATATATGTACATAAAATAAATAAAATAAAAATATGAATAAAATATAATAAATAAAATAAAATAAATAAAAACAATAATAAATCAATAAATATATATATAAATATGATACAAAATATAATAATAATATAAATACTCGATTATGGGCCTTGGGCTTGCTCGGGACATTGGGGCTGATCCGCTAGACACCCTGGGGAACAGGAACAAAAAAAAAAAATATATATATATATATATATAGTTATGAGAACCTCAGCAGGTGATCTTGGACACCGCAACTTCCAAATTAGTAGGGCAATGAGAAGAAATACGTTGTGGAACATCATGATTTATTGTAATTTTCGGCGACGTCACGCAGCCATCCTCAGGAAAGGGTTACCAACAGATCCTAAAAATTGAGTATAACTCTGTATATATTGCTAAAACAGGATCACTAAAATGTAATGCAGTGTTAAACACGTGGCAATTTGCCTATCTAAAAAACAATTAAACAACATAATTTTGGCCAACTAGGCAAGGTTTGAATATAAAATAAATCTACGGCTAGACATCATCTAATTCAAAATTGCTAAATCTCAATGCAATAAAAGAAATCAAAACGCATAAGATATCAAATTTATGTTATCATTTCTTTTGCAATTCAAATATTATTCTGAACTGTAAAGGCTAAAATCTATTAAACAAAATTTAACCTACCGCTAAACAGCGTCCAAAGTATTACGCTAATATCCAACCATGTGAGGACAAGACTTAGCAAAAACAATCATAATAGACGAGAATATTAAAATGAGGGACTTTACAAAACATTTCAAATTATCTAGTAAAATTAGAAGCAAACCATAGTAATCCTAATCACATCGAACCGCAACCTAAAGCAAAAAAGTACATTTGAATTACTTGACTCTAAGAAACAAAAGATAAGTGTTGAAAATTCACATAAAGGAAAATTGTCACAAACAAATCGGAACTCACCATGATACCACCAGTCTCCAATGAACGACGATGAGGGACTGATTAACTAAACACATTTGAACTCTATATGTAAACTCAATATATGGTGAAAATTAAACGAAATAAAATGAAAAACCAAACTACATGAACACCCAAAAAGCAACCAATTGTACCTAATAATGAACCTTCAACTATTATTGACAAGATTTATTTCTGGTTTGTATATATATATATATATATATATATATATATATATATATATATATATATATACTGTATATACAGTATACGGTATATATATATAACATGCATAAAATAAATAAATAAAAACAATAATAAATCAAATAAATAAATATATACTTTAAAAAAATATATATATGCAAAAATAACAAGACTGAGTATTAACTAGCGAATGCCATCAGTGTATCAATATGGTTTGCCAGTGTAATAATATTGTGCCTCCTAAAATTGTCTAGAAATGTCTGTCCACGGCTGTGCAATACGCGTAATATTCTTATTTACTCATAACCATATCATACCAACATTTTATTTAGCCTACACACAATCCCACAATAATTATGTATCCTTTATGTAGTTAATAATAGATATTAATTGTTTGAATCTTATACTTGGTGATAAGAGCATAAGAACATACGAAAATGGGAGTCTGCAGAGAGCCGATTGGCCCACACAAGGCAGATCCATTTCAAACCCAACCAATCTCGTTCATATGCATATCTAATTATATGTTGAAGCTATATATCGTTCTTGATCCTACCATATCACTCAGTAGCCTATTCCACATGTCTACAACTCTGTTACCGAACCAATACTTGCCTATAGCTTTTCTGAAACGAAATGTATCTAATTTGAAACCATTTGTTTTGAGTTATTTCGATATCACTGTTCCCATGTCCCATTTATTTATCCCACTAACCCACTTGAACACCTCTATCATATCCCCTCTATCTCTGCGTGTCTCTAACGAATGTAAGCCTAATTTCATCAACCTTACTTCATACGGAAGATTTTCCTATTATGGATAATTTTTGTCATTCTTAGATGTACTCTCATTGACAAATAGTGCAGCTATTATGAGAGAGAGAGAGAAAGAGATAGAGTGTGTGTGTGAGTGAGTGAGAGAGAGAGAGAGAGACTGGGCATTTAGCTCCTCCCCCGTGGGTGACGTCACTGTACCTCGCGCCCTCTGATTGGTTCTAATTACTCCTGGTGCGGTACTAGAACAAAGTTTAGGAATATGCCCCCGGTACCACTGCTATTGGTACTATCTATCTATCTATCTATTGCCTGACGCCGTGATCCCCGAAGGGGTGGCCACGAACGAACCGACCCCATGCACCTCTGTCCCCAGTCAGTCAACGCCCCTCCCCCCAACCAGCACCGCCTTCGTTCATATACTTCAGCACTCCATCCTTCCACCTCTCCCTCTCTGTCCTTCCACCTCGCTCTCGTACACCCTCTTAGTCATTCTCTCGCTTTCCATACGTTCCACATGGCCGAACCATCTCAAGTTGTTCCTCTTCACACTTTCCAGCACATCTACCTCCATACCACACCTCCTTCTTACTTCTTCATTAGTCTGTCTATCCCTCCATGTAACTCTGCACGCACTTCTTAAGTAATTCATTTCCACTGCTCTCACTCTTGGTCTGAGTCTCTCAACCAACGTCCATGCTTCGCTTGCTTCCGTAAGTCAGTGTCGGGTACTTATCTCGTAAATACTTCCATTTAATCACCCCCCCACCACCACCACCCCACACACACATGAGTGCGTGCTCTCTCTCTCTCTCTCTCATGAAATGTAGAAAATAAAACCATTTTGTTAATGTACTACATAAGTTATTTATTTGTATGATGGATATAATTTATCAACTATTACCTCATATTTATGCACATTCGATTGTAAAATAAACTTAACTTGATGTATTTTAGCGTTTTCTTTCGTCCTGCTTCTATAAATATGACTCTATTTTACATAGTTCAATAGATCACAGAAGCAAAGTGTACGTCTTAGTTGTTGTTGTTGTTGCTGTTCCCCAGGCTGCCTGGCCGAACAGTCCCCAGGCCCCGAGCAAGGCCAAGGCCATAACCGAGAGCCCCCACAGAACCCTCCCTGCCTACCACAATAAAGCCTGGGTGACTGAAGCCACTCCATGGCGGGGAGCTGAGGAGGGTGCGGAAATGCCCGGGAAACCAAAGCCCCACCCAGGGCCCTGTGCCCCTCAGCAATTATGAAGAGAAAGTTGAGGGGCAAAGGAAAAATGTGACGCTTTGGCTTCCAATCTGCCAACCTCTAGGTTGGCAGATTGGGAGGTCAATCCACGGAAGAGACGCCGTCACTTGAGATCTAGAAAATATATAAGTAAAAGGAACAGTCAGAGTAAGCTATGGGTATGGCAGAGATCGCTCAGCTCTCACTCTGATAGACCAGCCCATCACCACATGACTAGAACCCAATCCTCTCAGCATCAGCTAGGAAAGGCCCTAGAAAGCCGCCTTTGGCGGGGGGATAGCTCCCCGTCTTAGTTGAGGGATTCAGCCTGAGTGAGGGATAGCTGCCGTTACTCAGACACAGGTATGAACACACCTGCAAATGGGTTAACCCAGTAGTCCAGCAACCCTGGACCGCAATGAAATTCTCTCCGTGCAAAAAAATAAATAAATAAATAAATAGTGTAAAACATTGTTTAAGTGTAGTTCTAGCGTTACAAGAACTAAATATTTACCGAGAATGGCCGGAACTTCTGCCTGAGATTGTGTGGGGAATAAACACATCAGTTTGTAGAATGTTGGAGGTATCCCTGTTGAAGTATATTTTTACATAAAACCAAAATTAACACAGAACATAGTTGTAGACTGTCAGGAGGAGAATCTGCAGTTCCAGGATTGTGCACAGTACATTGATCAGGCGTGCGAGAAACACATTGAAATATACAACGTATATAGCAGAAAGAAGCCAAGCCGAAAATTGTGCCAGGGAACCCATATTTTCGGGGAGAATATGTGTTGATTAAGTGTCATGATTCTATACGAACGGGACAGTTTGAGGAAAAATTTGATGAACCTTTAAAAGTTACCCAACTAATTGGTCCGTATCAAATCCAGTACAAATACGAAAAGGAAAACTTGAAGCTTATAGCCGTAGTACCGAATGGTAGGAAGGCCGAATATGAGTTGATGAGAAATCCACAGAAGTTAGCAGTGAATGGAATGAGAATGAAGACAGAAGTGAAGAAGAAAGCTTAAGTATTTTCGGGGGTAATGGAGGAGAATCCCCGGATTTCTTGATAAATATTAGGCAACGCACCTTTCGACTTGACCATAGTTTTATAGCCCCTCGCCTAACTTGGTACCTGAAATTTGTCAAAGTTGGGGATGCGATTGGAAGTTAAATGAAACTGTAACATCCGGTAGTGAAACCGAAGTGGTTAGCTTTTTAGTAAGGGATGCTGGAGGTAACCAATGGAAAGCCTTTTCATCAAAGTTTCTGTCTCACCTTCCATCATAAAAAAACAAGATTATGATTGACGCCGAAAGCCACCACTGGGAACCGCACAATATACCTCCACACATACGTTGAGCTGGGCCCCAGAGATGCATGATGTATGCCCCGTAATTTGGAGCGCAAAGGTGCAAATTATATTGCTAAAATTTTGCTACCATTTATGATGGGCCAAGTGGTAGGTATTGGCAATACTTTACAAGCACAATCAACCCTGTCACAGTCTTTAATTTGAAAGATGAGTCGGTGTACAATTTGCTACCACGAGTGAGTGACATGCCGTTCCCGAGCCTCACTGGATTCTGCCATCTTGGGCTAGGCCGCTAGAGGAAGCCACTGTGTTGGCCACTAATGACACGCTCGCTCTAGTTTCTCCTTTGTCTGCTTTATGTTCTTTGGTTAGTACTATCTTGGGGTTTTTGTGCACTTATCTTCATTTTACCATGGTAAATATGTTTTGCCAATTTTGATTGGCTTTGGTGAGGAGGGATTGTGCTCAATATTGTGGGGAAGTATTGGTTAACCTGAGGACTGCAGCAAACCACACATAAGGCTTTGATGGAAGACTGAGACAAGTCACACTTGAGGTATGGTATAAAACACATACACAAAATGAGCCAGTGGCGGGAAATTGTGACTAAATAGCATCTCTCAGTACCACCATCTCCTCTCCTAGCAATCTCTCTAACCCCCTTCCCCTTCTTCCCTCCTCCGCTTCCTCAACTACCTCCTTCCCCCTCCTTGAATCCCTTCCTACCCCCTCTTCATCCTCTAATACCACCCCTCAGTCGCACACACAGTGCTACGGTTAAAAAATAACCTCAGTAATAAGCGAGAGTGAGGAGAATGGCGTTGTGTCGCCCAGTCTAGCTTACCAGCCAGACTCTACCTCGGCAATAAACTGGTTTGTAAATTGGAATGTGGTTATTAACACCTATTCTGTGGTTGTTAATTCTTCACGTAGGCCTTCTCCTTCAAGAATACGCACATATGAAGCATTAATTCATATTATTGCTTTCCACCGCCAAACATGCCGCACAGGGCTCATACGCATCCCACCATTCTGACGCATTTCATGAGTTAAGCCCAGAGAGAGCAGAAAGTTCATCCTATAAAGAGATTAAGACATTTGGCATAAGTAAGAGAAGGAGAAATAGCACCAAAATAATCGAATGGAGAGTGTCTAGAAAAAGTGTGAGTGAAGAGTTTCGATATTTTAAAGGAAGAAATAATGATGGTGCCGTCAGAGTAAATAAGTAGAAAAGTGGAGGGAAAGATAAGGAAGATATATTGGTGGAGAGGTTTTTGGCTAGATGCCAGAAAGACTGGGAAGGGCCAGAGTTCGACAGTTTAATAGATTTGTTATTGATGAAAGATTTTTTGGCAAGTTGAAGAATAGATTTATATTCTTGAGTTTGCAGGCGATGGTACTGTTTGAATGTGTCCTCATTATGGTGGACAGCGCGAGTAAACCATTAACCATTATATGATTGCATTAGACTGAGAGAAAGAATATTACTAGTATGTCTTCACGCCAAAGATGATTACCTCGGTATTACGTTCGGCACACTCCGAGGATACCCAGCCACAGAAACAAAAATCACTCCATTGGAAATAAAAACAAGACTGATGGAGTATACCTCCCATTCGGTAGCACCAAAGTGCCACAAGTCAAGTCATAAGTCAAGGCTGGGAAAATCAGATGCCCGCACTAGATAGATATAGGACAGGTAATACAGATAAGATTATGATCAGAGGAGCCTAACAGAGAGAACAGATTTTCAGTGTAAACAGAAGGATTAAAATTATATAATAAGTCGAGGCTGTTCAGCCGATCTCCAAGGCAGTCAGGGATACGAGTGGGTATGCTGGACTAACTGCTCAGGGTCATTTAGAATAGAACAGATTTATCTTGCTCACAAGGTTGGGTATTGAAATGAAAGGAGAGCCATTGGTGTTGGTGAACATTGTAATTCACTAAGATGGAGATTTCTGAGAATTGTGAGGCTGATAGGATTTGTTTCAATTTATAATTATGATAGTCCTATGGGTTACACTCATTTGAATCCTTGAACTTTAAACACTAATGTTATGCCACGTTATAATAAAACGTGAGATAATCTGATTGCGGTTTCCACCTTAGGAAATAGCGTAAATCAACAACTTGGATTCCTCTCCGCTGGGAAACAACTAGCCTTAGCTTAATAATCACACTTCAATAATAAGCAATGGACACAAAATACACGGTAAAGGTTCACAAGATTATTCCTTATCAGCTAGGGTACATATTCATATCAGAATGCAGGATGATAATTCAATAACATATAAATATGGTTATAGTTACTGAGGAAACATATAAGATAAAATAATGTTTCTAAATGCACATGTAGAAAATAACTATGTTACTAAAAAAACATAAGTAATAATAATGCTATCAAATGCACATATAAATAATGAGTATATTACTATCGAATATACAAATAATAATTCACCGAGATGTTAAGTCTCAATCACAATAAGTAGTGTCCTGAAGGTAAATAATGAAAAGCTCTAAATATGGCTTTACTCAAAGTAAATGATAGTTACTGCGTCTAGCATACACGCGGTACTGAAGGTATGTAAATTAAGACACTACTTTACTTCAAAACGAATAATAAGTTATAATAACTTGAACAGAATAAACTTAAATAACTCAAAGAGTAATAACTGTGAATATAAGTTCATACATAGGTTAGATTTGGATAATAGTCATGTATGCGTGACTGACCTTCGAAACGAACAATAAGTTAATGCAACTTGAATAAACAGAGAGTTAAGACAACTCGAATAATACACAAATGAATGATAATTCAATTAGCGTGTTAAAGAATAATAGTCATAAATAAACGACTGATTGAGTAAGACACTGAATAAACTTATCTATGATTTATGTACCAAGATGATGAATTAGCATATAAACTAGGTCTGAGTAAGTATTCACAGAAATTGACGTGTAAGTGCGATATATTTATTCCCAGATGAACATATATATATTTCCCATGGAGAATACAGGAGACTGTATTCGAGAAGTATATATATATATATATATATATATTAATCCCACGATAGATGTGTATTTGGTCTCCCTTATCAGAGCAACGAATAAAGAATAAAAGGGAAGAATGGACAAAATTTGATATATACGTTAATTATGAATCTCAACATACCCAATTAACCCATGTTAAAATCATTGTTACCATTACAAAATAAGAAAACACTTAACAGAATTTAGGAAGGATAGAAGCACTGGTAGAGAGTCTGCCGAGCACGTTGTCACTGGAACAGTTGTCCCCTGGTTGTCTATAGGGGCTTGGTGAGTTTCACACACTTGTCGTAATGCCACAGCTCGTCTTCTCCTCTCTTCTTTCTTCTCTCCACACAAGTTTATTTCACTTTAGCTAACAAAAGGGTTAAAGTAGAGGAAAAGGGGGTGATCACTTCTACTTTAATATCTAGGGTTATTTCCGGTGGTATTGGTATTCCTAATGGAAGTCCCTCATTAGCGAATGCATTGCCCTGATTTCCCTGTCTAACTAGGGATCCCAGTGTTGCTTGACTTTCCTCTTGATCAGGCAGGTATAGTAAACCTTTTTGGGTCGGCGTCAAGGGGCTTAGCTCTCTGGGTAGAAGGGGTTTTTGGGAGAGCTTTATTTTTATTTTAGGGGAGGGGGAAGTTGTACTAAAATTATTTAGGGGGTGGTTATTACATGGGGAGGAGGTTTGGGAATTGTTTATCATTCGACTATCCCTGTGTATGACCTGGTGATGAATTAACCTAAGAAGTGCGCATTGGGGTAATTAGAAACGTCCCCCTGTGCTGACGTATTTGAGGTGTTTTCATCACTAAAATATTCATTTTACCATAAATAGCATTAATACTTATCCATACGTGCCTATTATGGGTTGATTATAAAGGTATTAACCTGAAACAACAATAAAACGAGTGAAACAGCGTTTGGATGGTCAAAATCGGAGATATAGGCCGCGAGTTATAGAATGTATGGGTGAGGCAACCTTGCTTTCCCACCAATTTCCCTCAAGGCCACTGAGACACAGTCGATCGATACTCTCTCTCTCTCTCTCTTGCACTCGCTTTCTATCAGTGATGACAACGCCCTGCTTGCAACTCGCTAATGTTAGCACGGAAATATACCTCAGAATAAGGGAATAACAGGGAAAAGAGGTGATAACTGAGGGAGGGAAGGAAAGTGGGGAAGGAGGGGAGGTAGAGGACCGAGATTTTGCATGGCCCAGGGGCCAAAAAAAAATCAAAAAATCAAAAAATAAATTTTTTTGTTTTTTTCTTTTTTCGATGAGTTGATTTTTTTTCTCTAACTCTTAACCTCTGAAGTGCGCATGGGGGTAATTGGAAACGTCCCCCTGTGCTGACGTATTTGAGGTGTTTCCGTCACTAAAATATTCATTGTGCCAGGGCATTAATACTTATCCATATGCGCCTATTATGGGTTGATTATAAAGGTATTAACCTGAAACAACAATAAAACGAGTGAAAACAGCGTTTGGATGGTCAAAATCGGAGATATAGCCCGCGAGTTGTATAATGTATGGGTGAGGCAATCTGCTTTCCCGCCAATTTCCCCCAAGGCCACTGAGACACAGTCGATCGATACTCTCTCTCTCTCTCTTGCACTCGCTTGCCATCAGTGATGACACACCCTGCTTGCAACTCGCTAATGTTAGCACGAAAATATACCTCAGAATAAGGGAATAACAGGGAAAATAGGTGATAACTGAAGGAGAGGAGGAAAGTGGGGAAGGAGGGGAGGTAGAGGACTGAGATTTTGCATGGCCCAGGGGCCAAATTTTTTTTTTTTTTTTTTTTTTTTTTTTTTTTTTTTTTCGATGTCAAAAGTTGATTTTTTTTTCACTCACTCATAAGAGTCTCGCCGCAGTCCGCCGGGGGAACTCTTAAGAGTCTCCCCGCAGTTCCCGGGTTAAGAATCTTCCCGCAGTCCGCCGGGCGAACTCTTAACCCTTTCAGACTCTTATGACGCAGAGGTTGCCAGCAATAAAAAATAGAGTTCTCTCACTCTTATAATTACCTCTCCAAAATTAGTTTTCTGCCCACAGCTAACTCACAAGACAAGTGCAGAGGTTGAAGTAACTAAACTAAAGGTTTCTAAATACCCCTGATGGTAACAAAGGCTTTAAAGTATCCCCAATAGGCTCAAAATTGCGTCATATGTCGGAGAGGGTTAAGAGTCTCCCCGCAGTTCCCGGGTTAAAAGGGAATTGTGAGGTTGGGGAATCTGAAGGGAATTACCCCACTGGATACCAGCGACGCATCATGTGCGTCGGCAATGTATATAATGCTAAACCCCAGTGCCGCCGCATAGGGTGCATCGCGGTTAATTACTCCGGTCCTATGGCACCTAGAGGGCTCAGATTTGTATGGGAACTGTGTAAGTATCCCACGCAACAATGCCGATGGTTGAAAACCCTCAAAGTTCAGCAGCTTGCGCGTGAGCACGCAAAATCATGTTTTTGCATGTTTTTGCCTACCCATATCCCCTCTTGTAATTCCGACTTTCGGGCGCCCCGTAGGACCCCTTAATGACCTAAGGGATCGTTTTTTTTGTTTTTCCTTCATTTCTAACCCATTCCTGCTGTTTTCTGGAAGATTTTTTTTTTTTACAACCTGCTGGTCCTGGGGTGTACATTTATTATTAATTAGCTGGTGCTCAGTGGGTTAAGGTTTTCCGCATTATTAACACCTTACGAGCGGCCTATGCGGTTTATTATATGTACCGCACAGCGGGGTGTTTTTAGCCAAAATAGGGCTGTTTACGTGATCATTTTCATGCCTAAATAAGACCCAGAACGTAAAACAAGTACCTATCCCTGAAAGGGCATAAACAGAGCTTTCGAATGACACCATAACGATCCTTGTATGATGGATAGTTTTCTTGCAATAACCGTGCAACGCGAGTGCAAAAAGCAGGTAATTCGGTACTTTCGGTACATAATTGAGTATGTAGCGAGTGAGAGAGGGAGGAGGGAGCTGAGATTTGTGTCAGTAGGTTCGCCGCGGTGGTCTGGAGCAGTCATACGCTCGCTAGTCTCCTGCCACCACTTGTCTCTCTCTCTCAGCCACATTACGTGCTGAAATTGCCACTCGACCTATGTCGAGCGCCGCCACATAGTCCAGCTTTTTTTAACTCGACTTATGTTGCTCGCCGCTAATTAAGGGTTAATATTGAGGGAAGGACTGGATACGAAAATGGCTTGTTGAATAGCATGGCTAGTCGGGGTGGGTAATTTAGTTGGATACTCGATGGGGGGTATTGGGGTTTTTAATGGGAAATTTGCATTACAAAGGTTTAGTCATTTATTATCACTGGGGGCGTTCCTGGGGGCGTGGTTTGGACTTTCTTTCTTTTTTGTTGACGGTGGTGGTGCTCTCGTTCGTCTTGCAGGGTACCAATACAGTTGGATGTATTTTTCTTCCCTGGCATCTCAACTAAGTTCAAAAGCATTTGGGATACAACAAAATAATGTGTCATTTATGTTCGTTTATGCTTTATGGGTGCAACCTTACTGGGACCTGATACTCAAAACTATTTAGGACATCCTATCTCTAATCTCGTTCTATCTAACTTAGGGCACCCTAACTGCTCCAGTACGCTTATGACGCTATACTCACAACAGTTAAGATGGCATATTCAGAAGCTGTGGGCAGCCATTTTGTGAAAAGTTAGGACGTCCTGACTTAGGGCATGTCGGGGCTACTCTAACTCGACTTAGAACACCCAACAGTGGAATAAAGTTGATAGTGGGAGCCGTTATTTAGGCAGTATCTCCAAACATTGGCCGAGGGCGTGGAATGCCGTCGCTTAACCTAAATATGGCCTGCCTCAAAGCGACTATAGCCTATTTTAATCATCATATAAGGAGGCTATGGAAATAACTGGTGTAATTAATAGTTACAGCGTGACATTTTGTAATTGAATTAGTGGTCTTATACCGTTTTGGTCGCTTTTTAAGGCTTGAGAGAATGTATCTAAACATAGCCAAATAGAAGGATACTCTTAAACCTATGATTCTGTAACTTTACTTGTTTAACCCTTTCAAATATAGCATTACTAGTGAAATGTGTGCTGAATATACTGGATTTGGGGGCTCATGACCTTTATGAAGTAGCATAGGCTATTGGTAACTTCACACACTGGGCTTTTGGGTGGTGGAGAACAATATGACAATATTAAGTATAGACTAAGACCTAGGTCAAATTAGGCCTATATACATTTCTATTTTACAAATTGTACTTAGCATTTACGATTCTAATCACGTGTTAGTTGTTTCATTATGCAATTGCATGCGTTTTTATTAATTTTCCATGAATATTAAAGTACAACCCTACTATAGTAGTGGGGAGGACTAAACATACATATAAATAATACGGTGTCTAGGCGTAGAGAGACTTTTGGTTTAGTTTACTTTGTTTGAATTATGGAGAGATTAGTTAGGCCTAGTTCAAGTTATAAGCTACCATTATCCTTATTAGGTTAGGTTAACCTAACAAACCTTAACCCAACCCTTGTTATCTAATCAAGCTATACTTAATTATAGAAGCCTCCTTAGGCTATATATTTAGGCCACCCCAGTAGTGATCCCCTAAAATAGACTAGGCCTAATCTTGGGTAAAATACAACAGTACCATAATACCTAAAAATAACTGTAACATCATGATTAGAATCATAAAATCCTACAATAAAAATTATATATAATTTATGATCTAAGCTTCACCAATACCTTTTTGGTAAATATTATAAATCATATAAATAACCTTTATCTAACCCAACCTTGTACAGTATAATTGTGGAACTGCTGTACCTAGACTAGAGTGCTATAGCCAGAATTCATGGTTCACACATGCCTCACCCCCCCATGACTTATTGTCATCATCATATATATTGCCAGCAGGGGGCAAAATACAGAAAAAGTAGTCAAAACAGACCGAAACGTAACCGATAGCGCGCGACCTATGTAAACATTTACACCTGGACGCCCAGATACTACATCGTTCCCCTATCCTAGTGACAAACTATAAATGGGACTTATGGGAAAATAGGGGAATGATGTAGTATCTGGGCATACGGTCGTCATGCTTACATAGGTCGATTGCTCGCGGTTAAATTCCCGTCTATTTTGATAGCTGTTATTTGCCCCCTGCTGGCAATATATTTGATGATTACAATAAGTCATGGGTTGCTAAAGGGGGGCAAAGCCCCCCTCAACATATTTTTGTATCCCATGGCAGTAAAAAGAAATGGGAACATGATCGCGAGCATCCGCATAGTGCTAACAAGGCGGGCGGTATGACGGAATACTACATCCTTGCCGAAAATAGCCTATCCTAACTTAATCTGTACTAGGCCCAGCCTCCCAGAAGCTGGGTGTGGTCAATCACCTCAAGGGTTTATTTAACCCTGCACAGCTTCTTGCTCTGTACAGGGACACGGTGCATCCTTGTATTGAGTATTGTTCACATGTGTGGGGTGGATCCTCTCACACCCCACTCCTAGACAAAGTAGAGAGGAAGGCCTTTCGCATCATTAACTCCCGTCCTCTCACCAACTCTCTGCAATCTCTCTCTCTTCGCCGCAATGTTGCATCTCTCTCGCTATTCTATCGCTACTACAATAATCAGTGTTCCTCAGATCTATCCCAGTGTGTACCACCTTCTCTATGTAGGGCACTTGGTACCCATCTTGCAACACAATCCTACCCCTACTCTGTGCAACTCTCCAACCCAAGAGTGAAACGTTACTCTCAGTCTTTCTTCTACTCAACAGCTGAGCTCTGGAACTTTCCCAGAATCAGCCTTTCCTCCTTCACATGACTTAAATTATTTCAAACTCTGTGTGTCCAGGCATTTTGGCTTGAACGTCCCTTGATTTTGGCCCTGTCACTCTTTCAACTCTGGGGCAGGCACTCGCTACAGGCAGTTCTGCCTTTTGTCGCCCTCACTCACTTAGGAAAAACAAATACAAATACGCTGCAAACTACTATACACAAATTGAGTTCATGGGAAAAAATAACCTAGCAGAATCTAATAGCCTATACTGTAGACCTACCATAAACAATGTAAATGGGCCTTATGGAAAACATAATCAAAATCATATGAATTCTACCTAGCCTAAACACTAGCCTACAACATTCAATTCCTCAATCAGTAGCCAGCCCTTTTTCCCTCAAAGGGTAGGGAAAATCAACAAGAGACACAACAAAATAAAAAGAGGTGACAGGGGAAGAACAGAGCCTAGCCTACACAGTTGGTCTGCAAAAAACAAACACACAAGCAAGCCTCCACTAAGTTTCACTTCCTCAACATTCTCTCAAAAATGTGTTAGGTGTTAAACATAGGATACTGCACGATTTATTATAGATATATAGATACATGGGCAAAAATGAAGGTAATTCCACAGCTAGGTAGCTCTCTCTGCCACAGTCGCCTTTGTTATTTTGATCAGCTGAGATTAATGTCCCGTGATTGGCTGATCCCCCCAAACAATGGGATATAAGAAGCCCCGTTATTGGCTGAACAACATAGGGCACCCTAGAATATTTAGGACAACATACGAGTTCCTAACCATTTAGGAACAGGATAGGACATCCTAAATTGTGTTCGTGTATGCAACTTATGACACGAGATAAGATGTCCTAACCTGTTCATGAAATGTCGGGTTGGTATTTCAACTCGACTTGGTACAATCTCGATAACAATCTTATAATAAGATATCTTGAGAAAGAATATGCTCGACAGGGTCACGTCTAGCTTTATATATCTTGCATCAACTCTTTATCCCAAGGCAGCATTCACACAATAAGAACACAATGCTACTTCACACTTTAGTTTATTCAATTGGCATAGGTTATGGAATAAATTATATTGTTCTGTCATATAGGGCAGACAATAAAAGGGACACAAGTGATGTATCAAATATAGAATGGTCTATAATGATAACTTAATTATATTTGGTCACGTTACATTTACACACAATATCAGTAATATATATATGTAGGAATAAAGGTGTTACAAATGTACATAGGAAATCAATCAGATGATAACACGTATGTGAGCGTAGCGTCTAACGTGAAGATTTCAGGCATGGGGCGAATTGACTTGAAACAGCGTTCACGAGCGTAGGGCGGTGACGGTGGTGAACGCTTATCAAGGGGATTACCGGGAGGGTCACACAGGTAAGATAAATGCAAGGTAGTGCATTCGACCCTAGGTGAGAGAGACTGGTTTGGTATTAATTTATAATTCAAAATGGTGCGACTATAAGACACTAGTGAATGTTAAAGATATACTAAGGAGCTTATCGGCAAGGTAGTTTAATTTGGAACTAACTTATCTAAGCGGTTTTTGTGAAAGACTCAACATACGGATACGAAAATCGATTTAGACGGTATGAGATCGATACACAAAAGTATAGAATTCAAATTCAAATTTAGATCAATGAATCACTATAACAGGGTTTTGGAATGAATGCAAGTTAACATAAATTAGGAAAATACACTAAATTAAAATGCGACTGGAAATCACAGTAAATTAGAATTCAAATGAACTCAGAATAAAAAGGGGCATACACGACGAAGTTGTACTGGGTTAAAATACTACGATAATAGTATTAAAGGAAATTTGAATACATTAACAAATCCCTATCTGGCAATACGTGGATCAAAGATATGACGTAACGCGAATTACATAAACATACGATGTAATTAAATATTTACTATTAAAATAGTAAAGTAAAAGTAGAAATGGTCTCTATGATAATATGGAGACACGAATATAAAATAACTTGGATAAGAGTTACTATAAATGTGTCAACAAGATTTTATTAATTACCCAAACACGTAGATCAGATTAATTCACAAGCACTGGTATAAACTAGATAGCTCGAATAATAGAATTAAGGTTAACTCAACGGGGGGTTCTTGACTTTTCGGTAAGGAAAGATAGATAGATTAAAATTTGGGCATAGGTCCTAGGTAAATGGTAGTAAATTAGGGAATATCTTCACGGTATACGCTTTCGCCTCAACTTGGATACACAAGAGAATAAATAACATATATAGATGACATCTGAGAGTATTCCGTCTTGAGCCTGGATCGAGGTAAGTTTATATAACTGGTGCACAATTGATAATTATAAATAACACCACAGGAAATATACTTCAAAGGGTACACATAGCAATATCTGGTGCTATGAATTCACTTCCTCAGATCAAGATTTATGGGAGGACAAATGACTATGTAACATGTATCGATAATTGAACAATTAAAAAGGCACAGATCCTTGGCACAGATCAACTTAATAACACTTCCGGAATACTCACATATATACCTTACCTTCAACAATAGCCACAAATTGAGATACGCAGAAACATTTAGGGCAGCGTGGGGGAGAAGAATGGCCAAGTACGAGGGTCGGGGCGTCACAGAGGTCCGGGCACGGCGGCTGGACGTAATGGGGCCACCTTCGCCAGGAGTCCAAGGGGCAGGGCCAGACGTCAGGGTACTGCTTCGGCAGGAGTCCAAGGGGCAGGGGGTTGGACGTCAGGGGACCACTTCGCCAGTAGTCCAAGGGCAGGGTGGCAGTGGACAGCAGGCTCCTTCTCTCTCAGGGGGAAACGACTCCCGGACAATAATCCGGACGGAATGTTTAGATAGTTAATACTCCCAGACAATAATCTTGACGGAGCAACCTACTGAGTTTAAACTGACTTCCTGTAGTTTCAGTCAGTATATATTTGGGTTATTTCTCTTGGTCAAGTTGCATGATCTTGCATGAACAGGGGCATAGTAAATACATAAAAAATGGCTATGTTGAGGTTAATAATTACATGAAAAATATATTATGGTGCTTAACGACATCGCACTGAGGTTCTCGTCTTTTTTACCTTTGTTTCTTACTTATATCATCAGGCCTGATGATGTAATTCATGATTTTCTGTTCATTAATTGTTTTGGTTATTTGGACTGTTTATGTAATGATATTCTTCTGTGGCACTTCCTATCACCATTTCACTTTCCTTCTCGTTTGGCAGCTTCTTGAGGATGGAGGGCCCCAACGATTTAAATACTCCCAGGGCTCTTTATGCTTAGATTGCATAAACACTTTTTCATCATAGTATTCGGGGGAAAGTTCTACCTTGGCTGTTTGAGCCCCGCACTGTGATTGGCGGGGCCGTGTGATGTGATGATTGGTGGGGCTTGACCTGCTCTTCGGGGGTAACTCACCTGTTCGCTCGGGAATTAGAGAATGGATCCAGGGTTCAGATTTCCCATTCTCTGGAGAATGGGAAATGAATCTTTTTTTAAATCCTTTTCTTTTGTTCTCCCTGGATTCTCTGACGGTGGCTATTCTGTGTGGTTGTCCTTTAGGCTCCGTTATTTCAGTTCATATCTTAGGGCGCCCTAAGTCAGTTAGGAAATCCTAAGTGCCCCAAGTTAGTTAAGTTTTGAGTATCCGCCCCTGGTTCTCATGAAAGTACCAGTGCGTTTTATAAGGCGGAACCAAGGTAACTAGCAATTTTATTATTGCTACTTTCAACAAGTATATGCAGGTTCTGCTATTAGCAATCTACCATTGGGTTTATGGCCTGAACTGAGTTAATGTAGAAAATATCCAGCATGAACTAAATCATGACTGTTTACCTGATTGTATAACTAACAATAGTATATATCCAAGAGTATATTCCTGCCATTTTGATTTTTGTAATACTCACGGTCAGATTGTAGTATGGCGTTTACTGTTGTTTATTAACAATAATAAAGGTATAATTTTACTCTGTGTTTAAAATACTGTAGAAAATGGCTTAGCAAAAAGAGTTATTGTATTTACGTCCTTCTAACAAATATATTTTGAGGTTTAAGTAAAATAAATGATAACCAAAATTGAGCATATCGTAACTTAGATATAACAACATTGTTATCATCCAGGTGCAAACTCCCAAATGCTTTTTTATTCTCACTCAAATAATGTATCCAAAGTATTGACCCATAACCATTTATAACTAGACACGAACGAGATCAGTCGAGCTGACCTTTATATTAAATGGGAAGAAGTAACTAGGGAATAGGCGTAGATAATTAGTCAAGCCTATTCCCGGCCGCCTCTTTACTCTACCTCATTTTGATTTGTTTAAGAGACAATAAATAGAGGAAGTAAAAAAAAGACAAAACCAAAAAGGTCCATGTGCCTAAAAGCATCCTTCATTCATAAAATGTATGTAACAATTGAACTTAAACTGTTGTAGGTTGTAAATTTGTGGAAAGCAACTCCAAGGAAGTGAATTTCAGAGAGTAGAAGTTCTGGGTAAATTAATTTTGGTAAGTGGAAGTTCTACAATTTAGAAGAGTTCATGGGCATTTTCAGCTCTCCTAGTGCTGCAGAAAAAGATGCAAAGAGCTGGTACAATTGTACAGTAATGCAAGGGGTGTAACATCTTTTTGTATGAATTATGAATGAAGACCCTGCGTGATTAATGTAAATGCTTTGTTTTGAATTTTGTTCAACTGCCTCAATGCAACCACTCCACATCCATTCCACAAGAGTGAACAGTAATCCATCCGAGATCGGATGGCTAAATAAATAATGGCTAATGATAAATAATGGCTAACTGCTCGTCAGTGAAGAATTTTCGAACTCTGTATAGAAGTCCCATTTTCTTAGAGGCATTATTAGCAATGGATCTAACCTGAGGTGTCAAGGTCAGGCTGTCATTCAATGTTACACCAAGGATATCAATACTTGATGAGGTTGGAACATGTACATTATTACAAATAATGTGGGAGTCAGAAAGATTACATCTGTTAAAAAATGGTATGTACACTCTGATACCATAGTCTCTAGCCCACTCGTAATAATTTGTGGACCCTCTGTTTTTCGCTGTGCAATTATAACTATCTGGCCTGATTTTAGGATAGAACCTGCTTTTCAATAAATAGTTTAAATGTTAAGAAGTTGATGTGTATAACATGATATTGATAAATTAATTTCCTGAGATATTCGTCCATGATTAGAAATAGTTACGTAAAGTCCAAGCAAATGTATGAGTGGGCTAGAGGCTATGGTATCCGCGGTATACTTGAAATTCTGTGAATTAAAGGAAATTAGATAATGTTGTCCCCATACAATCATTTTAGATAGGTCCTGGTTCAGAGAAGTTGCAGTGTTAAATTTGATATTATGTTATCAGGCTGCGTGAAAGAACTGCTAAATGTAAGGAGCTGTGGAGTGCTGACTCATCTGCATAGGAATTTATTGGTTTATGAGTAATATATAGGAGATGTTTCGGTGGTGGGCTGACCCTTTGTCAGAGTGAGGGTTGGTGTCCTCTACTTTCCATAGCCCCGGGCTTCTATCTTTTTCTCCTTCTGAATCTCTAATTTTTTCAAATGGCGTAGGGATGCGGCGACCCCAACGCCCGCCACTTTCTGGTGCAGGTAGCCTCCTCTGTGGTGGAGGGGTGTGAAATTTCCACCACCGCTTTTCTCCGACGAGACGTAGAAGTCGGCTAAAGGGGATCGGGGGCGGGGGGCTTGGTATCCTTCTCCCCTTTAATAAATCTACCAAAAAAACGAGACAGAGATTGGCGCGAGGGAACGCGTTCGTGGTCCCGGACCCTAAGAATAGGAGCTTTGAATGTGCGTGGATGTAGTACGAATGAGAAGCGAGAGGATATTGGAAGGTTATTTGAAAGAAGGATGTATGATGTCCTTGCACTGAATGAAACAAAGATGAAAGGAGAGGGAGAAGTGGATTTTTGGAAACGTGATAGGTAGAAAGTCTGGAGTAGACGAGGGAGTCAGAGGGAAAGAAGGAGTGGCTATTATTGTGAAGGAGGAGTTGAGAGAGTTTATAAAAGAGTGGAAAGAGGTGTCATCAAGGCTAATGTGGATGAGAATGCGGTTTAAGGGTGAAAGGTGGGTTTTTGTAAGTGCGTATGGACCAGGAAGTGAAAGAGAGTTAGACGAGGTAGAGGGTTTCTGGGAGGATTTGAGAGATTGTCTACAAGGGTTTGATGAAAATTAAAATTTTATAGTTTTAGGGGACCTAAATGCTAGGGTAGGAAATGAGCCTGTTGAGGGAGTCATCGGTAGTTTTGGTGTGGATTGTGTAAACGAGAGTGGAGAAAGACTGAAAAATTTATGTGAAGAGTGTAGATTGAGGGGAGGTGTGGTGGAGTGGTCTTGCCACTGGCCTGGTAATCCAAAGGTCCCGGGTTCAAATCCCGATGTATCAATGGGAAGATATTATTGGGATGGAATTTGTGCTGTACCTAGTATCAGTGCATTACCACAAGCCCACCGAAACGTCAATCAAATACCCTCATTGTTCCCTGATTAAATAGCACTGTATGAATATTCCCATATTCAAAATATGCTATAGGGGTGCAATGCCTGGTGAGTAATCTGCTCAACAGGTGGCGTTGTGTGTGTGTAAGTGTGAGAGTCCGAGTGTAGGGGGTGAGACAGTGAAGCACGGGAACGAGGTGGCTTCAGAGATGGGGTCGTTTCGGGCAGTGAGCACCGTGCCTCATGTGAAGGCAAGATGGCAGGTGCTCGTTGTACTCTACGTGCTTCACATGTCTCACTCCCTAGACTGGAACAAGACCTCACAGGCTTCACTGTTCATTGTAAAGCAGTGAATGTTAAGGCTCTTAGCCTATGCCCGAGAGGAAGTAAGTTGGAATATAGAAAAAAAAAAAAAAAAAAAAAGGTAATACGTTCTTCAAAAAAAGGCGCATACACAAGTACACCTGGCATAGACTTGTGAAGGGAGAGATTGTAGAGGGGGCATTGATGGATTATGTGCTGGTGACAAGGGAAAGATTGTGTAGACTGCTGGATGTGAATGTGATGAGAGGTGAGGCTGAGGGTATGTCAGATCATTACCTGGTGGAGGGAAAGCTAAGAGTTAAGAGTAACAGGAGAATAAGAGACAAGCGTGAAGTAAGAGAGGTAATAAAAGTTAGTGAGTTAGAGAAGAGTGAAAAAGAGAGGGAATACAACGAAAGACTAAATGAAAAGTGGATTGAAGTGAGAGAGATGGAAGAGAGAGAAGTAGAGGTTGAATAGCAACAGTTTAAGGAAGGAGTGAAAGCAAGTGCAGAGGTAGTATGCGGCAAAAGGAAAGTAGGAGGCAGAGGTATCAGGAAGGGAAGCGAGTGGTGGAATGATACGGTGAGAAAGGCAGTTGAGGAGAAGAGACAGTGTTTTGAGAGGGTTTTACAGGATGGTAGTGTTGAGGTATGGGAGAGGTAAAAGGAGAGAGGTAAAAGGAGAGAGGCAAAACGGAAAATTAGAGAAGCGAAAAAAGATGCAAACGAAAGGTGGGGTCAAAGGCTGAGTGAGAATTTTGAAGAACGAAAGAAGATGTTTTGGAAGGAGGTAAATAAAGTAAGGAAAGGAGGACAAAAGAGGGAAGAGTCAGTGAAAGATGTAAATGGAGAATTACTAGTGGAACCAGTTGAAGTGAGGAAAAGATATGCCGAGTATTTTGAATCTTTGTTAAATACAAGAAATAGAAGAGAAGCAGTGATTGAAGCTGAGGTGGATGGAGATAGGTTACCCAGGCCACCCAGGTGGCAGGGAATGAATGAAAGGATTGAGGAAAATGAGGTGAAAGAAGCAGTGAAACAAATGAGAGCGGGAAAAGCAGAAGGTTTGGATGGTATTGCTGTGGAGTGTATAAAGAAGGGTGGAGATGTGATAATAGATTGGTTGGTGAGACTTTTCAATGTGTGCTTTGCTGTGTCAATGGTACCAATAGACTGGAAGAGTGCATGTATTGTGCCGTTGTACAAGGGGAAGGGAGATCGGCAGAAGTGTTCAAGTTATAGAGGTATTAGTTTATTGTCAGTGGTTGGAAAGCTGTATGGCAGGGTATTGATAGAGAGGATAATAAAGTGTACAGAAGTTGCAATAGGAGAAGAACAGTGCGGTTTTAGGAGGGGAAGAGGGTGCGTGGATCAGATGTTTGCAGTAAGACAGTTATGCGAGAAGTATTTAGAGAAGCATAAGGAGATATTTTGGGCTTTTATGGACTTGGAAAAAGCGTATGATCGTGTGGACCGTGAAGCAATGTGGAAGGTGTTAAGGATTTATGAAATAGGAGGAAATTTGTTAGAAGCAGTTAAGAGTTTTTATGAAGGGAGCAGAGCATGTGTGAGAGTAGGAAATGGTGAGTTGAGTGAATGGTTTGAGGTAAAGGTAGGTTTGCGACAGGGTTGTGTAATGTCACCATGGCTGTTTAATATGTTTATGGATGGTGTGGTGAGGGAAGTGAAAAGGAGAACTATGGGAAGAGGATTGGGTTTAGTAAGAAAGAATGGTAGAGATTGGGAGTTGAATCAGTTGCTGTTCGCTGATGACACAGCATTGGTGGCGGATTCTGATGAGAAACTGCAGCGGGTAGTCAAAGAGTTTGGTGTGGTTTGTGGAAGGAGGAAACTGAAGGTGAACGTCAATAAAAGTAAAGTAATGGTGTGTAATAGGGGAGAGCATAGGGTGAATCTAGATGTGAGGCTGGATGGGGAAATATTGGAACAAGTAAAGTGTTTTAAATATCTAGGAGGAACGATAAGTAGGAGTGGAGGTATGGAAGTGGAGGTAAAACAGAGAGTGTGTGAAGGAAGGAAGGTTTTCGGAGCAATGGGAAGTATGTGGAAGACGAGAAATCTCGGAGTGAAATTAAAAAGTGCACTGTATCAAGGAATTGTTGTGCCAACAGTGATGTATGGGGCTGAGACATGGGCTCTGAAGAAAAAGGAGAAAAGAGGGCTGGATGTGATGGAGATGAGCTGCTTGAGGAGTATGTCCGGAGTTACTCGTAGAGACAGATTGAGGAATGAAGAGATACGTAGGAGAGTGGGGCAGCAGGAACATTTGTCAGCCAGAGTGGACAGAAGGGTGCTGAGCTGGTATGGTCATGTTGAACGAATGGGAGATGAAAGGCTTACAAAGAGAATATGTGAGTCAGGTACATGGGGAGATAGAAGGGCAGGAAGACCCCCATTGAGATGGAGAGACTGTGTAAGAAAGGCTTTGGATGATAGAGGAATGACTATAGACCAGGCAGGGGAAGTGGTGGTGGACAGGAGTGAATGGAGAATGCTTGTGAATAGTTGAGTGAACACGTGGTCATTTGGAGTAAGGGGTCGGGCGCAAGTTGGACTAGATAATAGTCCATCAGGCGCCTGGCCCGGGGAGACGATTAATATGAAGGGTGCGCCTGGAAGTGTGGTGGGAGGGCTTGTGGCTTTGGCTCCGTCTGCCTGCCGAGATCGGAACCTCTCCGGGTGGTCGGGGGCCGGGGGAGTGCTGGAGCGACCTTTGTGACCCTAGTCTCTGGGTCTTCTCCTGGATGTGTGTGAGTTTGTGCTTTTTATCTGTGTTTAATTGTTGTTTTATGTTGTTTTTGTGTTTTCCCTGTTCTTGCTCTGTTTTGAGTCAGCTACCCCCAAAATGGGGATTGGGCCTGAGCATATAGATAGATAGATAGATATAGGAGATCATTGATATGAATAAGGAACATAATTGGGGCCAAAACTGATTTATGGAGTAAAATAGAGAATAAAGGTCATCTACCATTACACAAATTTTTCCGTTATGAAAATAAGAAATTAGTGGAATTAGTGATGCAACACCGTAGTGTAACATCTTCGAAATTAAGGATTAATGCCAGACTATAAAAAAACTTTGCAATATCCAATGCTATTGTATACGTTTCACCACTTAGGTCTAGCTGTAGCTTGGTTTATTGATGCGTAAGAAGGGAAAGAATGTCTGCAGTTGATCGTTTATGTCTAAAGCCATACTGTGGATCACTGATTAATTTAAGATTCTCTACATTCTTGATTATATAATCATGTATCATTGTTTGGAAGATTAACAAGACCATACCCATATTTCCTTAACCCGTGGAGCCCCGGCTAGTTTTGTAATGTTTGCGCACCAGAACCCGGCCGGTTTTCAAAAAATTGTTTTATTCCAGAAACAATAGCGAATGGGTTAGGAATGAAGGAAAAACCACGAAAAACCGCTCAAAAAGCTTAAAAAATGGTCCTACAGAGACCCCGAAAACGGATTTTACAAGAGTAAAAAATTGAAGGCAATTATCCCGAAAAACCAGGTTATTGCGCGCTCGCGCGCACGCACGTGGACTTTGAGAGTTTTCAACCATCGGCACGGTTGCGTGGGATACGTACACAGTTCCCATACAAATCTGAGCCCTCTTGAGTGGCTACACCTGAGGTTACGGTCGGCGCAATTAGGGTGACGCGCCAGGCGCGTCTCTGGGGCTGTGCGTTACATAAATCGCCGACGCGTCAGGCGCGTCGCTGGGGCTGTACGGGTTAAGAGTGTAAGGCAATAAATTCGTAGCCTAGCTATAATTATTAGACTATAAGAAATATGTGTTCAGCGTAATGCAAATCAATGAATATTAATCATTCACCATAATCCTGCACTTGTAATTCAACCAAGTCTTTAAGTTTCCATTGATATCGTTTGTAGTTCTAGCATATTAGCACTGACGAAAAGGTACACCAAAACAACTGACTTCATGAATAATATAGAAACGGACCTGAATCGAGAAGGGCCGGTTTAAGGTACGGGCTCCAAGTTCTGAAACTGCTTGGTCATAACAAAGCCATTCAACAAAAGCAGTTAATTGGGGCAAACGAGGCAATACTTAAGGGGAAAGGGTTTATTTATTGATCGATTTATTCCTTTTATATATTTTTTTTAGTTTCCTCCCTAGACCTCCATCAACCTTAAAAAAACATCCCCAAGATCCCCCTTCCAGATATATTTGTACATTTTTCTGTAGAAAAATATCCCCGAAGGCCGGTTCCTCTAATATTACAGGCTTGCTATCCCCCACAGGAAACACTCAACACCTAAATAACAGGAAAGATCTTAATATTGACAAAGGAATGGGGCGAACAAAATTAAAATCCCAAAACTAAAGGGCCGAACATCTTAAAATCTTAAATCTAAAGGGGCTAAACATGAGGGAGAAGGGGAGCCAGAAAACCCAACCATCTCCCCTTTAAGTTAACAGCCAATAACAGGGTCGGGGGCGGGCACCATAATTGAGGAGAGTCATTTGTCACCATTTGCCGGAATAGGGACATTAGTGGCGCCCAAAAACTTTTGTTGTGCTTTCTTGTCATCCAAATATGTGTACCCGGTTTATTGCTTTATTGAAGTTTATTCCGCCAGCTTGGTCACACGTAAAGGGCATATCTTAGTAATCTAGAAGAGTTTGGTATATCTACAGTATATAATCGAAATTAATATGATATGAAGGAAGCATAATATACTATAGTGATCGTGTAGACAATTGTATCACCCAATATATATATATATATATATATATATATATATATATAATTATATATCTGCGATATCTGGTTGCTTGGAAAACGCAGCCTTATAATGCATAGTAGAACCAACGTAGAGAGGAATGTAGAAAAACTAAATGTGACGACGTTTCGAGAAATCTATTCTCATCTTCAGGTCTATAAACAAAGAGAAAAACTTATGCTAAGCCAATTAAATTATATAATACAAAGTAAGTAAAATAATTTTACTCGATAGGTAATTATTACGAGGTGTATTAAATCTAAAACATTGTTTTAGGAAAAAATTATAACACATGGAGTGCACAAGGTTGATAAATACATGCATGAGACTGACGAACAGAAATGAAAAATCTATTGGAGATAGACTAACTAAAAAATCCGAAAAATTTAAAATTCTTACAAGAATTGAGTTGAGTACATGTAGTGAGAATATATATAAAGGAACAAATACCTAACAATATTATATAAAACCTAGCATAATGTAAATGTGGAAAAGAGAACAAAGCAAATCATATGGAAGAAACATAGGATATAACTATAAAACCTAGGGGAAAGACTCACCAGTTTAGAAGCATAGTAGATCGTATGCAGAGTACCTATAATGGGTTGCATAACTTTAGTGTGGAGAGCTTCCGCTATACGTAACTCCATGTCGGTAGGGTAACTGGTGAGAATTTTGAATTCTGAATCACTCATTGGGTGGTCGTGAGCATGTGAGTGATCTCTAATGGCCGAAAATTATGGTTTTTGAAACATTTGGCCTGTTCTCAAGCATAGAGTACAGAAGGATAGAGCTCAAAGCGTGACGTCACACGGTTATTTTTCCGCGCATCCGAGGGATTTGGTGGCAGGACTGTTGTAGGGCATACAACCAAAACACCTCGGTCGTTTTTCCTTTTTTTTTTTTTTTTTTTTTTTTTTTTTCTATATTCCAACTTACTTCCTCTTGGGCATAGGCTGAGAGCCTTAACATTCACCGCTTTACAATGAACAGTGAAGCCCGTGAGGTCTTGTTCCAGTCTAGGGAGTGAGACATGTGAAGCACGTAGAGTACAACGAGCACCTGCCATCTTGCCTTCACATGAGGCACGGTGCTCACTCATGGCCCGAAACGACCCCATCTCTGAAGCCACCTCGTTCCCGTGCTTCACTGTCTCACTCCCTACACTCGGACTCTCACACTTACACACACACAACGCCACCTGTTGAGCATATAACTCACCAGGCATTGCACCCCTATAGCATATTTTGAATATGGGAATATTCATACAGTGCTATTTAATCAGGGAACAATGAGGGTATTTTATTGACGTTTCGGTGGGCTTTGTGGTAATGCACTGATACTAGGTACAGCACAAATTCCATCCCAATTATATCTTCCCATTGAAACATCGGGATTTGAACCCGGGACCTTTGGATTACCAGGCCAGTGGCAAGACCACTCCACCACACCTCCCCTTGTTAGATACTCCTTGATATCTGTGCGCCTGTCTTGTCTGCAGTGTTACCAAAGTTAAGGGAAATTCCGCAAAATGAGGGGGCAATAGATTAAAGAGGGAACGTCTTTAAGAGTGATTTAATGTTGGTAAAAACACTTTTTAATTATATAAAATCAATTATATACTGTATATCAAAACAAGAGGAAAATATTAGGAATACATATACATTATAAAATATACTTATACTGTATAAGTATATGATGTAAGCTGTATAACTACAAGCAACACAACAAGAATTAAAATGTAATTTTGAATATATTTTATTAGTTACATGTTATGTAGATGTTAATTTATAAAGTTGCACTAACACAGGACATTTCACGAAATACGTTCATAGGTTATACTTATGACACCTAGGGATATTTTGGCCGAGCATGTTTGACGTTGGCAACTCCCCACTCTCACAACAACAATGGTGGAGGTATAAGAGACGTGGCTGTGAACCTCCTCATATTGACGACAATATCACGATGATCTGGCCTTTACAGTATCCCCTACTTTTGTCTATTCAACTCTATCATGTCTTTAGAGTCTCTGGATAGTGAAGAATTGATTATTAACAGCGTTATTAATACACGGTAGGGATTATTACGAATTAATGGGGACCCTCCCGTTTTCCTTTGCGATCGTGCTGCCATCTCTCGAACGCGCGGCTCGCTATTTTCAGATTTGTAGCGTCTTCTTTCCTCTCTATCCAATCTGTACTCTATGTTCTGAAGGAACGACCAAAGTGTTCACTGATACGAGCCCGAAGTTGCCGAGTTGTTTTGCCGGCGTACTGAGACTTACATCTCTTAGGGCCCCCACACACCTAACGGCCTAAATTATAGTTTTTTAGCACTTGGCCTATTCTGAAAGAATGGCCAAAGTGTTCACTGATACGAGCCCGGAGCTGCCGAGTTGTTTTGCCGATGTACTGAGACTTACACATCTTACACGTATATTAGTACACAACTGACGATTGCACACTTTGTGGGGACTTACCTTTGAACGTAAACCAGGGGATGGATGCTCAAAACTATTTAGGACATCCTATCTCGTCTTATCTCTCTTAAGGCGTCCTAGCTGCTCCAGTACGCTTATGCCGCTATACTCAAAACAGTTAAGACAATATACTCAGAAGCTGTTGTTACGACCGGAGCTACGAATAAAACAAGGGCACTTAATGATTGGACTAGTAATAGGGCACTATGCAACAACGGTACGCTAGATCCAAACCCTTGAACTAATATGCCGGCTAACAAAAATACCTATACCCTCCAAAGTTAATCTGCGATAATGGGGTATCCTTAACTGGGCATAAATGTACTCTACTTCAGGCTAACCCACACTGGTATAGCCTGATAACAAACAAGATGCAAGTTACGTAGAAATGCATAAAAGGGGAGCTATGGAAAGGTCAATTAAATCACTGCAAAATTTAATACAATAAAAAGATGCTTCAATACAGTTACTCTAAACAACAATAAACTCTTCACTCCTATCTGAAAGAAAGTGAAGTCTAGTCCTACAGCATAGACCTGGAAACTTCTGAAGAAAGTCTGATGCTCATAAGATGCTCGTATCTTAAATTATCTAAAGGCAGGAGGCAGGACACCATATGTGTAGACTGAATACACTAAAAGATAGAACATATAATGTTAACTGACACGGGAATACTATAAATGTGCAACGGCAGTAATGCTCGACACTAAAAGAAATGCTTCCTCATCAACGAAACAGTCTGGTATGGTTGTGCAACTCAACAACAACCTAGACTAATAAATGCCGTGAATAATAATGGATACATATTATAAAGAGCTCATGTCCTAACTAGTGTCTGCTAGGCGAATAAAGTCTAGCTGGGATATCAAGGTTAGGGAAACTGTGGCTGAGCAAGACTGGCTCATAGCCTAGCGTTGTCCTTAAGGCGGTATGATTAAAGTTACGTTAATGACGGGGATGCTCTCTTGGTAGATCCAGATCTCAAGTATCTGGTTCTACCCTGGCGATCCCTCTAAAGTCAAGCAAAGAGGCAGCACTGTGTGACAAGGTAGTAGGCTAATGCCCTCTTACCACACGATGCTGCACTCGCAAAAGGCACAACCAAAAAGACAACCTAGGCTACCACAGAAACCGTCGAAGTCGTGTAGGTATAAGCGAACCGTACACACATCGCTGACAACGAAAACAGAAGCCTTATCCCAGTCTACCATTAAATAACCCAGCAGAGCACTAAATCAATAATGGAGACACACACCGAGTTCTTAACCTCTACTAACTAAGAACCCTCAAACCTATTCTAAGTACATGTAAATATCTCAGAGAGCGACGCACATAATACGATGGGCCGATATGAAATCGTGTGCAGAACCCAAAGGGAGTGCTGTGACGTTAAAAGATTAGAGGAATGAAAGAAAAGAAGTTGAGGAAGAGAGACAGTATCAGAATGGTGGATATTTGGGGGACAGTGGTAAAAAGGATGTTAGTCATGTGCGTCCCTAGCCTGCTCTAAAGAGGGTAGCTCCTCGGGACCCCCAGGATCCCACAAAGGCATGGTGGTCGGCCAATCACAGACCGATTCGTCACAAGGCAGCAGGCCTCCATGACGCGCCAAGAACCACCAGCCAATCAAGCGGCGGTAGAAGACACGCGCGCGAGCCTTCGAGCGGGGGAGGCAGCACATGTATACGCACGCACACACTACCACCTCACTGCCTATATTGTTCTCTCTCCTTAACTATACACAATGCATGTTATATTCTATTCATAATATAAAATACTTCCCGTTGTTACAGACGAAAATAAAGACCACCACTGGACTGTCAGTAACAATGCAAGTACTATGAAAGAAAGAACAACATTCTCTGATAACTGTAGCCCACTTCACTGCCCTGGCGAGCGCTAGCGGCTAACGGGAGGTGATTCTTCCAACGCTGGTAGGCGTCACACCCCGCCCAAGATATGGGACGCTCAACATTAGGCGAGCACCATATCTGACAAGGCAGAACGCCGACAAGACCCGCCACAACCAGCCACTCCGCCAGAAATGAAATGCAAAGCTCAAAGCTCAATCATAAATAAAAAAAAAACACATTTTAGCATAAATAAAATCTTATAACCCCTCCCAAACATAATAGTATAATTTTAGCCTGCTATGCTCCTTGAGCGAGATTCACAGAGCCCAGCCTACTAAGTGAAAGACAGGTTCAACTTAGGACTTTAGCTATAACATTGGCAACTTACAATTAACTATCAAAAAGAAAGAGTTTTTATGTGATTTTGTTTTTATTTAATTTTAATGTTGTTTTAGACGGCTGCTCTACAGGAGCAAGCCTGATTTTTCTCCACTCTCAACACACACTGACTGAACGGCGAGGGTTCTCCTGCAAACAAACCCTCCCGTGACAAACAATCAACCAAAACATTATTAGTGCCCTTAGCATGCCACACATCCAACTTGTGTTCCGGCAGCACAACAACACCTGACACTGATAAACTGCCCAGTTCATCACAAGACTGGCACTTCTCTTCGCTCTTTCCGGCAACGGGGCCTACCAATAACCTTTCACTAGTTCTACCTTCGTGATGATCGTGGCAGCCCCGATGCGGTTTATGGTATCGTCAACTCTAGGTAATGGATAGGCGTGTGTCAGGGATAATGCTTCCACACTCTTGCAATCACCATACACACAGATCTTGCCACTCAACTCCGGTTGCAAACTCACTGGCAACGACCACTCACGATATCCTTTATCCCTCAGACCCTTTTACCACATGTCGTCTAGCTCTGTTATCAAGAAAGGCTGTTGAGCAGGATTTATACGGTAGGGAATTAAACTGAGCCTTGCACTGTCTCCAGCCTCCATGTCGGATTCTACCCCGTACATCAGGCCTGGAGAAGCAACAAACATGCGGATGCACTGCCACAGCCTAGTAAACAACTTATCTCGCAGAACAACATGCCTAGTGCCCTCCCACAACCCAGCTGAGACCGCAGCTTCTAACCTGTAATCTCCCTCCTTCTCCACCTTCGTCCCTAGAACAGCCAGGTCATGAGAGGGACAAGCAGTACCACCTGTGCAGTCACTTCCATAGTTCATTATTGCTAAGGCTTCCCCGCCGATACCGTACATGCGCACCCCCGCATTCCTTACGACTACATCTGCCTGCGCAGAATCACCGCTTTTAGCGACATGGCCAGATACAGTCGGTCTATGGTAGGGCTGTTGCATTCGACTAGAGCAGCATTGGGAGTCTATGCGACGACCGGGCACATCCACTCCACAGCCAACCTCACCAATCTGCTCAATGTCCTCCTTCTGACCACCACCCTTGGCAGCCATAGGTCGACCCTGACCTGACAACATGTCCAAGCCTCGTCGCCCACCTTGAACCACCTAAACAACGAGGCTAACGGTCTACCAACATTCAAGTGACCTGTCCGCAGAACATCTTGCACCGCCTGAGTTGTGAGGCTCGGGTGCTCGGCACGACCAGAGGGGTATGAACCGAGCTGGTGCTGGAGCGCTGCACACTGCTGCTCAGGCAGGTGCTCTAACGCTTCCACAGCCACCAGACTCGTGTCCCCCGCCCACTGCTCCGCCGAGACATGACAATCCCAACTCTCCTTCACCTGTGCCCTACTGCCCCCCTCTCCTTCTCCACCTTGGCCGCTGCAGACCAACGCAGGGACAGTAGGCTGCTCAGGTGGTTGCCTCACAAACTCCTCCAACAGGTTCACATGACATGTTTCCCCATCCTCGTGTTCGATAGCCCCGTTCCCACAACTCTCCTCCACCTGGGAACTACTAAGTCGCGGAGTGCCATCACACCCAACCATGTCACTAGGGGTGACAGATTCTGGGGCCACTCCGGAGCTCACCTCTGGGTCAAGTACTAAGTCGCTAAGAAGAGCCGCTGGAGCAAAACTCACAAAACTCCCAACTTTAGCTTGCTCCTTCCGACCGTTCCTCCGCTGGTCTAGAGACTGAGGAATAGGCTGTGACACTTTGGATGCACGAGATCGGGTGACAACACACGCCCTCTGCTGTCGTTGACACCTCTCGACCAACTCCTGCCCCTCCCTACTCACGTCGGCCGCCCTCTCGGCACCGACTAAGGGTGGAACTTCAGAAGTAGTCACCGCAAAGTCATTGCCGAGAAGAAGGTCGACGCCCTCTACTGGCAGTTTCTCCACGATTCCGACATCCAAATCTCGTGTCACACCTTCTACCTCCAGCTCCACTCGGACCAACGGGTATGACTTTGTAGCATTGATACCCTGCACCACAACTACCCGTGCCGCGTTTATAGGTTTGCCTGTAAAGTTTTTCATCAATGTCAAGGAAGTCCACACGATCATACACTTTTTCCAAGTCCATAAAAGCCCAAAATACCTCCTTATGCTTCTCCAAATACTTCTCACATAACTGTCTTACTGCAAACATCTGATCCACGCACCCTCTTCCCCTCCTAAAACCGCACTGTTCTTCTCCTATTGCAACTTCCGTACACTTTATTATCCTCTCTATCAACACCCTGCCATACAGCTTTCCCACCACTGACAATAAACTAATACCTCTATAACTTGAACACTCCTGCCGATCTCCCTTCCCCTTGTACAACGGCACAATACATGCACTCTTCCAGTCTATTGGTACCATTGACACAGCAAAGCACACATTGAAAAGTCTCACCAACCAATCTATTATCACATCTCCACCCTTCTTTATACACTCCACAGCAATACCATCCAAACCTTCTGCTTTTCCCGCTCTCATTTGTTTCACTGCTTCTTTCACCTCATTTTCCTCAATCCTTTCGTTCATTCCCTGCCACCTGGGTGGCCTGGGTAACCTATCTCCATCCACCTCTGCTTCAATCACTGCTTCTCTTCCATCTCTTGTATTTAACAAAGATTCAAAATACTCGGCATATCTTTTCCTCACTTCAACTGGTTCCACTAATAATTCTCCATTTGCATCTTTCACTGACTCTTCCCTCTTTTGTCCTCCTTTCCTTACTTTATTTACCTCCTTCCAAAACATCTTCTTTCGTTCTTCAAAATTCTCACTCAGCCTTTGACCCCACCTTTCGTTTGCATCTTTTTTCGCTTCTCTAATATTCCGTTTTGCCTCTCTCCTTTTCTCCTTGTACCTCTCCCATACCTCAACACTACCATCCTGTAAAACCCTCTCAAAACACAGTCTCTTCTCCTCAACTGCCTTTCTCACCGTATCATTCCACCACTCGCTTCCCTTCCTGATACCTCAGCCTCCTACTTTCCTTTTGCCGCATACTACCTCTGCACTTGCTTTCACTCCTTCCTTAAACTGTTGCCATTCAACCTCTACTTCTCTCTTTTCCATCTCTCTCACTTCCATCCACTTTTCATTTAGTCTTTCCTTGTACTCCCTCTCTTTTTCACTCTTCTCTAACTCACTAACTTTTATTATCTCTCTTACTTCACGCTTGTCTCTTATTCTCCTGTAACTCTCCAACTCTTAGCTTTCCCTCCACCAGGTAATGATCTGACATACCCTTCGCCTCACCTCTCATCACATTCACATCCAGCAGTCTACACAATCTTTCCCTTGTCACCAGCACATAATCCATCAATGCCCTCTCTACAATCTCTCCCCTCACAAGTCTATGTCAGGTGTACTTGTGTATACGCCTTTTTTTGAAAAACGTTTTACCTACACTCAATCTGCACTCTTCACATACATTTTTCAGTCTTTCTCCATTCTCGTTTACACCATCCACACCAAAACTACCGATGACTCCCACAACAGGCTCATTTCCTACCCTAGCATTTAGGTCCCCTAAAACTATAACATTTTCATTTTCATCAAACCCTTGCAGACAATCTCTCTAATCTTCCCTGAAACCCTGTACCTCGTCTAACTCTCTTTCACTTCCTTGTCCATACGCACTTACAAAAACCCACCTTTCACCCTTAAACCGCATTCGCACCCACATTAGCCTTCATGACACCTCTTTCCACTATTTTATAAACTCTCTCAACTCCTCCTTCACAATAATAGCCACTCCTTCTTTCCCTCTGACTCCCTCGTCTACTCCAGACTTCCTACCTATTGTGACGCCTACCAGCGTTGGCAGAATCGCCTCCCGCTAGCCGCTAGTGCTCGCCAGGGCAGTGAAGTGGGCTACAGTTATCAGAGAATGTTGTTCTTTCTTTCATAGTACTTGCATTGTTACTGACAGCCCAGTGGTGGTCTTTATTTTCGTCTGTGACAACGCAAAGTATTTTATATTTTGAATAGAATATAACATGCATTATATATAGTAAAGGAGAGAGAACAATATAGGCAGTGGGGTGGTAGTGTGTGCGTGCGTATACATGTGCTGCCTCCCCCGCTCGGAGGCTTCGCGCGCGTGCCTTCCCACGCCTCGTTATTGGCTGGTGTGTTTGGCTGTGTCACGTGACACCTGCTGCCTTGTGACGTCTCGGCCCGTGATAGGCCGACCACCACGTCTTTGTGGGCTCCTGTGTGCATGTGGGTCCACAGGAGCTGGATTCTTCAGAGCAGGCTAGGGACGCACATGACTAACATTCTTTTTACCACTGTCCCCCATATCTCCACCATTCTGATACTGTCTCGCTTCCTCAACTTCTTCTCTTTCATTCCTCTAATCTTTTAACGTCACAACACTCCCTTTGGGTTGTGCACACGATTTCATATCGGCCCATCGTGCTATGTGCGTCGCTCTCTGAGATATTTACATGTACTTAGAATAGGTTTGAGGGTTCTTAGTTAGTAGAGGTTAAGAACTCGGTGTGTGTCTCCATTATTGATTTAGTGCTCTGCTGGGATATTTAATGCTAGACTGGGATAAGGCTTCTGTTGTCGTTGTCAGCGATGTGTGTACGGTTTGCTTATACCTACACGACTTCGACGGTTTCTGTGGTAGCCTAGGTTGTCCTTCTGGTTGTGCCTTTTGCGAGTGCAGCATCATGTTGTAAGAGGGCATTTGCCTACTACCTTAGAACACAGTGCTGCCTCTTTGCTTGACTTTAGAGGGATTGCCAGGGTAGAACCAGATACTTGAGATCTGGATCTACCAAGAGAGCATCCCCGTCATTAACGTAACTTTAACCATACCGCCTTAAGGACAACGCTAGGCTATGAGCCAGTCTTGCTCAGCCACAGTTTCCTAACCTTGATATCCCAGCTAGACTTTATTCGCCGAGCAGACACTAGTTAGGACATGAGCTCTTTATGATATGTATGCATTATTATTCACGACATTTATTAGTCTAGGTTGTTGTTGAGTTGCAAAACCATAGCAGACTGTTTCGTTGATGAGGAAGTATTTCTTTTAGTGTCGAGCATTACTGCCGTTGCGCATTTATAGTATTTCCGTGTCAGTTAACATTATATGTCCTATCTTTTAGTGTATTCAGTCTACATGTATGGTGTCCTGCCTCCTGCCTTTAGATAATTTAAGATACGAGCATCTTATGAGCATCAGACTTTCTTCAGAAGTTTCCAGGTCTATGCTGTAGGACTAGACTTCACTTTCTTTCAGATAGGAGTGAAGAGTTTATTGTTGTTTAGAGTAACTGTATTGAAGCATCTTTTTATTGTATTAAATCTTGCAGTGATTTAATTGACCTTTCCATAGCTTCCCTTTTATGCATTTTTACGTAACTTGCATCTTGTTTGTTATCAGGCTATACCAGTGTGGGTTAGCCTGAAGTAGAGTACATTTATGCCCAGTTAAGGATACCCCGTTATCGCAGATTAACTTTGGAGGGTATAGGTGTTTTTGTTAGCCGGCATATAAGTTCAGGGGTTTGGATCTAGCGTACCGTTGTTGCATAGTGCCCTATTACTAGTCCAATCATTAAGTGCCCTTGTTTTATTCGTAGCCCCGGTCGTAACAAATGGCGACCTTGTCCAGTATCTTATTTTAGTAGAAACCAGGATCCATTTGTTGATTATTGCAGTAATAACAAATAATGACCTTGCCTGGTATCTAAGGAAGAATTGCAGGATTGTTGGACATTTGTATTTTGAGGAATATTTTGGACACGTGGATTTTTTTTTGGCAACGTAGTATACCACTTCAGTTGTTTTTGAGCATTTTATATATTTGTGTGAATAGTGCTACATGAGACTTTAGGTACTTTTTTTTGTTTTATAAACGTTGAGAATTTTCGGTGGACACTATGTCGAACGACGAATCAATGTACAGTGAAGACACAGTACGGGAAGCAGACTCTGAGGTGCAGCAGCTGGGTTTGTTAGAAGGCATTAGAGTTATAACTAGTGAGGAGGATGCAAGGAAGTTTCTGGAGATGCCTATTACTGCTAACCGGGTGTCGGGGATTGATCGGCATGGTCTCCAGTGTTTGGCCACAGTCATGGGGCATGTGGGCACTAGCAGCATGTCGAGAGGTGACCTGGTGGCCTGGGTGCTCGGCGGGGTGCGTGGGGCTTCGGGTGGAGCTCGAGCTGGGGCACCTTCGGCCCAGCCCCCCTTCCACTCGACTCCTACCATGGCGCCCCCTCGGGCTCCGGAGCCGGGTACGTTCCCGCAGGCCGATAGTCACTGGCAACGTGGTTTGTCACTGGGTGGGTCTCCAATTGTTGCATCTCCTCCTCCTCAAGGTTTAACTGCAGATATGATCTTCCAGCTTGAGATGGCTAAGATGGCTAAGCAGCAGGAATACCAGCTAGAGATGGCTAAGATTGAGATGGCAAAGATTCAGCAGCAGCAGCGGGAGGCTGAGCTTAAGATTCAGGCTGAGGAGAGAAAGGCCAGACATGAAGCTGAGCTTCAGGCTGAGGCTACGAAGTACTGTGCAGACATAGATCTTGAGAAGTCTAGGGTGGAGTCGACAGGGCAGTGTCTCGGTTCCGGTAATCGAGGTCTTGATCAGTCTTTATCGCACCTTCTTAAGTTAGTCCCTGTATTTAACGAGTCGGGTGTCACCGAATTTTGTATGCGTTTTGAGAAGAAGTGCCGGGAGCACCAATGGCCCGAGGTTAAGTGGGGAGCCCTTGTTTCCTCTAGGTTGGTTGGCAAAGGACTCAAGGCATATGATGCGTTGCCCTTGGAGTCTTGCGTCGATTATGAGGTACTGAAGGAAGCTGTTCTGCGGGCGTACGAGTTACAACCAGAGACATATAGGTTGAAGTTCCGGGGTGTTACGAAGGGTCGTGAGTGTACTTTTCTAGAACATGCCCTGGAACTGTCTGATGCATTGATAAATGCAAGGGGATTTTGACCCGGCAACGGTGTTGAGTGTTGCCAAGCATGGGATGTATTTCGCATGCCTAGGGTGGGGTCCAGACAGATTCAAGACTCAGAGCTCACCTCACTGTCGTACCCTTCGGACCCCCTTGATATCTATCCCTCTCAACCCCACTTAGAAACTTTCTCTGTTACTTTGTATACCTTCTTTCCACTACTTCACCAATCTATTTAATTATCCCATCCCCTTGATAGACCTTATATCTATTATTGTATTAACGACGAGCTCTCAGATAATTAGATAGGATTTTGGGCCTTATGCAGAGATGTAATTGTTAATGAGACCTAGGAAGCTTTTTTGTTGTCTCATATTTGGTGGTTTCATGCTTGCTAGTGTGTTCTTGTGGCAGGTGAGCAGGGGCTAGACCGGATGGGAGTTTTTTTTGCGATCCTTTAAGTAAAGTTTGCTGGTGCGAGTCCTGTGGACCTGCACGACTTTACTAGGATACCCGTGGGAGTCTGGGGGGCATTTTCTTGTCTGTGTGCCTGTGTGTCTAGTGTTGTGTTGTTTGAGGGCCCTTGCCTAGTCCACTCAGCACTGCGCTAGCACGTCTTGCGTTTGTATTAGGGTCGCCAGGAGAGAGCCAGATACTTGGGATCTGAGTCTCTCAAGAGAGCACCCTTTCAATTAGAGTAATTTGGCGCACAGACTTGGGAACGTCCCTAGGCTAGAGCAGGTGGTTCAGCCCGGGTATCCGAAGCCTATATCCTTCCGGCTAGACCTCTGCCACCTGGCAGATTAACAGCTAGGGGTTTATTATTTCTGCATGCTTGTTATTGTGCCACAGTTTACCGTCTTTGTGAGCATTGTGAGTCAGGGTGTGGCTTAGAGACTCTGTCCGAGCAGGCTTGCCTGACTAAGAGTGAGAAGCACACCTGTATGTGGTTATGTTGCGAGTTGCTGCCTTTATTTAATTATACCTATGCCATTATACACTGTATGGCCTATCACTAGTATTTATTCCTGCTTATTAGTTAAGAGTTCTCTAAATCCGTAACGTATTTTCTTTGCTAAGCATTAGATCCTACAGTAACCGCATGCAGTTTAGAAACCTGCATCTTGTCTACCTGTACGATGTTTTGAGGACTGTTTGCTTTCACCTTCTTTCACGCAGGGGTGATTAGTTGTATTAATTAACGTAACGTTAAATGTACTTTCTTCTAGTTTGTTATTAAATTGTTTCTGCAATTTAATTCCGTCATCTATCTTTTCCTTGAAGCTTTAAGTCAACTTAATTGTGTGATCTTTTATATAGCCTGCTTGACTATCAGCAGTCTATAGTGCGTGCACCCTGTAACCGAGTCATAGGATACCTCGTTGTCCAGGCAGGACTCTTGACGGTTTAGGGTGGTTTGTTGCCTGGGTTTATAGATAAGAGTTGGATCTAGCGTTTTCCGTTGTTGCTTGTTGCCGCATACCTAGTCCAATAGAAAGAGCCCAGTGTTTATATATCCCAGGACGTAACACTATGGAGCTGAATTTGTTTACGAGAAAAAAGCTGAAAGTGACCTCTCTCACGTGGTTTATGACTCATTTCTCTATCTTTATTCTTTGATTAGCTATTAAGCCATAAACACTACCGAAAATCGCCAACAAAATCCGGCCTCCTCGGGTTAATGGCGGCCATCTTGGACGCCATCTTAGTTAAAGTCTAATATGCAACTGCTTTGGACAAAATTACCTTCACTTACCACGTTAGAGCAAAACAAAAAATGGATTGGACAGTATTCATGTCTTTTTTCTTTCAATTAACTGACCCATAACAGTAGGGCTCAGTCAGATGTGTCGGCCATCTTGAAAAATGGTCGCCATATTGATTTTTTGCGTGGCCAGCGGTATGTGCTTTGAAAGTGAGCTTTGAAGAATACCTGTACCAAATTTCATGCTTGCATCACCATTTGAACGATTGTTTCACTTATCTGCTTCACTATGAGAACATTCTAGCTTCATGAACTTCATTAGTGATAAATTCTTGAATGACCTGCTGAATTGTATTTATAATAGTATTTATAGTATTCTTGGATAAGAAGCTAACAAAAGAACCTCTACCCTTTGTCTTAGTTTAATGAAGTCTTTTACTTTTCTCCAAACATTCAGTAAGGTGTTCTTTCATGTATAAATCATATTTTCCTAGAAGAATTATCAGTTCCAAAAAGTTTCCATGGTCAATACTTGGATCATCCAATGTATAACTGGCTTCCGACTTTGTACCTCTGAAGCTAAGCCCCCTCTTCCCAATGACCTTGACTACATCAATCACTCGTTGTAATACAAGACGCCTCTTTTGTTTGCCACCCAACAAATGTTCTATATCTGCTTTAGAGGCCCTAACAAAATATGCTTCTGCACAGTTCTTGTGTAAGTTACTTGTTTTATAATATGTTGAGTATATAGGGGATTATAGGTAATAACACAACACATTAATTATTGGATAAGTGATAATAAGTATAAAAGTACAGGTATATAAGTACAGATATATGATAAGGCTTGTAATAAAAGCCTGAGGAGCTAGGTGATATATGACTTGTGTGGTCTAATATATCTAGGGGATAATAGGAGCTTGGCTATAGAGGGTGACTCTGAGTCTATCTAGAGGGAGTAAAGAGCTCTGACTCTCTCTGGCTGAGGTCTGTTGAAGTGTGTCTTGAAGATGCCTGAGTAAGAAGGCATCGCCTGGGTTCAAGGATGTTGATGAAACACAGCATTAACTCAGCATTCTGGTATGACGTATGACCGGATAAATACATTATACAGTTTACATTTACAGAGGAAATGGGTGTTGATTTAAGTGGAAGTAACAACAAATATATTATATGTTAATGAGATACGGTAGATAAAGTTATAGGGAGTTCAATGAATCAAGAATGTTTAATATGAATGTTAAGAGTTTAGAAGTTACAGGGATAAAGGCATAAAAGCAGTGAGATATATGTATACCAATATATATGCAGGGCTTATAATGTCATACTACATGGGGACCAGAAAAACGACCCATCTCCCCTTGATTCGGAGGTTGGCAATGCTTCGCCGGAGACATTTTTCTATCAAATAATGTACAAATTTAGCTTGCTCTCAAAACAAAAAATATATATGTTGGCTCGCTACCGCTCACCAGGAAAATATTGAAACCTGGATGGGGGTAAACGTCTTAACCTCTCCGCGGCGCACAGGGGGTTTTCTAAAGGGTAATACTGTGCGCACTATGATGATTTTGGGACCCATTGCCAATTTCGATAAAAAGTACATCATCGTGTAGGGAATGTTTGCGTGCATCGGCCCATATATATTTGACCCCCCAAAAAATGTCTTGGGGGGGGGGGAACGGTCCGTAGTTGAAAAATGTGGAGCGAATGGCACCGCGCGGCTAGATTGTCATCGAGCGGCGAGATTTCCCTGCCAAATTTTCACGCGCCCAGGGGATAGAAGGAGAGGGAGGAGGGGATGGGTTACCGCGTATTATCACGTACATCTCCTTTTTTGAGCCCTTTTAGGCTATGTAGAGAATGTATACGTTTGTAGGCCACCCATATAACAATGAATATGCCTCATAGTGACCAAAAATTGCAATATATAAGGGAATTATAAGATAATTTTTAGGCGGGAATGAAGATGTGTTGGAGATTTGGCGGCAATTTATGAGCTGAGAGTGTGGTTTACGCCATACATATCACTTATATCTAGTACTTAGAGCACTGTCATGCTATAATACAGACTTGTACGTATGTAGACGTGCCATATATCAAAATATATACCGCATATAGACCAATTCATGCGATATTTACGCACATTATCAATGAGTTTCTATGCGTGAACCAAGGTGTGAGTGAGTTGTGCTGGGAATGAAAGGGGGAGAGGGTGTGTTACGCCATAAATATCACTTATATCTTGTACTTAGAGCACTGTCATGCTATAATACAGACTTGTACGTATGTAGACGTGCCATATATCAAAATATATACCGCATATAGACCAATGCATGCGATATTTACGCACATTATCAATGAGTTTCTAGCAGACGGAAGCCTGAAAGGGTGGGTGGGTGGGAGGGAGGCATGCAGGGAGTGAGTGAGTCGTGAAGAGAAGGAAGGCAGGCAGGGAGATCTCTAGATAGATAGCCAGCTTTGTGATAATTGTGGAGGCGCCCGAGGTGTATGGATGTCTTGGTATTTTGAACCTTATGTCTACCAGATGTCTGGTGTTCGTTGCCACCAAGAGGTCTACAATAACATGAGTCAGGAATAGAGAGAGAGAGAGAGAAACTGAGACATGCGTATGTCGTACGTATAAATGGACTTCAGAATTGCATTTTTATGCAAGCAGACATTGCATTTTAGACACATGTGAAGTACCACAGAAACATGTAGGCCATTGACTGTAAATAAAGTACTATATTATAGACCAGCAACGAGGGTGGTCAGTAAACACAGGCAGATTGCCTTTTGTGATAGAGAGCTAAATATAGACTGGTGTCTCCTTACACTTGCGAACGGGTAGAGTGCCACCAGAGAAACTTATATTTATTTATTTCCAAGTAATATGCAATCTAAATGTATATTCGAGACCTACTGCAAGTATTTGTATGACAGTCATGACTATGTATAATCCAATATACACGCGTAGGCGAGACATAAGAAAGCTGGTTGAGCAATTTTCGACACCCACACAGTTATTATTCATTTTTATTTACAATATTATACAATACAAATGTATTTGTGAAGAGTATTTTATGCATTATTGTATATATACAAATTTTGTTCCCAGACAGAGCTGCTGTGTCTGGAGCATCAAGGAGCGGCAAGGGTCACCTCGTGACTGCTTGACCGTGTGAAAATGAGTGGAGTCACACTGAGAGGGGCAATTTTGCTGAGTGTTTGGGCAATTTTTGACAGAATAAAGTTATATAATTACTAATTCTTGACAGAGACAAACTTTTATAAACCTTTGCATGATATAATTGATAATCCCATCAATTTACAAACGTAAATTGGTGGGATAATTCATTTTTTTTTTGTATATTGTCATTTCGATTGTAGACACAAAGTTTTGAGTGATATTTGGTATGAGCTCCTGTGGCATGGTTGGTAAGGTTGCGGACTGGAAAACTCAAAGTGTGGTAGGGTAGTGGGATCGAATCCAGGAGACCCCCGGGGTTATGGGGAAGGTTTTATACTGTCTAGAACATTTTTGATAATTTTTTTTTTTTACAAGATCATGCCATTGTATTCAAACAATATGAAATATTCATAGAATATATCATATTGTAAGAATACAATGACATGACCTAGTTTTTTTTTTTTTTTTTTGGTATTGTTTTTTTTTATTATCTTAGTAGGTTTGACAGGATTTATTGAAACATATTTATTTTTGTACAATTCATTTGAGGTAAGAAAATAATTATATACACATTACTTAGGCTAATAACAAACATATATATTGATATACTAAAAAAAAAAGGCATATTACATGTAAATCTTTGAAACTTATAAACTAAATAATGGAACATACAATTATATAATGTAAAAGCTATATCACAGGGACATCTTTGGAACTTATACATTATATAATATATATGTTACATTATGAGGTAGCGTGATCAATTAGGTCAGGTCAGGTAAGGTAGGGTGCGAGTCCAGGGCAGGGCAGGGCAGGGCAGGGGGCGAGTCCAGGGCAGGGCAGGGCAGGGGGCGAGAGTCCAGGGCAGGGCACGGGGCGAGTCCAGGGCAGGGCAGGGCAGGGGGCGACACTCAATAATTCTTGAAGGTGTGGTAGTCCCTGAAGCAGTCACCCAGGCAGAGTGGAACTTTGCACTCGGCGCACATTGAGGTGACTCTTTTGGTGACATGGGGTTTCCTGACACTGGAGCTGCAGACGGTGCACTGCAACTCCCTGTGACGAGTGCCAATCAGCACGGTGTTGGTTGGGTAGTGTCTTTCGACACCCAGCTGGATGCGGTCAGGTACGTGATCCCCACGCCATGCCGTACGTCTGTGAGTGGTGGTGCCATACTTCTCCAGGAGTTGGTATGAGACGTTGTACACGAACTCCCGGAATTTCAGCTTCTGGTTGGGGGACATATCCTTCTTCACCAACCACAAGTTGTAGGCGTTGAGCATCGTGATATCAACTAGGTGGAGGAAGAGCTTGTGATACCACTTCACAGTCTTCCTCAGACACTCAACGCCTGACAGCTGACAATCAGACTTGTCCACCAGGCGCATGTTCTTAGTGTAGTCCACTACCATGTCGGGCTTGTAGATGGTCTTCCTGGTTCGGTAGTGGATTTTGCCAGAATCCATTTGGGCACCTGTGTGGACAGTGGAAAGCAGGTGGACGTCTCGTTTGTCCTTCCACTTCAGGGCTATGACTTTCCCACACTTCTCGAGCTGCTTGTATTTCTGCCCCTTTCGTCGCCTTCTTCGCACATGCCTCTCGCGGTGTTCCTGGGCCAGGTCGTCTTCAGAAGTTGTGTCACTGGAGGAGGCATCTGTAAGAGGAATGACATTACCGGTGAACTTAGGCATAAACTTTCTTGTCTTTCTGACAGTCCCACATGACCCCGTTTGGTTGTCATGAAGAAACTGGCAGAGAGCAGAAGTATACCAGTTGTCAGTGTAGATGATGTGGCCTTTGCCCAGGTAAGGTGCCAACATTTTCCTGACGATGGCACCTGACATGCCCATGGGGTCATTGGCAGCGGCTTTCGGTATGTCAATGTCAGTGCCTGTATACACGATCATGTCAAGCACTATTCCAGTTTCACAGTTACACAAAACGAAGAGCTTGATTCCGAACCTATGCCTTTTCAAGGGGATATACTGCTTGAAAACAAGACGTCCTTTGAAGAGCACGAGCGACTCATCAATCACCAAATTGAGGAAGGGGTAAAAGTATTTCCTATACCTCTCCAACAACATGGTGAACACATCCCGAACTTTCCATATCCTGTCAATCCTGTTAGGATTGTCGTTATCTGCAAAGTGCATGAATCTTAGCAGCAACAAAAATCTGTCACGAGTCATGAACTTATTGAAAGTTGGGGTGGCGATGAGAGGGTCATGCTTCCAATAGTGTTGCAACACATGCTTCTTGATCAGAGGCATGAGGAACAACAAGGCAAAGAACGTCATAAATTCTTCCACAGTCGTATCCACCCAGCCTCGTATTCTCGCTTTTGGAGAAATTACGTCCAATCTGCCAAACACCCACCTGTAGTAGGCGTTTGTTTGGGCAACGATGTACGTCATTACCTCCATATCGAAAAAAGCGAGGAAGAAGTCGCTTTCGTTCGCTTGATCGTCACAGGGCCAGTCTTCAGTTGTTCCTGACGTCGCAGGATTGAACTGGGGCACGTCAGGTAAAAAATTGACCCCATCAGACCAATCGAACGAAGGCAGCGCAGGGATCGGAATGTCGTCTGCGTCTCCTTCAGCGTCTGAAATATCGCTTCCATGGTCGCGATACAGCACTGCATCATCATCACCCTCCTCTTCACTTGACAGACGATGCCCTTCCTCATTCTCGTCACCGACGTCGGACTCACTCCCACTGTCCACTCCCAAATCCCCCCATCCTTGGTCCCGTGCTAGGGCTTCGTCGTCGAAACCCGGGCTGCCAATGCCCTGCGAATCACCATCAAACAGCAGGGCGGCACACTTTGATGGTGTCAGAGTTTTCCGGGTCACTTTAGCATGTGCGGGAGTCTTATGGACAGGGACAGCAGAGGCGGTGGCAGGGGCGGCGGCAGGGCCGGCAGCAGTGGTGCGTGGTCTTATGGCCCTGGAGGTAGGCAAGATGATGGTGGTGCCTGTCGCCCTTCTCTCTGTTCCTTGGGCTGGGGCGGCAGGGGCAGCAGGGGCAGCAGGGCCGGCAGGGCCAGCAGGGCCAGCAGTCGCTTTCCCTCTCCCTTTCCCCTTCCCCTTCCCCTTCCCTTTTCCTTGGGCAGGGGCAGCAGGGGCGGCAGGGGCGGCTGGTGGTGGTGGTGGTGGTAGGGTCACTGCGGCTGGCGTACGGGTTCTCTTCCCTACGCCCGTGCCTTTAATTTTTCCTGCCCCCACAGGTTCTGCAGACCTAGGGCGGCCTCCTGCGTCGCTGGTACCGGTGGCAGTGGTGGTGGTAGTGGTTGTTGCAGTGGCCTGGGTCGTGGTGGCAGTGTCCCGAAACACCAATGACCTCTGTACCTTTGTCGTGCTTGCACGTGTTTTTTGTGCTTTGGGTGCTAGTGTTTCGTCCTCCGAGCTGTAGGGCGTGTCGTACTGGTAGCTAGGGTCTTTAGCAGCCACCCTCTGCCTTCCACGGCGGCTAACACCACCAGAAGGAGGGCTGGTTGTGTCATCAGGGAGCGAGCGTGAGGGACGTGTGGGCTCCATGACTAGTGCTTGGTTACTGGCGCGGTGGTGCTTGCACGAGTGCGGGGCGAGCGTTTGGCGGGGTGGTGTCGAGTGTTGACATGTAGTACTATACCCACACCAATTTTCAGCCGCCTGGCTATAAACGCACGGTTTTGGTACGCGTTCAAAAGCTCTGCTCTTAAGAGTCTTCCCGCAGTCCGCCGGGGGAACTCTTAAGAGTCTCCCCGCAGCTCCCGGGTTAAAACAGTAGGCTGAACGGGGCCGAACGGATACAAGGCAAAGCGAGAGGGAGAGAAATAGAAAAAAAAAAAACGAGGAGAGAGAGAGAGAAAGAGTAAACTAAAAAAAAGCGAGGTGGGCTCAATTGTTAAGCCATAACGCAAACATTGAGCCCACCTCGCTGTTTGTTGTTTTCTATTTCTCTCCCTCTCTCCTCTTTTTTTTTTTTTTTTTCATTTTTTTTTTTTTTTTTTTTTGCCCTATTTGCCCTAACTTTCAGTCGGTTTTCACCCATAATAATTGTTTTTTATATTGTTTTGTTTTCATGAATGGCAAGAGGAAAGGTTATTCTATAAGATTTCATCAACAACAACAATAAATATAACAATATGTGAAATTTCACCGTAGGTGAAAGATATCTCACTATAGGCCTAATAATTTTTTTTTACCCACCTCTCCAAAGTTGCTCTTTGGCCTCGGCAGGTGTGTCTTGAGCATTCCGCAACGTCGCAAGGCCCTTCGCATGCCTCGTGCGGAGCATACCCCTGGCGGGTATACTCTCTGCGAGTACTCGTGCGCACGTCGACGACTTATCGACTAGGAAATCGCCGATGATCGTCGATGTTCTCGGAACATCCGAGAGCATCGGCGATCCGTCGTGCGACGTTTTGGAACATTTCAAAAAAAAATTTTGTGCGACAAACTCCGCGATGTCTCGCCGATGTAGCAGATGATCGCAGAAACCCTTCAGCGATGCTCGACGATGCTTGCGAGGGTAACCAATCATCATGAGTCCTCATCCAAAATTTTGAACTGTGCGAAGATATGCGACCCGCGAGGGCCCTTGCGAGGCCTGAGACGCCTTGAGAGTCAAACGATTTTTCATGAGAGGTGTTGAGACATGTCACGAATGTGCCAATTTATTGGTTTCGGCGACGAAAATCATGACTTGTCTCACCAGTGGGAAAGGGGCATTATAGGCCTCTAAAAAACTGGGACTCCTGTACAGAGTTCGAGAATTCTTCACTGACGAGCAGTTGGCCGTAATATATAAAAGTCATGTGCGTTCTCAGATGGATTACTGTTCACCTCTGTGGGGTGGAAGTGGAGTGGTTGCATTGAGGCAGTTGGACAAAATTCAAAATAAAGCTATTAGATTAATCAATAACCCTGCAATCACACAGGACCTTCCTACATTATCCATACGAAGAAACGTTGCATCCCTTGCATTATTCTACAGATATTTTCACAGCAATTGTTCCGAGGAACTTGCTTCAATTGTGCCGCCTCTCCACATCTTTCCCCGTAGAACTAGGGCAGCTGAGAGTGCCCATGAATTTACACTTTCTCCTCCACAATGCAGAACTTCTGCATATCAGAATTAATTTATCCCCAGAGCTACTACTCTTTGGACCTTTTTGTTTTATCTGTGTTTTTCCTTCCTCCGTTCATTGTCTCTTTAAAAAAATGAAAATAAAATGATAGGCCTACGTTACTGTAACAGTATAACTTACATGTTTAGATGATTCTGTGGATGTACTGGCCTCAGTGGCGTGGACTGTATCACTGCCAGATTCAGATGTTTTGAACTCTTGATTTTTACTCAGATCACGTTCTGCAGACACAGTTTTGGTGCTAAGTTTCACCATGTCAACATCGGTTAGTTTTTTACAACTTAATGCTTCCCCTGCAAGCGATTTTCTATTTTTGTCTCTCACCTTTTCTGCCCCACCTTTACGTTTTTTATTGGTGTTTTCCATTATGTGTGGATTTGATATTATATAAGCTGAAAACAAAAATAATTCAATATCCTAGGAAGGAATGAGGTCGAGACAGTCACGAATTCACAATAGCATTATTATTTCTACCTCATTGATATTGACCAACACATTCCACGATTAAATATTTTGCTAAGGAAACAAACAAATAAGTTGTATTCCATACCGTATGTTACAGCAAAATTAAATAGTGTGCTTAACTCCTTGTTTTGATGATCTGACTAACAATTTAGAGTTTTAGACACTGCTGTAGCTTGCTAAGGTGTTTGGACTATCATTGCACGATTTTGTTCATTATTCTTATATAAATTATAAGGGCCTGAAATTTGATCGGGATATATTTTGCCATTTATATTTAAATGTTTAAAATCTTGCTAAAAATGATGCACTCACAAACAAATACTGTCACACACAAACTCGTGCAGTAGGAGGATCGACTGTATATAAATATAATGTTGAAATACATCTTCGATCCTCAGGAGGTTAATAGTCTAGGAGACACAGATGGGATTATATAAATTAAAATCTAAAAATTCAATAGTTCAATGTAACGCACACTTGCTTCCACTGCCTGGCACTCAAATAAACTGACATTGGCTGACGCCGCGAACCATAGGTCCTAAACCTCGCCAACCGTCGCCAAGTAAGAGTTGTGATGTGATGCCACAAAGAAATTTCCGTTATCGTATATTTAAATTTATAGTAGTCCTGTCACCCATTTATAATATATTTAAAAACAAACTATTGTCACAATGTGAACTACATCTATTATTTACATATATATGTCTTGGGTAACGTATATTTTAAATACAAGACATTTGAAAACCAACTATATCGTATCTAGTGAATCTTGAACACTCCTGTACCGTTGGTAGGCCCTACACGCGAGTATCTCTCTCTCTCTCTCTCTCTCTGCTAGGCGTAATAGTCTAATGTAGATTCATTATACATATGTATACTATTACTGTATTATATGTATATAGTTAAAAATTTATATTATTTGTTTTACCAAGCGGCCCACCGGGAAAAGTCCCGGTGCTCCAGATGGCCAGCCCGCCCCTGGTTCTCCTTATAACATACCCTCCCGTGACAAACAATCGGCCATAACATTATCAGTGCCGTTAACCTGCCACACATCCAAACTGTGTACCGGCAGCAAAACATCACCCGACACTGATAAACTGCCCAGTCCACCACAAGACTGGCACTTCTCTTTGCTCTCTCAGGCAACGGGGCCTGCCAATAACTTTTCACTAATTCCACCTTAGAGATAAACGTGGCAGCCCCGATGCGGTCGATGGAGTCGTCGACTCTGGGTAATGGATAGGTGTCAGTCTGGGATACTGCACTAGCACTACTGCAATCAACACAAAAACGGATCTTGCCACTCAGCTCAGGTTGCAATATCACTGGCAAAGACCCCTCACGATATCCCTTATCCCTCAGACCCTTCTCCAACATGTAGTCCAGCTCTGCTTTTAAGACAGGCTGCCGAGAAGGATTTATACGGTAGGGAGCCAACTTGAGCTTTGTACTGTCTCCACCCTCCATGTCGGGTGCCACCCCGGACATCAGGCCTGGAGAATCACCAAACATGCGGAAGTACTGCCACAGCCTAGTAAACAACTCCTCTTGGCACTTAGGAACAAGAGGTTGCAACTTATCTCGAAGAACATGCTCATTGCCCTCCCACAACCCAGCCGGGACCGCAGCCTCTAAACTATAGTCTCCCTCCTTCTCCACCTCCATCCCTAATACAGCCAGCTCGTGAGAGGGACAATCTGTACCACCTGTGGAGTCACTCCCACAGTTCATAAGTGCTAAGGCTTCTCAGCCGATACCATACATGCGCACCCCCGCATTCCTTGCGGCTACACCTGCCTGCACAGCATCATCTCCATCAGCACCACGGCCAGATGCAGTCGGTCTATGGTAGGGCTGTTGCATTTTAATAGGGCAGCATTGGGAGGCTATGCAACGGTCGGGCGTACCTATTACATAGTCAACCTCACCAATCTGCTTAATGACCTGATACTGACCACAAAACTTAGCATCCATTGGTCAACCCTGAACTGACAACCGTGCCAAAGCCTCGTCGCCCACCTTGAACACCCTAGATTTAGCCTGTTTGTTACAATGGTCTCTCATCTTCGTGTTCATGCTGCTAACCGGGATAGCCTCCGGGTATCTAGTGGTAGTACAATTAAAGTGTGCAAGTATTTGTCTGCCGAACTGGTGGGTGCTAAGGGACTAACCATGTCAACTATGACACGAATCAATGGAGGTTTAACTGCAGGTGTAGGGATCAAAGGTGCCACGGGTATTCCTGGGTGGGGTTCTCCAACTAACTTACCAATATGACACATCAAAAAAGAAGCCACCGATGCATGCATATAGGCCATCAAAAATGAGAGTGTAACCTATCAGTAGTCTCACATACCCCTAAATGACGCGCCAGTGGTGCCTCAAGCGTTAGCCTAACCAGCTTCTCCCTGAACTGGGCAGGCACCACTAACTGCTCCTCCCCCAAACCTGAGTTCGTATCCAGCTTTCACTGCCGATACAACAATGCCCCTTTTACAACAAATTTCTCTGCTTGACCGTTGTTCCCACCAGTCGTACCAACCTTCTTAAACAGGAGGCCCAGACTCGGGTCCTCTTACTGCAACTTGCTCAGTTTGTTTCTAGGTAACTCCATCAAGGTAGTTACCTCTGACCTCTCAAAAATATCAGAAGGTTGAGTCGGTATCACTATGTCAGGTTCCTCGTCCGGCACTAGGTTACTTCTACTAGTCTTGGTAGCCTCACTGGGGTCAGCCAAGCCCACAGCTGTCTCCGGACCATGTCATCTAGTAGTGCATCATGAGATCGACCGCACTCATGGCTGTGGGCCCCCGCATCCACTAAATCATCCACCTGTTGTGCCAAATGTGCCACTGCACCAACAGGGTAGATAGAGTCCATGTTATCTTCTTGCAAACAACCATCACCAGGGGGCACAAAAGCAGCCTCAGCAACGACTATAGGAGGCGGGAAAACTACATCCCCTGCCACCCGAGCAAAAAGTACACCCCCTCAACTGGCAGAGTGTCCACCATAGCCACCTTACACTCGGCAGTCAAAAGTGGGCACTCTAGGGTCACCAGGACTAAATCACATAATTGTTCACTGTTGATTCCCCTGCACATAACAAACTCTCCCGTGCTAATAGGTCCCCCTGTCAGGTTGCGACACATGGATTGTTGCGCACCAGTATCCCTAAACACCTTGACAGGGTAAGTCTGCTCCCCAACCCCTTGCGTGAGTCGAAACTAAGCCTAACGTTGCGACCAAATTGGCAACATCAGGCTCGTCCCAAGCTAGACTCTCCGCGCCCGCGCGAAGCAACGTCCCCCAGCCGGTCTCTCTCTCCCGCTCGTCTCCTCCCACTCTCACTAGATTTACATCTTATATATTATAATGAAACAATCAACTATCGAGAATAAAATATACTAAGATGCGTTGGTTAAGAATAAGGGCAGCTTCAAGCTGTGAAACAACATAAGAATATCCCAGACATTAGTTACATTGTCGTAGGATATATATTAAGGAAAAGCCGGCCGGCCGGCTGCCGCCAGCCGGTTTCTAAACGGCTGGGCAGCCAACACGCGCGCATGCCCGCACGTGGCTACTATGCAGGAGCGTCACAATAGGCCCAGTAGTTACTGAGATATTGCTTGTTTTCGTGAGGTAACTTTTCCGTGATTTTCCGTGTTTACGCACCTTTGCCATAGTGAAATTTCCTTAAACCCATTGTGTTGACATCACGGTAGTTTCGGTGATATTGGAACTCGGTGAAAATTACCGCAAAAGTACCGTGACGTCATACAAGTAAATAGCAGCCATCAGCAGGCTATTTAAAGGCAATTTAAAGCCGTGCTATTTGAGTAGTGTATCGGCCTTCTGGGGTTAAAGACAAATTTTGTGATATCTTGGTTATTAGTAGAGCTAGACAAATGATTTTTTCATCTAATCCTACATATTTGAGGTCAGAGAATTAGAAAGACTTGTCACATTATTAACTCATCAGGGTCATAAGTAACTGGACAAAGTGAAGGAAGATTATATTGTAGGAAACGGCCTAATTCACACCATTTATACATATCCATTGAGTACAAATAACATTAGTAAAAATACCATAGAATCAAAGACTCACACCATACATTTGCAAGTGCACAGAGCTGTACAGGAGAGACCCAGCCTGTAGCACTTGCACCTGCCTCGACAGTCTGATTTACAGCCACATTTGGTCAGCTGTTCGCAACTCTTGGCTATGGGGGAGTTGGCTGTCCAGAAGACGTGCCATTCTTCACCAACCTTCTGCCATCCCCAGGCAGCAAGACTCTCTGCTTCTGGTTGACACTGGGTTGCTTGGGCCCAAACACAACCAGCCTGGAAGGCAGCTCGTCTAGTGTGCTGAAGCAGAGCTGCTCTTGTTGGTGGAATGGCCTCATAAGGCCTCTGTTTTCTGGCAAACATGTCAAGCCTGGCCTCATCCACAGTGGTAGCAGTGCTGGACCTGTCATACATCAGTATGACAAACCTCTCCAGTATCTCCAGGTCACCATCTTCCACTGTAAGAGGGTACTGGCTCAGCTTGGAGAAGACAGGGGAGGCCTCTGGACAAACATCCCATGTCTGCCAGGCAGTTTTCTTTCCCTTGTTACGGAAGGCTGAAACAGTGTCACACCCTGTGAAGGCATGAAAGAATAACATGCCTTTAGCCTTCTCCTGCCCCATACAGCGATACAGGCCATGCACACTGATCCAGCGCCGGCTTTGACCGTGACCAAATGCCACCCATAACTGCTCTAGCCCCAAACTCTGAAGGGCTGGAAAGGTACTCACTGCAATGACCACAACATCTGCATCATTTGCCTTGACCATGACGGCTTTGCTCCCATGTTCTGCAGCATATTTGGCATGCACAAAGATGTGGCTGTCAGCTTCCTCATGAGAGCACTTGTCCAGTCCTTGAAGACCAGTTTCATGAGTGCTGAGGACTGCAGATCCCTTTGTGACAATTACCAAGTTTGGTGCAGACATTTGGGCAACCCTGTCTGCCAGGAACTGGAACAACTCTGTCTTGTTGTCATTATGCCTAAGGAAGTTAGGCCAATTGGATGGAATGCTGTTCTTGTTTGTCACCTTGCGTCTTCCTCCCTGGCCACGTTGAGACCTGGTCTCGGCTTTGAGGCTGGATGGGTTGTACACATCAAAGACAAGATGTGTTGTCTTGTACTTCGTAGCATAGCTGTGAATAAATGGCAGGAAGTCCAGAGTTGCATAGCCCTCAAAGGTCTTTCCTCTCTTTGGTGGCAAGACATGGACCAAAGCAGACCCATCTACAATCAGGACATCGGTCTCTGGTTCTTCGTCTGTTGATGTAACATGAATCTCCAAGATAGAGGTCAGTTGAGACTTCTGGCAAGTGTACAGCCTTCCACCCTCACTCAGTGCAGCTGGGAATGCCTGATTCTCATGCTGGAAGAACTCCTGCAGATCACACTGTTTGCTCTGACAGGAGATGAACAGCTTTGAGAAGAGCTTGTAGTCCTCCTTTTCTCAAGGTTTCTCAGGTGGGACCTTTCCCTGTTGTAGAGGGCACTGAGACACACTCTGTGGTACTTTAGCTCCTGTGCAATAGCATCTCCACCACTCAATTTAGCAAGAAGCTTGACATCGTTAAGTGCCTCTGCACACTCTTGTAGCCTCTTGTTAAGGTTCATGGTCATTACCTGCCTGAGATCAGATGCAGGTGCCACTTTCTTACAAAAAATACAAGTTTGACCATCATAGCTGGTTCGACGTTGCTTTGCATGATTGTCTTCAGACTCACTACTTTGACGATGAGATCGGCGTTTCCTTGCGCGATTCAGCTTGCTGTTGTTAAACAACAACCGGCAGTTGACATGGTATTTTGCCTGATTTCTTCTCAAAGTGGCATCTATGCCATCACCTTCATCAAGCCTTGTTAGATCCACGATCAATGGCATTTCCTGGATTTCATGAAACATCGGTATGTTGGTAGCCAGCATGGCATAACAGTCATGTTCAAGGGAATAATGGGTTCTAGGTGATGTTAAATCTTCACCTATTTTGTCTTTCTGGCAAAGACAACATTTTGACCAGTCAGTTTGTCTTATGGGAAAAATGGATTTTGAATCTGCCATTTTGCTTTCTGATTAAGGCCGAGGGTTTATCCTTTTACCACCTTAACGAAATTACACACACATTACTTTATGGGATACAACTAGGTTCGGGTGACCTACACCTAGGCCGATCATTCATCCAGTGCCATTTAAGTCCTGTGTGATCTGTACACCATCCAGGTAAGTACATGAGCAAGTCATGTATAGCCCCCTTACCCTTGGCTCGGCTCTCCCGCGCTGGCACACCCTGTCAATTCAGGTGTGGCTATCTAACTCTATCTACTAACTACCAACTACTGTCTAGTAGCTAATTGATATGGGGCTGTTAGAAAGCATTTGGGACACTAAATTAAACTACACTACAACTTATAGTATAGTACAGTAAAATAAGCTGACACTGAACCCCATGCTGAGTTGCACAGCAGCGATGTTACCAGTGTGCCCTGGTTGTGTGTTGACATCACTCTATTATATTTGCAAGATCTCATCACTGCCTCAGTCCTTTCTAACAAATGTGAAAATGGCTCCATTGGATTATCTGACCCAAAGAATGTATGTGCACACCAAAAATCATGTATATATGTTCAGTAGTTGCTTAGATATGAACATATGAAATTAATGGATGCCATCTTGGATGCCATTCTAAAATTCCAATTATAGACTATGACAATGATTAAAACAGTGCTTCTCATTAATCTGGTTAGCAAGAAACAGTTTTCTCTTAAAATGTTCACCAGGTAATAATTAAAATAAAATTAAGCAATATATATATGGTCAGGCACGGCAGCCATCTTGAAAAATGACCGCCATCTTGGATTTTCGCGTGGCCAGCGGTATTTCTGAGAAGAATGGACCTTGAAGGGTACATGTACCAAATTTCATGCTTGCATCACCATTTGAACGATTCTCCTGAAATTTGCAGTTATCTGCTCCACTATCAGTACAGATTGATACGACACAGGATATAACTTCTCAGGATCAGTGTGCTGTTGTTCTTAGATATGTCACAGATATCGTACATGAGAGCCTCGTTGCAGTTATTAATTGTGAAGCATCTACAGGAGAGTACTTTGTTCAGATGTTGAAAGACGTACTTGAGAAACTCAAACTAGATGTAAGTAATTTTATTGGGAATGTCACAGATGGAGCCTCTAATATGCAGGGTAAGTATAGAGGATTTTCTGCCTTGCTTTCCTCACAATCTCCCAAGCAGGTACATGTATGGTGTTATGCACATGTTTTGAACTTGGTACTGGCAGACTCAACTGAAGTAGATATAGCTAGTGCCTCACTGTTCAGCTTATTAAATAATATTGCAGTATTCATCAGAGAATCTTACAAATGAATTAATATTTGGGTAAAAGAAAGCCAAAATGCTCGCCATCAACGCCTCTTTCCAATTGGAGAAACTCGTTGGTGGGCTAAAGATGCCTCACTTAACACTTGCATCCAGTAACTTAAATTGATTGAAAACGGTCAGACCCTCTTTAATTTTGCCCTGATATATTCAGGCCGGGCGAGTTTTCGAAGCCTTGTGTTTTTCTGTATTTTCATCCACCAGAATGCTGTTTATTGTGATGTATCATATGTCAATGGAAAGAAGAATAACTGTACTACATTATAAAAAAACAAAAAGTGTAAAAAAATCGCAATATGTAAGTGTAAACGACTCCGGAATAAAAGTTTTTCCCTGGCAATTGTCTTCACACCGTCATATCTCGAAATTGTGAGTGATGACCATATATTTCTATTTGCTCAAATACTAGTACTTTTTCTGCTCTTTCCAAATCTGAAAACAGAAATTGTCTATCTTCAATAGTTTTCAAGCAGTGACCGAAAAAGAAAAAAGTATGACTTTGCATGATATGGTTTATAACATGTTCGATTTATTTCGTTGTTACGGGGTCTATGATTTTCAATTTAGGCTGTATGAATACGGCAAATAATGCTGAAGAGTATAAACAAAAATAGAAGTTCCTACAGCAAATACTTTTTGCTCTATGAATATTTGAAATGAAGAGCCAAAATGCGAATATTTATGCTTCACTCGTCTCCGTTCCGCCGACGCTAGCCGGGTTCCGAGCTGTTCCCCACCTCGGCGTTGCTTTATTTGCTCGGATACGTATATAACTGTTTATATCACCGTAATCAGAAAATTATTCTTTTTCTAATGGTGAAAACCAAAATAATATAGCGTAATTGGTTTGCGAGCTATGCGCAATTGATTCCATGCATTGTTATTGTTATGCAAATATATGAGAATGTTTATACAGTTGAACATCTTTGCCACAATATACAACACTTTTATATAATTTTCCTTGCCAATAATTGTATAATGTTCATAGAACACATGTCAGTCATGAAGGTTGTCAATTTTACTTACCTGATAGGGCCACAACCCTTTCCAACGAGAAGGGAAATGGCTCCTGGGTTGACACTGAAGAAACAAAACAAGAAAGCCAGGTTATCTTCAAGTAATAAATTCAGAAATAATTCTATTGTACACACAAATAAAGTAATATATAAATATATAAATATATAATTTATATATAGATATTATTATGTTCCTTCCAACAACCAACTATACTCTTAAAATCGATTAATGAAATTTACAAACACATGTGGCAGTCCGTGGATTCGAACCCAGGATGCTCACACCGAAAATCAACACTTATGCATCGCACCACGAAGACAGTTAAAGGTTGGTGGACACTGCCTACGATTTATTATGCAACTTCGAATCCTGCATATCAATCTAAGCATGTACACACATGCCAACTGCAACTCACGTAGGCTATGCATATGTGAATGGAAAGAGCAATTAATGGGGCCTTAACCACTAGGGAAGTCCTCTCGATAAATTACCCCTGAACCAATATCAATTATTATGTTCCTTCCAACAACCAACTATACTCCTAAAATCGATTAATGAAATTTACAAACACTATACAAGGTGTCAAACAAAATATAATGAATGGTAATAAAAATGTGTGTATGTGTGTGTGGGTATATATATATATATATATATATATATATATATATATATATACACAAGGTGTCATAAATATATATATATATATATATATATATATATATATATATATATACAAGGTGTCAAACCACAGAAATATGCAGATTTCCAAGCCACCGAAGGAGGTACTGAATTTGACTCGTTATTTTTTTAGAGTGGTTTCCCCAGGAGGCCTATATCCACTTTGATGATGAAGGTGGGTGAATGAAGGTGGGTAAATGTTGGTGGGTGAATGAAGGTGGGTAAATGTAGGTGGGTGAATGTCGGTGGGTGAACGAGGGTGAGTGAATGAAGGTGGGTGAATGAAGCCGGGTGAATGAAGAAGAGAAATGGAGAAGAGAAATTAATAAATGAATGAATGAATCAATCAATCAATGAATGATTGCACATGGCTCCTGACTATAGGACACCTGCATTGTGGCTATGGAAAAGGTTGAAGCAGTTGTTGACGTCAATGCAGAGGGCAACCGTGCAAGTCAGGCAGCGGAAGCTTGTGTCCTTGCGAACGCCGTTTATTACTTTGCAGTAATAGCATCGGAGTCGCTTCTTGGCCGGAATCCTCTCCCGAGAATGGTCTAAGTCCTTGTTCAGCCGGATATGGTTCAGAACAACAGGACGGGGCCTGGGGACCACTCCAGGTCGAGGTCTCCGGACTCGCACCGCTCGTGCTGCTTCCAGTACTGGTGGCGGTTGGTTGGCAGCTTCAAGAGCTGCTTCCCCATCATCACCAGCAGCAGCTGCATCAGGTGCTAGTACCACGGGGAGTTGAACCAGGATATAGTTTCACCCCGGGACAGCAGCCTCATCTGGTTCTGGTGGTGGGGAGGGGACATCGAGACGTGGTGCCCTCTCAACGCCTCCACCAGGAGCAGCAACAGGAGAGGGTGGAGTGTTGTCAGGAGCAGCAGGGGCTGGGGAGTCTGGATGGTCGTCGTCGGACGACCCAGATGATCCACCGGGTTGCCGTTGCCTGTGTGCATGCCTCTGTGGCTCACGCTGGTCAGGCGGCAGATCTTGTGCTCGGTGGACTGGCCTCCCCGACATAGGCCACTCTGCAGGGTTGAATTCCAGCAAGGACGTACAGACGTGCTCCTGGAAGTCGAGCAAGGTCATCTTCTTCCTTGGGTAGCACTTCCTGTACAGGACATGGGCGTTGAAGAGGGCCATTTGGATGAAGTAGAAGGTGATCTTCTTCGTCCACTTGACCGTCCTTCGCTGGATGGGGTAGTACTGGACCATCTGGTCGAAGTGATCCACCCCCCCCCATGTGGAAGTTGTAGTCTTCAATACAAACAGGTTTGAAGATCTCCTTCTGTCCACGACGCCACCTGCCCTGTTGGTCCTTCTCTTTGAAACTGACAAGCTTCGGGATGGTGTCCTGTTTGTGGAAGGTGGACACCATATTGACAATGCACTTGTCTCGCCAAAGTAGGACCATGGTTAAGCCGTTGTTCATTGCTACTGTCGCATCGCGTTCAAGCTCTTTTGCTTTAGCAAGGTCGCACAACCGCTTAGGAGCTCCTCGTGCAAGGCACAGGGTGCCACACACATAGATGTTGTGTGTGAGCATTTGCTGGCACAGGTCAACTGAGTTGTAATAGTTGTCCATGTACAGCTTGTACCCCTGGCCTCTGAAGGACTCCGTGAGACCCTCCACCGTGTCCTGGAGAGATCGACCCAGACCGGTGTAGACCCGAAAGTCCCACAAATAGCCAGTCAACGCCTTTGCCAGGATGTACAGCTTGATACCGTACTTTGTCGGCTTCATTGGGTTGTAAACCTTGAATGAAAGGCGACCCTTCCATCCAAGGCTGCCTTCGTCAAGGGACAGCTTTTCGGCGGGGATGTTTGCCAGTTTGAAGCCTTCAAGTAGGTATTCCATCACCGTCCGAACCTTCACAAGCCTGTCCGGGTTCTGCCTGCTGACTGCCGTGTTGTTGTTGAAAGCATGGAAATACTTAAACAAGGCTAGAAATTTAGTCCTACTCATCGTTCTCCAAAATACTTGGTAGTCGTGACAGACAGTTGAACACCAGTAGTGACTCAGAGAAGGAATCTTGGTAATGCCCATGAGGAAGTAAAGGCCAAGGAATTTGGCCATGTCCTCCTCACCAAACAGGTGCCAAACAGAGGCTGCTCCGTCAACGAAGTTGGCGTAAGCATTTGTCTCCACTACCAGGTATTGCAGCATCTCCCTTGTGAAGAAGAGCTGGAAGAACTGGAGAGGAGTCACCGGCATTGGAACCTGCATGCCAGGGGTCCCTGTGAACGGACCAACCTGGGGGTTGAAGCGGGCGTCGGTCCAACCGGCATCACGATCGGGGGCAGGATCGCGAGCACGGCCACGACCACGGCCACGACCACCGCGAGGACCACCGCGAGGAACACCTCTGGGCCTACCACCTGCCCCCCTACGGGGCCCTGGCCTCCGGCGTGGCCTAGGTGGTATGTCGAGGGGTTGTGTGGGGGGGCTTCTGCATCAGATGATGCAGAAGCCGGTGAACCTGGTGCAGCACCAGGTGGTGAAAGGTGTGGAGCTGGTGAACCTGGTGCAGCTGCACCAGCTGGTGAAAGGTGTGGAGCTGGTGAACCTGGTGCAGCTGTACCAGTTGGTGAATGGTGAAGAGGAAGCCTTTGGGGAAGAAGCTCCTCGATTGCTGCGGGAGGATTCAACGCTGTGCGTGGCACCTCAGCAACAACCTGAGCACGCATTGCGGCTTCAGCAACCTCAGCACGCATTGCGGCTCGATGCTCAGGCAGAACAAATGCCGAGGGGGTCAACGGTGTGTCGCTGAAGGGGGACACTGCGGGGGTGACCGTTCCCAAGACATGCGAAGGCGGGGTATTCAAAGTGCCCACAGCAAGTAGCGTAGCAAACCTGTGTGGGCTGCTGGCTGGTGATCCTGCTGGAAGCAAGGATGAGGCACCGCCATGCGAGATGGATGGAAGAGGTGAATTGTGAAGTTGGGGGAAGTTGGGTGATGGTAGGAGGTAATTGCTGATGTTAGGGACTGGTAGAGATGTAGATGTAGATGGGATGGGATGAGATGTAGATGGGAAGGGATGAGATGTAGATGGGATTGGATGGTGGTGGTGGTGGTGGATCGGCCGTTGCTGGGGCTGGTTCTGCTGGTGGTGGTGGTGGTGGGTCTGCTGTTGCTGGGGCTGGTGGTGGATCGGCTGAGGCGTGGGCGTCGATGTGGAGTCGCTTGGGCGGAGGTGAAGCCCAATCTTCATCATCGTCAGTCGACCACTCGTCCGACTGACTCTCGCTCTCCATCGACAGGTCCAGCACCTCGTTCACCACATCCTGCAGCTCGGAGTCCCGCAAACGGCGTTTCCTTGAACCTCTGTTCCCCGACATGGCAAGCTGGCGAATGGCGGCAGGCTGGCGTATGGCGGCAGGCAGTAGTTGGCTTATGATGCTGAAACCAAGAAAAGGAAATAAAGGAAAACGAAATTGACGTTGATAGTTGTCATGACGCAAGTTCGCCATCACTGGATCCATATGACGTTGGTATAGTTCACCATGACGTAGTCATAGTTTTGCATTATACGATGACACTTATAAAGTTCGCCATCACTGGATCCATATGACGTTGGTATAGTTCACCATGACGTAGTCATAGTTTTGCATTATACGATGACACTTATAAAGTTCGCCATCACTGGATCCATATGACGTTGGTATAGTTCACCATGACGTAGTCATAGTTTGGCATTGTCCGATTCCAGATGACGTGAGTATAATGGATTCATGACGGTATAGTTCCGCATTTTGTAATTCAAATGGGGGAACACCATGACGTAGTCATAGTTTGGCATTATAAGAATATATTTATACCTTGGGAGCCCCAAGGTATAAATATATTCTTGGCCAGACACCCTGGGGAACAGGAACAACACAACAGGGAAGGGGACAAGAAAAAAATATATATATATACGGTATATACCTGTATATATAAAATAAATAAAATAAAATTATAAATAAAATGAAATAAATACAATGAAATAAATAAAATAAAATAAATGAAAACAATAATAACTCGAATAAATACCAATATATATAAAATAACAATAGAAATACTCGATTATGGGCCTTGCCCTTGCTCTGGACCAAGGGGGTGCTCCCATAGACACCCTGGGGAAGAGGAATAATAAAAAAAATATATATAAATGAAATAAAATTATAAATACAATGAAATTAATAAAATAAAATAAATAAAAACAAAAAAAACTCGAATAAATACGAATATATATAAAATAACAATAGAAATACTCGATTATGGGCCTTGCCCTTGCTCTGGACCAAGGGGGTGCTCCCATGGACACCCTGGGGAACAGGAACAATACAAAAATATATATATATATAAATGAAATAAAATTATAAATAAAATAAACAAAATAAATAAAAACTATAATAAATCCCAATAAATAAAAAATAACTATAAATACTCGATTATGGGCGTTGCCCTTGCTCGGGACCAAGGGGGTGCTCCCATGGACACCTTGGGGAACAGGAACAATAACAAAACAAATTATAAATGAAATAAAATTATAAATATAATAAAATAAAATAAATAAAATAAATAAAATAAATAAAACTATAATAAATCCCAATAAATAAAAATATATATAAAATAACAATAGAAATACTCAAATATATATATGTGTATATATATATATATATATATATATATATATATATATATATATATATATATATATATATATATATATAATTATATATATATATATATATATATATATATATATATATATATATATATATATTTTTTTAATTATATACGATATACCGGTATATATATAAAATAAATATATGCCTAAACATATAAAATATCCCAGCACTGAGGAAAAGGTCAAGGAGTGGGGACCTGCCACGGGCAAGTAATTATGGGATTAGCCTAGGTACTTTACCCAGACATCTGTGGACGTCCAAGGGTTCACTGCTGTATGTAGTGTAGAGTGTCGCATAAAAGTCTTGTCTGTTCTTTGTCAGGCTACTTACCGTGACATTTTTGTATAAAAAAAATTAGTTTATAATTCTCCACACTTCACTGTCAGTTATTTCACTCAAATACAACTGTGTATTCATTCAAAAATTGCCCAAATTGGGCATACAAAATTGCGAAAAATGGGCAAAACACAACTATATTTCGTAATTACAACTTTATCATACTTGGTAGGTAGTATTTATTGATAAATATAGTGGTCTTTCAAGCGAAAATGAAGGTTTTAGGGCAATATATATACGACACACGTATAGCCTAGCTTACATTCGTAATCAGAAACCTAACATAATAAGTTAGGAATGTGACTACGAATGCTTACTACACTAACCCTACGAAATATAATATAATTATTATTATTCACAGTTCACAACACTTCCACTTGGTCCATTCTAGCCGCCTAAAAACCACATGGCTGGCTATGGAGAGGCGAGCAACGAGGCACAAACAGTCACAAATCACGAGTTATATGCATAGAATATATTACATAGCCACAAGTTGATATGCACTGCCACTTGGTACATATATAATCCAGATTTGCCCGCCTGAAAGCCGCTCCATGGCGGGCAATGGAGGCGAGACGAGATTTAAAGGTCTACCTCACAGACTGGCGGCCGGCTCACAACTGGTGAAACAAAGCACCGCACTGCTCTCCCAGGGACGCTAGGGGGTTGCCAGATATTTCATTTTGTAACTTACTGAGGGTAACTTAGGGGAGGTGTGGTGGAGTGGTCTTGCCACTGGCCTGGTAATCCAAAGGTCCCGGGTTCAAATCCCGATGTATCAATGGGAAGATATTATTGGGATGGAATTTGTGCTGTACCTAGTATCAGTGCATTACCACAAGCCCACCGAAACATCAATAAAATACCCTCATTGTTCCCTGATTAAATAGCACTGTATGAATATTCCCATATTCAAAATATGCTATAGGGGTGCAATGCCTGGTGACTTATCTGCTCAACAGGTGGCGTTGTGTGTGTGTAAGTGTGAGAGTCCGAGTGTAGGGGGTAAGACAGTGAAGCACGGGAACGAGGTGGCTTCAGAGATGGGGTCGTTTCGGGCCATGAGTGAGCACCGTGCCTCATGTGAAGGCAAGATGGCAGGTGCTCGTTGTACTCTACATGCTTCACATGTCTCACTCCCTAGACTGGAACAAGACCTCACGGGCTTCACTGTTCATTGTAAAGCGGTGAATGTTAAGGCTCTCAGCCTATGCCCGAGAGGAAGTAAGTTGGAATATATAAAAAAAAAAAAAAAAAAAAAAAAACATACCAGCCAAAATTACGTGAAAATCGCGTCATAAACTTATTTACCACGAATATTTCTAAATTACGGGTGGCATTATGACGCAATTGCGTCATACGACCACTCTTGGAGGGGTGGCGTTATGACGCGATCGCGTCCTAAAAATGTGAGAGGGTTAAAAAGGTATTTGGAAATTTTGGTAAGCCTAATCATGCTCTTTACATAGAGGTCTTGCTAACACTAGCTGCTATAAAAGATCATGAAAGTATGAAATCAGTTGTTCATGTCAAAGCCAGAGCATACATTAAATCACTACTCAAATATGAGACCATACTAACTTCTCAAATATTTCTTCGTATATTTGAATACACCACTCCCCTTTCAAAATACCTACAGACTAGTGGAATGGACATTCTCTCTGCCTATAGAATGGTAGTTACAACACAAGAAAGCCTGGATGGGATAACCAGAGATTTTGAAGCTATCAAGGTTGCAGCAGATACTTTTGTGCAGTGGGTAAATGAAAAACTGCAAGATGAAGAAAATGCAGACTTGGAATTGGAAGTACAGGCAGGATTACCACAGAAACGATTAAGAAAGAAGACAATGATGCCTGGAGAGATGGCTCATGATGAAAGACTGAATGATGCAGAGAGGGCTTACTAAGTTGAAGAGCACAATCAAATACTGGACAAAGTCTCGCACAGCCTTCATGACAGATTTCTCACACATGGGACCCTTTACAGTGACTTGTCCATCCTAGACCCAAGAAATTTTGAACAGATTAAGCACAGCAATATAAAGGAGTCTGAGTCTCTATTTAAAGAACTAAGCAAATGTTTGATTCAGTTTGACAGCAGGGCAACAATGGAAAACTTACAAACTGAATTAAGGAATCTGGCTACACAATGGGACAAGTTGAAAACAAAACAGCCTTGGAGGAATACAGTGTTGTAGTGAGTGAGAAAGCTGAAAATGAATCTGAAGTAGATGAAGAAGAGATTACAAACAAATGTTCATCATATAAAAATTGTCCAATATGTTGCTACCAAATCTTAAGAAGATACAACTTGTTAACGGATGCGTATCATGTAATTGGTCTAGCTTACAAGTTCCTACTCTCCTTGTCAGTTACTCAAGTTACCTGCGAGAGAAGTTTTTCCACTCTGAAGTTCATCAAAAACCGCCTACGGAGCACAATCTCACAAGAGCACCTAGAGGCATTTATGCTGATGGCAACTGAGAAAAAGGTTTTGATGGCACTGGACAATGATGTAATTATTGACAAGGTTGCTGAGAAGAGCGAGTTGCTGAAAAAAATGCTGACAAACTAGAGGAAGTCTTCTCTATGGTAATGTGTGTGTGTGTGTGTGTTATATGTAGGCCTACTGTATGAATACATATATATATATATTATATATCAGTAGTATTGTATATTTCCTTATCCATTATAAGGGTTTTTGTTTAGCCATTTCTTATCTCCTTAGATACCTAAATATAGCTTATTGGATAGCATCAATAAAAATGCACCATAAAATTGCTTATTAGGCTCGCTTCTTCCCCCCCCCCCCTCCTCTTATGCTTAATGCCAAAACTAATTTCAAACTGTAATTTACTGATTCGACAATATAGTTATTTTATAATATATATTAGTTCACATGACCACATCAAGTGGGCTGGTCTATACCAGAAATTCCAGGGCCTCTTTTGAGTCCCAGTCCGCCCCTGAGGAGAACCCTTGCCGTTCAGTCAGTGTTGGTGTAGCCTCCTACTTTGGTTTGATTAGCATGTTTACGTCTGGTGCTTGTTCGTTGCCGAGTATAGCCCAGTGTAGGGTCGTAAAGTAGGAGTTGCTGTGTTTCGGTATAGAAGAAAATATTTAAATAAAAAAATATAAAAAAATATAAAAATACTAAAAAGACTGTAGTTGTGCATGTCTTGTAGTGTTATTGAAGTATAAGCAGCCTGTTGTTTCAAGATGCACCAACAGACTCCCCCTGGGTGTGAGGGTGTCACTCCCAAATGAGTTTTGTAACCAATGTCATTTGTGAGTGAGGTACAATTACGAAGCCTGTTGTGCAGAGCCCTGGGGAGAGACTAGGTTGCTGTACGGCTTTCTTCTGTGGCCACGAGTTGTGAGTGGTTACCAAGGTTGCCCTTGTTTTGTTACCATGAGAGTGGCTTAATAAGTATTATTATTTACGTATTTAGCCCTTGTGGGGTTATTTTAGTTTAGCATAAGTTCACACAATGATGCCTTATGTTTATTTGATTATTTCTGTATTGTTAGTGAGAGCCCAAATAGCTGGTGTAGTTGTGTAGTTTGGCGGTGTCTTGAGCTCTCCTTCCCTCCCCAGCACTCAGCCGTGAGTCCACCACCACTCCTGTTGCAACTCTCATAGCGATGACATGTACTGTCCAGTCTGTGGTGGGCTTGCTTGCTAGATCCCTTAACCCATAACCATCGGGGGCGGACTTAAGTCCGCCTCTAAAAACTTGGACTATGTGGCGGGGGCGGACTTTAGTCTGTGTTCAATTTTGGCGCAATATTGGCTCTGAGAGAGAGACGAGCGACGGGAGGAGCCTGGGTTACCTCATGACCGCTCGCCACGGCCGCCGTGGACCGACTGAGATGTACTCCCCTTACATCCACCCTCACTCCCTCGCTACATACGTAATTATATAAAGAAATTACCGTATTTTAGCGATTTTGCCCTTCGGTTGCACGATCGTTGCAAGACAACCAGTGATCGTAGAAGGATGGTTCGGGTGTCATTGGAAAGCTCAATTTACGCCCTTTCAGGGATACATACTTGTATTACGCTCTGGCTCTTGTTTATGCATGAAAAAGAGCACGGAAACGCCATTTATGGTAAAAAAAAACCCACTGGGTGGCACGGTCAAATATACCGCCTAGGCCGCTCGTAAGGTGTTAATACCGCACAAAATTTCATTGTTTCATAGTGTATAGTAGCATAGCAAGCTTAGAGTCATTTTGAGCTTATTTATTTTGTCTTAACATAAATATTTAGCAGTCCAGAGTTCATTTCGTTTATCTTAGGTAATGTACTGCATTTTTTCCCCCTGGCAATCTTAAGTATAATTATGCTTCATACCTTTTTCCTTCCATTTCTCTTCGATTATTCTACTGCATTGTTATTTATTATATTATGTATATCTTATGTATTATTGAGGTTGATATCTACAGTGGTTTGTTCGGTGGCTCTTAGAAGCCCACTCCACAACCTACTGATATGTCAACCTCAGTGCCTTGTTGAGCTTCTGCATTAGACTTTCCCCATGTTTCTGCTTCATATTATTCCTAATTCCTAAGCGATTGGGCATACTATGAAGTGTCTGGGAGTCTAGCAGGGTTTTGTTTTGGCATTTATGTGCAGTCGAGAATAACCTTGAATACTAAATCGCATTATCAACCAGACATGGGGACAATAGATATTTGTGTGTCTCCTTATGTTACTGCTTTCATAGAGCAAAGAGGAAGATAACCCCTTTTCCTAGAGAACCTGCATGTTTTGGTGTTTCAGTCAGATATTAAGAGCGTGTCTGTTGCAGGGTAGTGCAATACAGTGGGCAGTGTTGGGTGCAGGTCTACAGCATTGGTGTCTTTTTGCTACGACGTATACTTTTTGACAGTGCTGTGGGCTAGGCTATTAGAGCATCTGTTTTCCCCCGGCTCTCCCTCGTAACAATATATATACTCCCAGGCGGACATGATGAACCACCAACAGTCAGGATGAGTGTCCATGCTTTAATCCACTGCACATAAGTATACTCTAGCACGCCGTGGTATAGTGGATTAAAGTATGGGCACTTGTTCTGACTGTCGGTGGTTTAAGTCCGGCTGTGAGTATAAAAACATTTAGTAGCTTATGTGTATATGTGATATATATAATTATATATACATATATATAATTATATATACAGTATATACTGTATATAAACCGATTTTACCTAAGAGATTCAATACTATTTGCAGAAATTTAGGTCGCAGAGTTGCGTATGCAGTTATTTTTTTTTATTTTTTTTGGTAATGCGAAAACTGCACACCTACTTTATCTTCATCAACTCTGCAAAGCAGAGTGGTATCGCACACACAGATCCCACCCGTATACAGTGCACCACCAGTCAGTTTGTCTGTCGTCGTCGTCGTCGTCCGTCTGTCTGTCCGGAAACTCCTCCTAGACCGTTCGATGGATTTTCACCAAATATCACAGGTATATCCATTTGGTCAATGCGATGGTCAGTCAATAAATATTTTTCCATTTAACTTATAGGTAAAGGTCAAAGGTCAAGGTTAAAAATAAGGTCAATATTTCATATGTTTTAGGGTATACTCAAATGTTTTCATTTTCGCAATACAAGTTACTGCTAACCTTGGTATCATATTGACCAAATTTTAGGTAAATATTCTAAAGGGTAAGGTCAAAGGTCAAAGACAAAGGTCAAAATCAGTTTTTCACTAGTATTTCTTATACTAACATTTAGATTCTCACTAGGCTTACCATGTATATTCAGAATACCTAGGCCAAAGTCATGCAAGAAACTATACAATTCCATATGAAAGGTCAAGATCATAGGTCAAGGTCAAATAAAAGGTCAATATGCTATTTTATTACTTCTTCATGCAAACTTCACAAAATTTGGTGAGATAGTTGCACATTAAATGAAAAGGAAAATAATAAATGTTGACAATTAATAAAGGTAAAGATGAAGGTCATGGTCAATTATTCTATTAATATATATGAAACTAACTAATGGGTTTTAATTAAATTAGTCATGCTTATTTGATTTTCCTGGGCAATGTAAACAAAAACAAAACATACATCTACTCTTACATAAAGGTCAAGGTCACAGGTCAAGGTCAAAGGTCAACTTTTACTATATAGTTTTAGTTTTTATCAAATATCTTCATTTTCACTATACAAGTAACTGGTAACCCTGATATCGTATTGCACAAATGCTAGATACATGTTCAAAGGTCAAGGTCAAAGGTCAAAATAAGGTTTTTACTTGTATTTCTTTCAATAACTGTTAGATTTTCACTAGGCTTACCATGTATATTTGGAATACCTAAGCCAAGATCATACAAGAAACTATACAATTCCATATGAAAGGTCAAGGTCACAGGTCAAGGTCAAATAAAAGGTCTATATGCTATTTTCTTTACTTTTCATGCAAACTTTACAACATTTGGTGAGATAGTTGCACATTAAATTAAAAGGAAAATAATACATTTTGACATAATAAAGGTCAAGATAAAGGTCAAGGTCAACTATTCTATTAATATAGAATATACCACCTTTTCGGCCTGTTCGTGTGACTAGTTATTCCTTTGAGTTAATTAATCAGGCTTTTGCTCATGTTTATTGTAACACGTCACAATATTCAAGATGCTTTATCCCACCAATCACAAAATTCTGGAATACTCTCCTTAATGAAATAGTTAATGAGGAGAGCTCTCAGGTTTTCAAGACGAGGGTTAACGCCTTTTAAGCTAGCTAGTTATATCTTCCTGGCTATGTGTGCCCCCCACTGAGATCCTTCGGGGTATATAGTCTCCCCACGGCTCTTCGGTGGGGCTCACATGTAATATCTGATAATAATATAATAATAATATGAAATTAACTGATGGGTTTTATTGAAAATAGGCATTCTTGTTTGATTTTCCTGGGCAATTTAAACAAACACAAAACATGTACTCTTACATAAAGGTCAAAGTCACAGGTCAACTTTTACTACATAGTTTTAGTTTTTATCAAATATCTTCATTTTCACTATACAAGTAACTGGTAACCCTGATATCGCATTGCACAAATGCTAGATACATATTCTAAAGGGTAAGGTCAAAGGTCAAAATAAGGTTTTTACTAGTATTTCTTATACTAACTTTTAGATTCTCGCTAGGCTTACCATGTATATTCGGAATACCTAGGCCAAGGTCATTCAAGAAACTATACAATTCCATATGAAAGGTCAAGGTCACAGGTCAGGGTCAATATGCTATTTTCTTTACTCTTCATGCAAACTTCACACAATTTAGTCAGATAGTTGCACTTTAACTGAAAAGGAAAATATTAAATTTTGTGACATCATAAAGATCAAGATAAAGGTCATATGTCAAGGTCAACTATTCTATTAATCCCTTGTATATAAGAAACTAACTGATGGATTTAATGAAATTATGCATGCTTATAAATATGATTTTCATGGACAATGTCAATGCACACAAAAATTTACTCTTACATAAAGGTCTAGGTCCTAGGTCAAGGTCAAATATCAACTTTTATAATTAATTCAAAAACTATTACTCACATTTTGGAAAACTGGCCGTGTTAGTTGCTTATTACTTAAATAATATCAACTTTCACATAAATATTGTAACACTTAAGGTCAAAAGTCAAGGTTAAAAAACAAGTGTTTGTCATTTTCCCTAAACTCCTAGACTGTTTAAAACCCTTAACTGTCGGCGCGCAACTTATGTCGTGTGAAATAAATTTGGACTATGTGGCGGTTCACAACTTATGTCGTTCGCCATTTTCACCACGTAATGTTGCTGAGAGAGAGAGCTGAGCGGTGTGAGGAGCGTAGTAAGGCTATGACAGGCTCCCACCACCGCGGTGGCCCAACTGAACTGTATTCTAACTTCCTCCCCCCCTTCTCACTCGCTACACAGGGAATTATGTAGGGAAATTACCTAATTACAGGGGTTTTGCACTCGTGTTGCACGATCGTTGCAAGAGAACCAGTGGTCGTCCAAGGATGGTTCGGGTGTCATTGGAAAGCTCAGGGATAGATACTTGTTTTACGCTCTGGATCTTATTTAGGCATGAAAATTATCATGTAAACAACCCTATTTAGGGTAAAAAAAAAAACCCGCTGGGCGCCTAGCCAGCTAAATAAGGGTTAATGTATTGTCACCAAATTGTACAGGCAAATTCAGTTGGCCAATGCAACGACCATGCAAATATATGTATTTTATTATTAGTCAAAGGTCAAGGTCACAGTACAGTATATGATCACTATTTGTAATCTATAAGTTTTTATATAAATTACACCATATGCATAATGCTAGTTAACCCGTATTTAGCGGGTGGTAAGGTATTTTACACCGTGCGGCCCAGCGGGCATAATCCCGAAATATTCGCTCACTTTCACTCACCCTAGCGCCGTTAATATGGCTCCAATGTGAACGAAACGATCATTTTTGGAAAGAGCAACTCTTCATATCCCCATATAAGTCTATTATGGATGTTATGAGCGAGTGTGGAGGGTGGGAAGAGGTGAGGAAGAGGAGGTACTTTTTGGTCTATTTCCTGGACGCGTTTGGATGCGTTCGCTTTGCCCTTACTTCGGCCTCCCACGCTCTCTCTCTGGCTCGCTCGCTTTCCCTCTATCGAGCGCTCTGTCTCTCTCTCTCCCTCCCTCATCCGTATAATTCTCATTATTATTTTATATAAATTACACCATATGCATAATGCTAGTTAACCCTTATTTAGCGGGTGGTAAGGTATTTTACACCGTGCGGCCCAGCCGGCATAATCCCGAAATATTAGCTCACTTTCACTCACCCTAGCGCCGTTAATATGGCTCCAATGCGAACGAAACGATCATTTTTGGAAAGAGCAACTCTTCATATCCCCATATAAGTCTATTATGGATGTTATGAGCGAGTGTGGAGGGTGGGAAGAGGTGAGGAAGAGGAGGTACTTTTTGGTCTATTTCCTGGACGCGTTTGGATGCGTTCGCTTTGCCCTGACTTCGGCCTCCCACGCTCTCTCTCTGGCTCGCTCGCTTTCCCTCTATCGAGCGCTCTGTCTCTCTCTCTCCCTCCCTCATCCGTATAATTCTCATTATTATTTTCTCTAATCTCTCTCGCTCCTCCCGTCTGTCTGTCTCTCTTTCCCTCTCTCGCGCGCTCTGTCTCTTTCTCTCTCCCTTTCTCTCTTCCTCATCCGTATATGTAATTCTCATTATTATTTTCTCTAACTAATCCCTCTATTTCATTTATTTGCTTGTAATATTTCTGTATTATTATATCTTTTTCACTCTCCTTCTTCAGTTCAGTTTCTGTATTCTCTCTCTTTCTCTCTCTTCCTCATCCGTATATGTAATTCTCGTTATTATTTTCTCTAATCCCTCTTTCTTTATTTGCTTGTAATATTTCTGTATTATTATATCTTTTTCACTCTTTCTTCAGTTCAGTTTCTGCATTCTCTCTCTCTGTCTCTCTGTTTCGCTTGCTTTGCAGGATTTTTTATTATTTTTTTTTATATACGGTAATATTATTTCAACACATTTCCAAATCACCCTATGGAGTAGTGTTGACGACTCATTTTTTTTTTGTGGTGTTCCCAGGAGGTGTAATCCACATGTGATTGAGGTAGGCAAAAGGCAGTTATGTGATTGAGGTAGGTAAAAGGCAGTTATGTGATTGAGGTAGGGAAAAGGCAGAACTGCCTATAGCGAGTGTATGAATGTGATGGAGGTAGACAAAAGGCAGAACTTCCTATAGCGAGTGTATGAATGTGATTGAGGTAGACAAAAGGCAGAACTGCCTATAGCGAGTGTATGAATGAATGACATGGATCTATGAGGTGGACCAAGAACCAGATGGATGGATGAGATTCGAAACTTATGGATGTAATGGGTGATGTTGCTGATGATGATGAATGCACTTGTGTTTGGGTAGTGTGCTATTCCACCATATGAATGATTGAATGACATGAATTCATGAGGTAGTTTGAAATAGATGAATGAATGATTGAATGAAGTTATGAATGACATGAATTTATGAAGTACTTTGAAATAGATGAATGAATGATTGAATGAAGTTATGAATGACATGAATTCATGAAGTACTTTGAAATAGATGAATGAATGATTGAATGAAGTTATGAATTACATGAATTCATGAGGTACTTTGAAATAGATGAATGCATGATTGAATGAAGTTATGAATGATTGGCAAGAAGGGAGGAGGTTAGAAGTGTTCCAGTGTGTGGTACTCGGTGTAGCAAGGAATAGGACAGAGTCCCACATCACACCGACTACACTTGGACGCGACTTCCCTCCTATGTCGGGGCCTCCTTGTCGTGTGACTGCAGACGTGGCACACCTTCTTTCCGGCCACCCGGCCAGCAGCAAGTTGGTTAGGGTTGGGAGGTACATTCACAAGCCTGTGGGTCAAGAGGTAGTCCCGGCACTCAAGGCGGCTGGGCAAATCCACGATCGCCCTCGGAACTGGTGCCGCACGTGTGGTTCCGTGCTTACGGAGGATGGCCTCTATGATGTCCTTGGAGAACAGCCTTACAGGGCTCTTCTTTCCTGTGTGCGTCATCCACAGATTGGATGCGTTGAGGACAGTGACATCAAGAAGATGGAGTACGACCTTCTTGTACCATTTACAGGTCTTCCTCAGGCAGTCAACAGCAGTGATCTGCATATCACTTTTGTCCACCAACCGTATGTTCACATTACACTCCAGGACAGCGTCAGGTTTGGAGATAACAACTACAGTCCTGTTGCCTGTGACACGGTCCTGCAGGTATCTCCTCTTCCCGATATCTAGCAAAAAAAAAAAAAAAAAAAAAAAGTGACCGAAATCGCCGATACATAATAATTTACTTATCATTACTTACTATATCTTATAAACAATAGTAGGTAGCCAACTTACCATAATACCGATACACCAAACCGATACACATGCGGTTTTGTTTATCACCTGTTTACTAAAGTGCTACTATTATCAATTTTCTTCGAGCCGACACGAGCGGGAGGGTTACCAATTGAAGTTAAATCCGCTAGCATATATTGTTAGATGTAAGACATGATAAATACCACTAGAAATATGAATTGGCAAAATCCATATAATATCACTTCGAAATTGTTCTGAAATTTCAAAACAAAACTGCTAGTGTAAGTCATTGCTGCTAGATCGAAGTAAAGGTCTCTAGATCTAGCGGAAGTCGCTATACGTATTGGCAGTACTGCACACTGCCGACGACGATACGTTGTTGACATTGTTGTTGATGTTCCAGTGGAGGAACGAGCTTCGTTGTTGCTTGTATTATCGTGAGAAATGTACCGTACACCCTGGTTATCGTGAGAAATTTACCGAACGCCTGCAAATAATACGCTATAAAATGCTTGCAATCAAACTTTCAAGCAATTACAAGGTCACATGCAATTATAAAAAGATATATTGTAGACCACAATCTTCGCCAAGCTTCGTTGTTGCTCTGCCAGCAACGAGAGAATTTTACAGTGAAATTAGATGAAGCCTACAACAAGATCAACGTCCTCACCATGAAGCTGGAATCACTCCAAGAGTTTGTAACACTCAACGTTGGAGTACCACAAACTTCAATTGTCACCGCAACTCCAGCAGCCACCAACGCCCCAACGTCAACTGCCAACAATTCAACGCCTACAGTAGCCACTTCAGCTGATGTTTCCGATACTCAAGATACAAATAGTGACTCTCTTCCCCCTCAAGACAACTTCCGTGTCGTGAGGAACAACATTTGCCCCAAGACCAGAAAACACATACCGATTACCGAGTGTCAAAACCGTTTCCAGATACTCGCAGACTCAGATGACGAAGAGGAAATAGAAGAAGTCCGGCTCGTGGGAGACTCGATGATACGTGGTCAGCTCACAGAGTTTTGCGCCAGGGCACCTAAGACCAGGAAGCGTTTTTGTATCCCTGGTGGTGGTGTGGATGACGTAGTTGCAGCAGTTGACGAAGTATCAAAGCTGGCCCCTGCTAATACAATGTACGTCATCCACGTTGGGTCCAACGATGTACAGCGAACCCGGTCGGAAGATTTGCTTTTAAAGTACCAGCAGCTGATCAAGTCGTTTAAGGAGAAGTCATCAAGGATCATCGTCTCAGGAATCGTCCCCCGGCTCGGTGTAGAGAGCCGATTTTACAACATAGCCACCAGCACAAATCGTTGTCTAGCAAACCTCTGCAGGAAGGAGAACGTGGGATTCGTCGACACCTGGGACAATTTCTACTACGATGACTATTTGTTTTCGGACGATGGAGTTCATCTGAACCAGGTGGGAGCAGCACGTTTTGGGCGTCTTCTCAACGATGCGGTGAAGGATTTTCGGAGAAGAAATCGACTCAGCACAGGACAACCAGGAAGGAGGACCGAAGACAGCGAGGACAGCAACCTAAAAAGGAATTAAATACTAATCCGTCAAGAACCGCGAATTTGGATAAAGCTCCACCAACACGACCCAAATTCAAAACCGTCAGGGATAACGACCGAGGACCGAGGACAGCCATGAATGTAAATGTAGATCCGACCAGAACCAAAAATTCGATGAAAGAACGTTCTGCGAGTTCTAAAACCGCAACTTTAAAGGTTTTCTATGCAAACGCTCGTAGCATACGCAATAAATTTTCAGATTTAGAGGAACTAGTGTTTACAGAAAATTATGATGTGATTGGCATAACAGAATCTTGGCTCCATACAGAAGATAGAGACTTTTTAGCAGAGTATTCACTTCCCGGTTATGTAATGTTTGAGAACAGCCGAATAAATAAAAATGGAGGTGGCGTTTTATTTTATATCAAAGAAAGTCTTAACCCGACCCTCGTGTCAAAACCTCAAATTGTGAACGTCGACACATCTTTTGTGCTAATAAAGAATAATAAAGGTACAAAAATAATACTTGCGTTAATATACAGACCTCCAGCTCAATCAGTGCAAACTGACCGAGAAATTTACGAACAAATTGCAGATGTAAGTAACTCACAAGATACCGTAATTTTTGGCGACTTTAATTTACCTGTGACCAAGTGGGGCGATACTCTTACTTCACACTCCGGACATGACTTGTATACGAACTTGCAAGAGAGTTCGCTTTATCAATTTGTTCGAACGCCGACCCGTGGTAATAACGTTCTTGACATTGTACTTGCAACAAAAGAAGAATTGATAGAGAATTTGAATGTTGGTGATGAATTCAGTAACAGGGACCATCGTACGATAACTTTCACTTTAAAGTTTACTAGTAACGAACCAAATAGTAGCATCGAAAAAGTCCCTAATTTCAAGAAAGCAAACTTCCATAAACTTAGAGCTATGTTTAAAGAAACTGACTGGAGCTTTTTAATTAACAATAACGACATAAATACATCTTGGAAGTTATTCGAAACCACTTACATAAAAGCAGTGCAAGACTGCATACCATCGAAAATACGGCGTCCAGGCCATAATAATAAGCCCAAATGGTGGAATAAAGATATTTCAAACTGCCTGCTTGCTAAAAAATTTGCTAATGATAGATTAAAATCCTCACAAAATGACGAAGAACGGGTGAAATTTGTAGAGCTACGACGCAAAGCCAAAAAGTTAATTAAGCAAAGTAAAAAGACCTTAGAGTTACATATTGCGAATCAAAGTAAAACAAACCCGAAAGAATTCTATAGTTATATCAGAAAGAAAAAAGTAGTTACTTCAACTGTTGGACCGTTAGTCGATGAAAATGGAGAATACACCAAAGACGAAGTACAAATGAGTAATGCCCTCAATACCTTCTTTGCATCAGTTTTTACAACAGAAGACCTCAGTGATATCCCTACACCATCGCCGATTCAGATTGATAATTCAGATGTTCTAAGCAATATCACCGTTACAGAGAGAGAAGTATTGAATTGTTTAGATAAACTCAAGGTAAATAAAACGCCAGGACCTGATACAATCTCGCCTAGAGTTCTAAAGGAAGCTAAGAATGAGCTCTCCAAACCACTGACATTACTATTCAATAAATCCTTGCAGTCTGGAACTATGCCTGATCAGTGGAAGCTAGCCAACGTAACACCGATATTCAAAAAAGGCAGCAAATCCCTACCCTGTAACTATCGTCCAATTAGCTTAACCTCAGTTGTATGTAAAATGCTAGAAACGGTCATACGAGACAGACTCGTAAATCACTTAGAGGAAAATAACATACTTAAAGATACTCAACACGGCTTTCGTAAAAAACGTTCCTGTTTAACAAACCTCTTAGACTTCTTCCACGATATCCTCAACCTCTACGATGAGAGTAAAGCTGTAGATATTATATACCTTGATTTTCAAAAGGCCTTTGACAAAGTTCCCCACAAACGTTTACTGCTAAAACTAAAAGCGCATGGAATACAAGACGGTGTGTTGAAATGGATAGAAAATTGGCTCAGCAACAGAAAGCAAAGGGTAGTAATAAACGGTAAGGCATCTAAATGGACCAATGTAAGTAGCGGGGTACCCCAGGGATCGGTACTAGGACCAATTATCTTTCTAATTTACATCAACGACATAGATGAGGGTCTCACCTGCACAATCTCAAAATTTGCTGACGATACAAAAATTGCAAATAGCGTACTCTCAAAAGAACAAGTTGACGATATGCAACACAATCTAGATAAATTGTCATGTTGGGCCCAAATTTGGCAAATGAGTTTCAATGCGGATAAATGTAAAGTACTACATGTCGGATACCTAAATGAGAAAGCAAACTATTCGATGAATGGCACTCAGCTTAAGAATGTAAACAGAGAAACTGATCTGGGAGTAACAATATCGAGTAACCTAAAACCGAGTCAACAATGTTCAGAAGTTGTTAAGAAGGCAAACAAAATAATTGGCTTTATAGGCAGGTCATTTGAGCATAAATCCAAAGAAGTTATCCTAACCCTTTACAATTCCTTAGTCCGCCCTCTTCTGGAATACTGCGTTCAATCCTGGTGCCCTTATTACCAAAAAGATATAAACAAGCTAGAACGAGTTCAACGTAGAGTTACCAAAATGATACCTAGCCTAAAGAACAAACCATACGAAGAGCGTCTTAGAGAATTAAATCTATTTCCTTTAAACCCAGCGCAGATTAAGAGGCGACTTAATTCAAGTGTTCAAAATCATCAAAGGCATCGACAATATGAACTGTAGTAAGTACTTCACTATCGATCAATCTAATTACACGCGGGGAAACGGTTGCAAAATTATTGGTAAATCTTTTAACTCGCACGAATCTAAGAATTTCTTCTTCAATCGAGTTGTCAACTTGTGGAATGGGCTTCCCCGAGACGTTATAGACTGCAGCACCGTTGATTCATTTAAATTCCGCCTAGACAAATATCTCGCATCAAACCCGCGACTGACTGCGTTTGTAAATGAATAACTTTATCCTCCCCTCAGTTACTAACCCATATGTCCCCTACTAACTTCCTAGTCCTGCCACGTTAGTGGCAGGGCAGTAGTTCCCTTTCCAATGTTCCCTTACCCACTCTAAACCACTGTTTGGACACTTGATCCTCAGTGTTTTGGAGGACAAGCAGCCTAGAAGGGTCACTAGATCTGTTGTTGCTTGATTTCCTTTGTACTCCTTTGTACTTTGTATTATCGTGAGAAATGTACCGTACACCCTGGTTATCGTGAGAAATTTACCGAACGGCTGCAAATAATACGCTATAAAATGCAAAGGAAATTTCTTGTAGAGTGCAATTTTGAGGACGTAATGTGCTCTGAGAGAGAGCGGAGCGGTGATTAGGAGCATAAATTACTTCCTGACCGCTCGCCACGGCCGCCGTGGCCCATGGACCTACTGAGCTTTACTCCACTTACATCTACCCTCCCTCCCTCGCCACACAGGGAATTATATAAGGAAATTACCGTAATTTTTGGTTTTTGCACTCGTGTTTCACGATCGTTGCAAGACAACCAGTGATCGTAGAAGGATGGTTCGGGTGTCATTGGAAAGCTCAATTTAAGCCCTTTCAGGGATACATACTTGTATTACGCTCTGGGTCTTGTTTATGCATGAAAAAGAGCACGGAAACAACCCCATTTAGGGTTAAAAAAAGAAACGCTGGGCGGCACAGTGAAATATACTCCACCACCCGCTCGTAAGGTGATAAAATGCTTGCAATCAAACTTTCAAGCAATTATAAAATGTAAATTGTATTTACCAACACCCACACCAGTATGTTCTTCGTCAGGAACATCTCCATTTTGCTCAACGGTCTGTGCAACATCAACCACAACATTTGCGACACGCAAATTATGCTTGGGGTGAAAGCCTATGATCGGCATATTTTCGTCTTCCGAGTCATCCACACTATCAAAACTCTCACCCAGACCTTCCATGATTTCATTCAACAGCCTATTAGAAAGTTCTGAAGAGTTCTGCATGATATCTAGTTCCTGGGCGCAGGGCGTGATGAGTGATGAGCCGGGCGTGATGACTAGGGTGGCGCGACGCACTAGGGGCCACCGAATCGGACACAGGCAAATCATGACCTTCCATTACGGCTGCTTGAGGGTTACTGAGTCACGGTCATGCAGTGGGGATGTGTGGGTGGACCTTGTAGTACACCGCCTGACCACCAAGTTTCGCTTTCCACCTAAATTAGGGCGGGAATACGCCCACGGACTTTAGTCGGACCCCGCCATTAAGTCCAATTTTCTCGATTCGGACTTAAGTCGGGCCCCGATCTTTAAGGGTTAATACAAACATTGGTGTTATGCTAATTCCTCGATAAACATTTCTAAGGCCAATGGTCAAGGTTAAAGGTCAAAATATGATTTTACTAGTATTTCCTATTTAATGTAAGATTCTCACTAAGCATATCATGCATGTTCCGGATGCCTAGGCCAAGGTCATACAAGATTATACATAATTTAATTTGATAGGTCGAGGTCACAGGTCAAAGTTAAATATAGGGGCAATATGCTAATTTATTGACTTCATGTGAACTTCACAAAATTCTTTGAGACAGTTGTGCTTTAAATGAAAATTAAAATGTAAACATTTCAGACATCATGAAGGTCAAAATAAAGGTCAAGGTCAGCTATTCCTTTAATACCTCTGGAACTAGTTGATGATCTTTAATGAAGTTTGGCACGCTTATTTAATTTGCCAGGGTTACATCAATGCAAGCAAAAAATATAATCCTACATAAAGGTCAAGGTCACAGGTCAAAGTAAAAAGTCAACCTTCATCATAAAAAATACTTAATTTGTTATAAGCTGACTGTTAGTTGCGTTTTATATAAATAGCACATATGTCAATTTCATATAAACTATTTTAATACTTTAGGTCACAGGTCAAGGTCAAAGATCAAAACAAGAGTGTTAATCAATGTCCTCAAACTTTTCCTAGACTGTTTAACCCTTTCTGTACTGGAGACATATTTTTTATCATATTATAGCTATAATTAGACGATTTTGTGGAGCTTAAGACGGATCTGTGGTGGACAAAAGGTTAATTAGGATAGTTGAAAGCCTGTTAATTAAACTAAATACAATCGTTTATTATTATCCAGCATAAAATGAGAAGGACAGAACTGGTACTGAACGGTTAATGTATCATCACCAAATTTTGCAGGCAAATATGGTTGATCAATTATCGCCCCCGTCGGGGGCACGTTGTTTTCAGGGCGAATCCTCCAGTATTCTTGGTGATATTATTCATGATGATGGTGATTGTAGTAGTGATGATGGTGATAATACTGATGATGGCAAAAGCAGAGAGGGTAGTAACAGCAGGTATGATGGTGATAGCAATGGCAATGATGATGGTGATGATGGTGATACTTATAGTGATAATTATGACAGTAGTGATGATGATGGTGACAGTAGTAGTGATGATGACAGTACTAGTACAAGTGATGATGGTAACAGTAGTAGTGATGATGGTGATAGTACTAGTGGTATTGATGATGGGTATGGTAGTAGTGATGGTGGTGACAGTAGTAATGATGATTGTGATAATATTAGTGATGATGGTGATAGTTATAGTGATAATGATAGTAGTGATGATGTTAGTGACGATGGTGATAGTAATGGTGATGATTACTTTTGTAGTGATGATAGTGACAGTTGTAGTGATGATGGTGATAGTAGTAGTTATAATGGTGGTAATAGTAGTGGTGATGGTAACCCATAGCAGAGTTGGGTATGCCGTTTTGATTTTGGGCAAAGCAGCACTTCTACTTTATTAGTAGTATTAGGTGTGTGTGTGTGTGTGACTATTGTTGTTCACTTACAGTACTTTTTGTAACCATATTATCGCAATTGTAAAGATATTTATTACTGAGAATATTAGTATTATAATGGTCGACAAAAGGGTAGAGTAATAATACAGTAATTTCCTTTAAGGGTAAGCACAAGCTGATTTTACTATAAAAAACGTATATGATGTACTCATAAATAAATTGTAAATAGAACATAAGAAAATGGGGTCTGCAGAAAGACGATTGGCCCACCCAAGGCAGATCCCTCTCACACTCAACCCATCTGGTCTATATGATTATCTAGTTTTATCTTGTAGCTCTGTCATTCTTGAAAGCATATCTTTGGAAATTAATTTATGAATATATTTGTATATACATCAACTACAAAACTAGATATACTATTTATTGAAAAGCAAGTGATATCCAAAAATCAATAAGCTAGGTAGCCTTTTCCACATATTTACAACTTTTACCAAACTAGTATTTGCCTGTATTTACTTTGTGATTAACTTGAATATGGTATTATATGAGGTTCTAAGGTGTATTGATTGACAGCAAAATATTTAGATATAGATATAAATATAGATAGCAATATATAAACACATAGCTCAAAATAAAAAGGCAGATAAACTAGTATTAGTGAAAAATGAATAGATACAAAAATCGCAATACACAGATAGATCAATATACAATAAGACAGGTACAAATTTAACTAGTAATCATTGTATAGCAAAAATAGTAAACACTACCATAAACAGTCAAACATAGAACAAATATTAAAAATAGCAAACATTGTAAAATATAGCAAAAGTAGTATACAAATAGCAAACCATAGTAATCCGTAGATAGTTCAACATAAAATATAAAAATAGAAGCCAGGTGAATACATACCATAACATTTCAACATCAAATGGGGAGTACATTATGTCTTAACTGTAGCATAATAGTAGTTGTTATACTAGGGTTTTTACCAGGTTTACTTATTGGTCGTGGTGAGTTCTACTTGACTGGGGAATTCCAAGATCATACAAATACAGATATAACACCAGGTGTAATTATGCGAACAGTTTTATTTGGCTTAACTCTTATTTCAATAATCATAGATAGTTATACAAGATTAAAATGGTAATTATTTATACAATAACTGTCCTAGCATGTGCGAGGATCTAGAAGGAGCTTAGGCATTTGGTTATAGCTGGCCTATTAATATACATAGGATAGATACATTTATGAGTTAGTACAAAGTAAGGTGCTTGTTCAACATTTATAAAATACTATAGCACTTGTACATTTGACGAGGATTTTACTAAGTCACTCAAGGTAGACTTATGCATTGGCGTATTAATAACAAATCATTCAGAGTCAATAGTGTGGACTCTAACTAGGTGTATTTTCTGGTGTCAGGTTTATTTCAGACAGAGTCAATAAATGTGTCAGAGTTGATATGTGGGGACTATAACTATTTTGCTAGCACCAACGCACTGGTGTGAATTGAACAGAGTCGATATATATTGGGACTTAACTATTTTATCAACACCGACGCACTAGTGTGAATTTGACAGTCGATATGTGGGGACTCTTAACTATTTTGCTAGCACCAATGCACTGGTGTGAATTTGTCAGAGTCGATATAAATTGAGACTCTAACTATTTTGCTAACACCGACGCACTGGTGTGAAGATAGAGTCAATATGTGGACTCTAACTTTTCTACCTCGTCACTGGTATCTCTTGGTATCTATTGTTATTTGTAGAAGCTTGAAGTCTTCTATGTCTCCGTCCAGGTTGGCCTGTCATGTGGATCAGTTGTTTACAGATGGGTTAATGAGCATAGGGTCTTAAATGAGGCTCCAAACATGTCATGACACTGGGCACATCATCGGCCGAACGCAAGCATAAGCTAGCACAAAGCTATAGAGGCTTGACTATCCTGACCGTTATATTAACCGGTGGTGAAATTCTGTTCAGGTACTCTTGGTGTGAGGTCTTTAATATAAAGTCTCAAATGTCATTACACAGTGACGATATATCTGGCGAATGCGAATTAATAATATGGTCATGACCTATACTATTGTTTCAACTACCTCTGACCTTTATAAGAGGTTCAAGGAACTTGGGGTGGTGTTTAAACCTTTTAACTACAAGTGTCTGCATAACATGTTACCGACAGATATATTAAGGACTTCTTTATGCAGAGTGCCTGTTAAGGTGTCTCGCAGAGCCCTGGACTAGACGAAGGACATTGACATGTCAAGTATCTTCAAAGAGTTTAGGAGGTGCTGGATTTAATAATAAAAGTATGATTCAGGGCATGCCCATATATTCTACTTTTAATATTAAAAGTTGCCACCTACTGGGGATTATTATGTTAGCACAATACCATGGCAAGTCTAACAATATTTCCTTAATAGGAAAAAGAACTCCTCAGACCTTTCAAGATATTGGTTCAATCTTTACTTGAAGGGGAGCCTAATCCTAGGACTATCACTACTAGCATGCCAGTATTATGAAAGCCCTAGAATTGCTTGCCCTGTTCAGTTTTCGTCGGGATAGTGACGATTTAAGATGAGATGTTTCGGGATATGTCTTCTGAGATTAAAAGGTCATAAGTCTAGTCAGGGTCAATCTAGGGGATAAGTAGGGCGCAAATCCTTACTATGGTGGTTGTATTGTGAGTCCTTCTTGCTCTGGCTGAAGACAATACACCTTTTTGGGGCTTCTTGATAAGGAGAAGGAATCTTGATAGATATCCCAGGTGTTGATGGACATTGTGATGAAACAGTTGCAATTCGGGCATCTATTCCGGTGTTCGTTGTGAGTCTGGGAGTACTAGTATTACGGAGATGTTGGGGTGGAATATTCCTTGCATTCTGAAGGTAATTTGATACACATGGTATTCCTCCGCGTGCATGTTTCCTCGTTGATGTATGTTTCTTTTCTTCTGTTGTTTCGCCTTTTCTTTTCTCTTGTTGGTGTTGTTCATTATGGTTGTCGGGTAACTTCGGGATGCGTGACATTGTACATATTATTTCTTGCCTGGTTTTCGGGGATGGTATATCTTTCTTTTCTATCTTAGTTACTCCTTTCATTTGGACCGGAAGTCGTGCTTCTTGGTGGTGACCATCTTGTCTTCCTCGTTCGTTGTTATTTCTTTGTCTTCTGTCTCCTTTACTTTCTTCTGTTGTCGTTGTCTTTCCCGTCTACGTCTTAGTTGGTTTCTGTTTGTTGCTGTTGTTGTTGTTGTTGTTCCCCAAGCTGCCTGGCCGAACAGCCCCAAGGCCCCGAGCAAGGCCAAGGCAATAACCGAGCGTCCCCACAAAACCCTCCCTGCCGACCACAATAAAGCCTGGGTGACCGAAGCCACTCCATGGCTGGGAGCTGAGGAGGGTGCAGAAACGCCCGGGAAACAAAAGCCCCACCCAGGGCCCTGTGCCCCTCAGTAATTATGAAGAGAAAGTTGAGGGGCAAAGGAAAAATGTGACGCTTTGGCTTCCAATCTTGGTAGATTGGGAGGTCAATCCATGGAAGAGACGCCGTCACTTGAGATCTAGAAAATATATAAGTAAAAGGAACAGTCAGAGTAAGCTATGGGTATGGCAGAGATCGCTCAGTTCTCACTCTGATAGACCAGCCCATCACCACATGACTAGAACCCAATCCTCTCAGCATCAGGTAGTAAAGGCCCTAGAAAGCCGCCTTTGGCGCGGGGATAGCTCCCCTATTTCAACCCCTTTCGGGGTTGGGCTGTTGTTCTGGTTGATGGGCTGGGAATCTGGAATGCTGTGTTTGGTGATCGATTGTTTCCTGTTTCCTCTGTTTGTAGTTTTTATCCTCTTTGTTTGAGTTTGTCCCTCTGTTTCTCTGTCGCATTTTCTTGTCTGCTTTGTTCCTTCTTCTCTGGTGGTTCTCTCTTCTGCGTTCATGGGAATCTTATTTAATTTGGTTATGTTAGTAGTAATTACAGTTTTCTCTAAGGACGATTAAGGAACTAATAGTCTAAGTTACAAGTTTCATAATTTTCCTTGGCATTCCTTCATTTCCTAAACAAATTAATTTTGTTTGTTCATTCTGAGTATTTTATTAAGATGTCTCATGCTAAAAAAAATGGATATTCTTGCATAGAAAGATATTACCTCATGTGGCAAATCTACTCCAGCACTTTTCATTTCTGCTGTAAGAGTCTGTACACACACTGATCCTTGTCGAAAGCCCTCACCATGCACGGCTTTAAACACTTCCCTCATAACTAGTAACTTGGAGTAGAAACTGTCAGAGGGAATGTATAAATGACCTCTACTGATCATTTTAGTCCATGACTTGCTAGAGGACTCACAGTTCCCTGCCACGTGTCCTAGTTCTGGATGTTTTATCACAAACTTTTTCACCATGTACCAACTAATATAGTGTAGAGACTTATTCTATGACTGCTAGGTGAAACTGATACATTTACATTCTCCTCATTTACATCAACTTCCTCAACTCCATAGACAGCTTACCATCCACTTCCTCCATATCAAAATTCATGTCTTTAACCCTTAACTGGCGGCACACGGCATATGCCGAGTTAAAGAAAACGTGCCCATATGCGGGTCACGACAATTGTCGAGTGCAATTTTGAGCACGTAATGTGCTCCGAGAGAGAGCGGAGCGGTGGGAGGAGCATAGATTACCTCCTGAACGCTCGCCACGGCCGCCGTGGACCTACTGATATTTATTGCACCCTCCTCCACCCTCTCTCACTCGTTTCACACGTAATAATGTAAGAAAATTACCGTATTTTAGCGATTTTGCCCTTCGGTTGCACGATCGTTGCAAGACAACCAGTGATCGTAGAAGGATGATTCGGGTGTCATTGGAAAGCTAAATTTACGCCCTTCCAGGGATACATACTTGTATTACGCTCTGGTCTTGTTTATGCATGAAGAAGAGCACGGAAACAACCCCATTTATGGTAAAACAAAAACGCTGGGCGCTACATAGAAATTACCACCTAGGCCGCTCTTAAGGTGTTAAAGGGAAGGCTAGCTAAGCAAATTTCCAAGCCAAGTTCACGATCATAGGTGTGTGATTTACTGCTTCGTTCACTGGGTACTTCATTAGAAAAAACAGTCTCGGTTTTCTTCTTTGTGGCTAATATTACTCTTATCACTAACCACAACAAACTCTCTCCCCAATATGAATGTTGTCATCCGAAAGAGCATGTAGATGATTATGGGGACCACTCATTTTCCTGACACAGCCGAATTACTGTTCAATGCAGTCTTGATTTAGCCTCCTAGTCATTATGAAATCAAACCCATAATTTAGTTTCAGCATTTCATACAATCTTAAGAGAGACTGGCTAGAGGTAGTTATGCCCTTCTGAAAATTATACATAGGCCTAGTTTTTGCTGCAGAATATACTCTCATGGTTGACAGCAAATTAACATTTGTTTGTAGTATGTCTGCCTGGAGACCAAAATGCATTTCAAATGCACAGCGCTCGCCGCTCTTGCGTATCACAATCACAATACATACGATAATTCATTACGTCAAACCACTGATCAATAAGGCATATGAATGTTGCTGTGGCATACCAATTTTGACTCTGCAAGAGTCCTCTCTCACCTAAATATTGAAGTACACTTGTACAGCTCTTTTACAGCAGCTGTGTTGCATGCTTAACTCGCTGCCTCTGTTGACCAGTTATATTCAGATGATTATCCGTTATTTTATTATGTAATATTTCATTAATCAATTTTAGGAGTAGAATTGGTTGTTGGATAGAACCTATGGATAGAACATAATAATTGTATAGGCTAAACCATATTCTGTTTTTGTCTTTGCTAACATCTCACGAATGCATTCATTAGACACTATATCACCATTCTCCACCAAAAACCCAGAATCTAGAAGATTATTCCCAATTAGTTTTATCATGTGTGGGACATCAGCAAAGACAAAAACTTCCCTGTCAGCACATGGATTTTTGAAAGACATACTCTTAGCTTTGACAAGATCTATGCCCATTGCCTTCCATACACGAAGATTACATGGCCCTAAATCATGTACGATCGCTATCACTGAATAACCTACTGACTCTACTTTTCTAATTAAATCAAGTATAATATTGTGCATGTTCGATTCATCAAAAATTCTAGTAAATCGGCTGCCTCCACTGACCTCCAACGCGTATTAACTCTTTGCTCTGTGTTTTAAAGGGGAGGTAGGGAGGGGGAGAAGGAAGGAAGGAAGGAAGGAAGGGAGGGAGGGAAGAAGGAAGATAAAAAGGAAGCGAGGGAGAGAGGGAGGCACGAAGGAAGGAAGAAAAACAAGGAAAAGGAAGAAAGGAAGAAAGAAAGAACGGAGGGAAGGAAGAAAATAAGAAGAAAGTACGGGAGAGAAGATAGAGAAACACAAAGGCAGATAAATCATAACAAAGCAGACAGGGAGGAGGGCGAATACGGCAGACATAAAAAATAATGAGGAGAGAAACAGAAAGGGAAAAGAGAAAATAACAGAACGGGAAGAACAGAGATAAAATTAAAGATACAGTAAGGAAACTGAAAAGAAAAACAGAAAGGGAAGATAAAGGAAACTAAAGTGAAAATAAACAGGAAGGGACAAACATGTACTGCATGTTCTTTCTCCTGGGAGAATCGGGGAGCTAGACTGAGTGGGAGTACTGGACCACAATTAACCGCGCGTGACGTCACACCACACTCACCTTCCCTGTCACCTGCGCGGGCTGACCTGGTGTATTTAGATCTTGGGCTAGCCGCTAGGCTAACCGATTTATTTGTTTTGCTGAATTTCGAATTAGTGATGCTATAAGTATTTAAATGAAGTACTTGTTGTAAATGAGTGATTACAATAAACATTTAAATCATCAGAATTGAGGGATCACACACACACAAACCCGAGTCATCTCTACCGCTTTCGTTTACGTACCGAAAAAGTTAAAATATATAACTTACCCTAGTTTTTATGTACAGTAGGCCTACCATAAATATGTCAATGTGGAATATATAAATTGTAATGCTGTAATAATAGTAACTGCCAAAGAAAACTTCCGTGAACATTTTGTATTGAAGTTGGTAGATTTGCATAGCGGCACAAAAATAACACATGAAACACTTGAGTGCTCTTGTTTTTGTGAAAGTAAAGATGTTTTATTGGCCAGTCTCATGTTACATTGTAGATGTAGTTGTAGATTAAGGGTTAGGGAGTCATAAAATACACAAACATTTATTAAAATTGAGCAAAATAATCGGTAATACAGATGCAAAAGTTGCTGCACAACGTAGTTTAATATAATATATTCCACTGCCACAAACTGCCGGTTGTTGGGTCATTCTGGTTGATATATTTATGGTTAAAGGACGTTTCTGCTGTAACTCAATTTTCAAATTGCTTCACATTTGCATTAATCTGAGGAGTAGATATTGACACATTGTTTGGTTGGTTATAACACAATACACAATCAAATACAGATTTCCGCAAAACACTAACCCTTGTCAAGAAACAAGTCGTTGCAAACAAAATACGTTCATTTTAACGAATGATCACAGTGTACATATTAACAATAATAACTTGATATGCAAGTTAATGCCAAATTTGCAAAATTGTTGGTAATAGTCATTAATAGAGTGTGGTTTTGCTAATTAAATTATTTCACATACATTTACAGATTTCCACAAAACACTAAACCATTTCATGAAACTAGTAAAATTAACATGACCTACTACTAAAATGAACGCATTGATAATAATGAAAAATATATAATTAAGACTCATATTCCAAGCTGTACCCAATCTCGCAAGCTGCTGTAGGTGGGCCATGACCTCAGAAAGTTGCGTAGTGATTGTAATTTTGTCGCTTCAAGATATGTCTGTCCCCTAATTTAGAGCCTACGTGAGTACTCTTTCCGTTTCGGCGAAAACAAAAATATCGAAATGATAATACCGCACATAACTATGCACACCTTTCTTTGTCAATTATAGTAAATAAACTCATGTAAACTGTATTCATGTATCAGATACATGAATAGAGGGCCTCAGAGCCAGAAGGGCGCAAGTGCCGCCGCACGGGAACATTGGAAAAAGGCCTTGTGCAGGCCCTGGTATCCTTAAATCCATTCTGATGCAGTGGCACTTGGGGCCTTCTGGTTCTGAAAGCCCTATAGAATCAGAAGGCCGCAAGAGCCATTACATGAGGAATGGATTCACAGATTCTAGGCTCCCACAAGGCCTTTTTCCAATGTTCCCGTGCGGCGGCACTTGCGTCCTTCTGGCTCTGAGGCCTAATTTCACACTTATTACAGTACTAAAACACACTTTAAGGTGAAGGTGTATCCCTAATCTACTGGAGGAACTTATACATAGAACAGATTCTGTTGCCGGTCAGTCATCTAAAATCAGAAACTTTCCAAACGGAGTCCCACAAGGATCCGTCCTATCGCCCGCACTCTTCAATCTGTACATGCACGATATAACTACACCCAATACGCCCCAAATAAACTTAGCCTCCTATGCAGATGACATAAAACTCACATGCACACACCATGACCCAAAAAGAGCAACAGATCTCCTTCAACCCTATCTCAACACACTGCATGGCTGGTGCACTACAAACAGACTTAATCTAGCCCCAGCCAAATCCACCGCAACCCTGCTCACAAGTTGGACAGGAGAACACGAATACATCCCTCAACTCACCATAAACAACACACCCCTAACACATACACACACACCCAAAATCCTAGGAGTAACAATTATGATACTCATATGACATTCAAACAGCACACCACAAACATTAAAAAGAAACTGACACCCAGACTTAACGCCCTCAGGTCAGTTGCTCACACAAAATTTGGACACAACAAAGAAACTACCACCACAGTATATAAACAATACATAAGATCAGTGATGGAATATGCAAGCCCAGCCTGGGCTTCTAACCTAGCTGAAACACATCACAAGACTTTACAGACTATTCAAAACAAAGCCCTGAAGATCATTACAGGCTGCACAGCTACTGCACCCACAGATCACCTACATCAAGAAACCAAAATCCTCAAAGTCAAAGACCATCTGGACATGAGAGGCACTCAATTCCTGGCAGCAGCCTCCACGAACCAAGACCGCCCACTAAACTACATGGCAACACACCCACAGACACCAAGAAATATCAAAACAACACCCAGCACACGGTATCACACACAATTATTGTCCTCTCTCCCTCCCTGCCCACCCCGAACCAACTTCCAGAAGCACATCCATACTCATATCTCTCACCGATCCATCCACTCACTCACAGACAACACGCAGCTGCATGCACGACCTCCCGAAATCCATCCTTCCGAATCCTCCCTTCCTCGCGAGGACAGAGTCCACCTGGCCAGGCTGAGATGCAGACACCATCCAGCTCTCCTGAGCTATCAGAAGAGACTGGATGACTCCGTTGTCGACTCCTGCCCGGGATGTAACACAGCACCCCATACCATTAAACACATCATAGAAGACTGCATTTCACACAACCACTTACGCCAACAACACAATCTACACTCAATGAGAGCTCTGTGGGAATGCCCAATCGTGGCCATGGCCTTCCTCAGGGACTCGGGGCTGTTCGGCCAGGCAGCTTAGGGAACAACAACAACAACAACAACAGATTATGTTCTATGTATAAGTTCCTCCAGTAGACTAAGGATACACCTTCACCTTAAAGTGTGTTCTAGTACTGTAAAAAGTGTGAAATTAGTCAGATACTCAGCATTACATCTACATGGTAAGTGAAATAGCCCATATTGTATTGTATACTCTCCATAATTCCATACATGGCAGACAAAATGGTATGACTGCATTGCGAGGTTACTGTACTTTGATATTAATTATTTTGTGTTATGAACAACTAAAGGTTTTATCCTAATTTGTTTTCCTAAAAAAAAAAAAAAAAAAAAAAAAAAAAAAAAGAGTAGGAAAAAACAAATGAAAGTGTATATGATGAGTAGGATAGCCCTGCACACTAGTGAGCACGCTTTAATAATCACTTACATCCTGCATGTGTGCATCTTCTGGTCCAAAGCTTAAGTTTAACTCGTGGAGTTCCAAACCTGGAGTGACAAATAACGGCTTCATTTATTGTTCGAATCTAATGTTAACCAATTGTTAGTAGTTACTGCCCAAATGTCATCGAAATTCAATTATGTAGTTATTTACAGCATATGGTATACGTGTCTGACAGCCACACATATGTGCATACAGACAGAATAACTAAAATTACCTAATACCACAGATACTGTATATCTATCCAGTAAATAATATGAAGGCACTGTGTCCAAAAACTTTGGAGATAATGCCAAGAGCTATACTTGGATTTTGATATACAGTATAATCAGAAATTAAAATAAATTAGTAACATAGTCCGGTAAGCGCCACCAAAACCGAAATCGAGTTAGGTATGGCATTGTATTGCCCAACCCCTCCTTTATCCCGGGCGTGTCAAAGAAATTTAATATGCCACCCGCAATAGGGTCGAAAATCCATCCATCTAGCATTGTTGCAAGGTCCGTACCGCGGCGAGTCTAGCTTGTCAGCGGAGGGGGACTCACAGACTATGGTAAGCGCCACTTGTGTACACATGTGTTGGCCGCCTATGGCGCGGCGCGTTTCATGACACGTAGACAAAGACTCGGCCAATCAGAGCTCTCGTAGCACCCCGCCACCCCCGCCGCCATTGCCAGTCTACCCATCGCTCCTTGTCGCGCAATACCAGGATTTTACAGTGCGCATTTTTGGTGATTAATAGTGCTTTCGGAGTTCTCCTACGCATTATGTCGGACAGTGACACATCCGCCGATGACCCTAGACCTACTAGAGGCCGCCAGAGAGTGCGTAATCTGGCCGAATGGAAGCAAAACGTCGCCAAAAGAAGGAGGAACCAGGGCTTAGCTTATACCAGCAGAGCTACGGGGCGGGAAGTTCAAGCTAGAAGTATAGGCCCACCTTGTGCTGATGGCTGCTACGCTAAAATAACTATGCCGATTATTACTATCATCCGATGACTCTGAGGACATCGAGAACGACCTACTCGAGTATGACAATTGACTACCTGTACCTACCTGGAGTTGTTTCAGCCTATCTGCAGAAGGTAAATGGAGCTTACTACTGTTTCTCAAATTTGTGTAATATTTTCTTATTATCTTGTTCAACTATTCTTACTGTATTCGGACCTTAAAACTTACCTGATAGTTAGGATGCACTTTTTCCAGGTGCGACGACTTTGTGCAACTTAGGTAGGATCTCTTGCTTTTATGACTCAGTAACAGTTACTATGTTACTATCTTTACCTTTGGTCTATTATCTTACTGTCTTGTACTAAGCTTAACTTACCTTTGGAACGTACTAAGCTTACCTTCGTTTGGTTGTCTTTCGTCAGCTTGGCAAGTACCTGTAGGGCCCTTTAAAATCATAAAAATTGTCTGCTGGTAGCCGTAAATTTATACAATAGTCAAATTAAACATGAATGTTGATACAAACTAACAAAACATTATCTTTGGGTGGTGTAAGGTGGTCTACAGGGGCGTTTGTGAAATTTGTATTCGATGCGGTCAAAATTTAATTCGGAGAAAAACGCAGTCATTGTTTTATTTTTCAGAATTCTTTAATATCTCGGTTACTTCACAATGCTTGCCTTAATGTACAATGCCTAACGCTCATTTTAATACAAACCCCAGCTTCCTAGCTCAATTCATTGCCGAGATACCGCATTCTGAAAGTCGCAAAACTTTGACTGCGTTTTTCTCCACTTTCTCTTTGTGGCGCTTACCGGACTATGTTACTATACGGTATATATATATATATATATATAAACTGTATATTGTTATGACCTAGTAGGGCCTCTCTGTTATTGCCACTTACTGCATATCACTGCAGCAAACAGCCAGGTGTAACAGAGTGTAGTCATTATGAATCATGGCTACTCCAACTATTAACGTTCCAACTTCAACTATATGTGTGTGTTACATGATTGTAGTGAAACAAAGAAAACTTGAAATTATATACAACCTAAAGACAGTTTCATATACTAATCATGTAAATCAGTATAAAAATGTATATACTTTAAATATTCCCAATCATAAGAATTAGCACAGCCAAAACAAAAGGAATACTACTGGAAATTCAGTTTAGACTGCAAAGTTAAAATTTAGAAATAATACTTTTTTAATTATATATAGGCCCAATCATTAACAAAATATTAATATATTCAAATTACCATATCACGTGACTAATCTCTGGATTATAATTATCTTCACTGCAAATAGAACCAGTAATTCGTGCAACTCACGCTTCAGTACTTGATGGATAAACTTGAAATTATTTTACTTAATTAATTCATAATTTTGACATCTGCTTAACATCACCAACCGAACCACAGCCATGAACAACCTTCTAATAATAAAAATCAGGCTTTACTGACTTTTTCTAGGCAATGACCCCTTGGTAAATGTGCTCACACGTCATCATCCACCTCACAGATGCCGCCACCAATCATCTCTCTGCGTTCAATTGCCAGCTGGGTAGATAGTGCCGGAGCCAATGAAAAGTATGCTGGTAAGCCCAAGCTAATCAGCGCTTGTCCTATAACACCAATAGACTCGTGTGGCGGGAAGTGGTGGTACTTGTGGCAGTATTTTGCCATTTCAATATTTCTCAATTCGCGTTATAATATATGTATATATATATATATATATATATTGTTATGAGGGGGAGCCGGGGCAACCAGATGCTCTAATAGCCTAGCCCACAGCACCGTACTACCCTGCAACAGACACGCTCTTAATATCTGACTCAAACACCAAGACATGCAGGTTCTCTAGGAAAAATGGTTATCTTCCTCTTTGCTCTAGTAAAGCAGTTACAAGGAGACACAAACATATCTATTGTCCCCGAGTCTAGTCCACAGTGCTTGTAGTATGCAAGAGAACTTCTAAGGTTATTCTAAACTGCCCAAATATTACCTAACCATACTACTACTAGACTCCCAGAACACTCTATATCATACCCAATTGCTTAGGAATTGAGAACAATACAGAGCAAAAACCCATGGAAAGTCCAGTGCAATAAAACCTCTGTGCCAAGCCCATTATCCCTAGCCTATGTCCTAATAATACACTAGTGGCTCTCTTCAGGACAACACGGCGGTGGTGTTGTAAAGGGTAAACAACTTTAATGACTTAACCCTTACAACATCATCTGGGGTTAGCTCGATACAACGAGTGCAATGGGGACAATCTCACCTAGTAACAGGCTCCACCCCTAGTCCCTGACTGCACCGGATGTATTGCTGCTAAAAACTAAACAAGGCACAAGGGTTGATATCCTGGGGAAGTTGGAGGCTGGCTGCCACCCAATAAAGGGTTGGATAAGACATGAGTCAAAGGATGCTGTGTGGTGGAAAGAGGCTTAGCCTACCATATCACACACCCAGCAACCTCAGTACTTAAAGGCCTGACAAAAACAGAGATAAACAGTCCAGCCACCCCATCCCCCCCCGTGATATCAACCATGAATAATATGCACATCTAATAATGGTAAAACAATGCAGCAGAATAATGGAAAAGAACATGGAAGAACAGTGTGAAGCGTATAATCTATATTTGCCAGAGGAAGGAATGCAGTGTAAACGAAGTAAACTCTAGTAATTCAACTATTAAAATTAAAACAAAAACAATATGCTTAACCCCTTCAGACATATATGACGCAGAGGTTGCCAGATTAGCAATAAGAAATAGAGTTCTCTCACTCTTATAATTACCTCTCCAAAATTAGTTTTCTGCCCACATCTAACTCAAAGACAACTGCAGAGGTTGAAGTAACTAAAATAAAGGTTTCTAAAAAACCCTGATGGTAATAAAGGCTTTAAAGTATCCCTAATAGGCTCAAAATTGCGTCATATGTCGGAGAGGGTTAATATGACTCCAGCCCTGCTCTGCTTCGATCTACTAAGAAGCAAAATAGATAAATGCGGTATTTAAGGGAAACAAAAGGAAGCAAGCTTAACAACACCAGACAGTAATGCTGTCATAGCGAGGGTCAGAACTAAAGTGAGCTCTGGCGGCCACGAGTTCCCACAGCCAAGCGAGGGAGGGAAAATGGGGAGCGCCAGGCACCGCCAGAACATGCAATTAACTAGGCAGCCTGGGTTCTCATTAACAAAACAAAGTAATCAAGTAAAACATAAGACAACATTGTGTAAACTTATGATAAACGAAATCAATTGCCCAAAGGCTAAACAAAAGAGGTAATTACACTCGAGGCAACAAAGGCAATGTGTTGCACAGAAAAGCGCCAACCTGACAAGGAGGCTCACGTGGGAATAAGAAAGAAAGAAAGCAGACTAGCCTCTCACAGGGCTAGGTGAATTATTATAACACACATACAACTGAACTGAGGTTTTATAAGTTCAGGGGAATGTGACCCCCTCACACCCAGGGGGAGTCTTTTGGTGCATCTTGAAACAACAGACTGCTTATACTTCAGTTGGGCGGGTGCCCAACGCCGAAAGGAGTTGAAATAGGGGAGCTATCCCCCCCGCCAAAGGCGGCTTTCTAGGGCCTTTCCTAGCTGATGCTGAGAGGATTGGGTTCTAGTCATGTGGTGATGGGCTGGTCTATGCGAGTGAGAACTGAGCGATCTCTGCCATACCCACAGCTTACTCTGACTGTTCCTTTTACTTATATATCTTCTAGATCTCAAGTGGCGGCGTCTTTTCCGTGGATTGACCTCACTACTGCCAACCTAGAAGTTGGCAGATTGGGAGCCAAAGCGTCACATTTTTCCCTTACCCCTCAACTTTCCCTTCATAATTGCTGAGGGGCACAGGGCCTTGGGTGGGGCTTTGGTTTCCCGGGCGTTTCCGCACCCTCCTCAGCTCCCTGCCTTGGAGTGGCTTCGGTCACCCGGGCTTTGTTAGTGGTAAGCAGGGAGGATTTTGTGGGGGCGCTCGTTTATGGCCTTGGCTTTGCTCGAGACCTTGGGGCTGTTCGGCCAGACAGCCTGTGGAACAACAACAACAACATCAACAACTTCAGTAACACTACAAGACATTATTATTATTATTAGTATTATTATTAGTATTATATGAGATGCCGAAGTCTCCAATCAGGGTGCAGAAACACCAGCAAGATGAATCCACACAAAACACCCGGAGGTACTGGAGAGAGACTACGGCATCTTTAGGAAATAAACAAAAACACATATATACTGTACTGTATAATATACATATATTAAACACAAATAAAATTAATATTAAAATATTATGCAGTGGAGGATATCAAATATAAATACAGTATACAACAATAAAATAGAATATAATAAGTTTAAAAATTTGAATTAATGCTGCAAAAAAGCATTAACTCTAGACTTAAAGATGGAGATATGAGCTGAATTGACTAGCTCATTTGGCAACTTATTCCACAAGTCAACCATGGCCGGTACAAAACACCGTGAAAACTGTGTAGTAGAAAAATTAACACGGCTCATGGCAAGATCATTAAGGTTGCTTGTGAATCTAGTTGCACGAGCCCGGACATAGGGCCCTGGCAGAACCCCATGTAAGGGATGCTGAGGGTTGTTAAAAACTTTTAATAAAAGACTAAGGGCACCAACTTTACGTCGATGACATAGATCAAGAGACAAATGAGGTAGAATAAAACTGATAGAATTTAGTGACCTGTCAAGCAACTTGAGATGGCAGTCAGCTGCTGACGACCAGACAGGTGAGCAGTACTCGAATTGTGGCAAAATAAAAGCATAAAAAGACTTGATAACTGTGGTGTCACAAGCAAACGTTTTATAACACTTGCAAAGCAGACAATTTTGGGGGGAAATGGAAGAGGAGAAAGAACGAATATGCTTTTCAAAAATAAGTTTGGGATCCAGAGTAACTCCTAACAAATGCAGAGTATCCACATTCACAATTTGCTCCCCAGAAACTTGTAGATAAGGATGGGGAGGATCCAAAGTACGAGATCTGCTGATGATAATAGAGTGTGTTTTACTAGCATTAAGTTTCATAATAATAATAATAATAATAATCTTCTGGTTACTTATATAGCGCCTGTATCTCCTCCTTCGAGGATTCACAAGCGCTTGGCTTTCTTTAGTCTACCAGAGACCATTACCCATACCCCTTGCTCATGGGGAGATGCTAACCGCCGGCTATATCCCAGAAAAACTTTTCAATCTGAGCGGGGATTGAACGTGAGCATGGACTTCTAGAATAGATGGACAGGAAACTCCCAAAAAATGGGAAAAATGATTGGGGGCTTATGCAAATTTTTTGACCTAGTGAAAAAACCGTAAGAGATAACCTCAAAATTCTTTTTGGATATTGGGGAGCAACTATTTCTGCTAACAACTGGGCCCAGGAGATATTGAAATCGCATAAGAGGGGTCCATGGGGGCCTTTGGGTCAAAAAGGGGCCCATTTTCCAAAAAACAATATTTTTATTTCTATGCTCTATTTTATCCGAAAGTTTTGATATTGATGTCTAATATTATGTTTTTGGGATGAACAAACGCTATAGAACACATTTCAATAGTCACAAAGTTCAATTTCCTGTCCAAAATTAGAAAAAACAAAATGGCCTCCAGTATTTTTTTCATAATTTGACTCAAAATTAGTCGAATATCCAAAAGTAATGATATTGGTGTCTAATATTATGTTTTTGGGGCCAACAAATGCTATAGAACACATTTCAATAGTCACAAAGTTCAATTTCCTGTCTAAAAATAGAAAAAGTCACAATGGGCACAATATTTGTTTATAATTTGACTCAAAATTAAAAGAAAATCATTGTCTTGGTATTTATTTTGATTATTTTGAGGTTGACAAATGCAGTACAATTAATGTTTATGGTAAAAAAATCAACTTCCTGTACAAACATAACAAAATTCAAAATGGTCGTCTATAAAATAACCTGCATCAAAATTCAGGGCATTCAATCAACCTAATTGTGCCAAGACTGATATAGATATTTTCCATGTGTATACACTTCAGATTGGAAGAGTTCTACGCCCACTTATCCGCCCTTGCTTTATGCCCTTAGTGTCTGCATGTTTTAGCTTGTCATTGATGTCTTTTGCAAATGCTTTGATAAAGCAATTGTTGAATCTCCTGAGTTTGGTATGTACATTCGGAATTTCAAAACCTGAGGATTCATAAATCAACTGATATGCATCCAGGAAGACTTTGTGACGCTCCTGCATAGTAGCCACGTGCGGGCATGCGCGAGGGTCGGCTGCCCAGCCGTTTAGAAACCGGCTGGCGGCAGCCGGCCGGCCGGCTTTTCCTTAGTATATATCCTACGACAATGTAACTAATGTCTGGGATATTCTTATGTTGTTTCACAGCTTGAAGCTGCCCTTATTCTTAACCAACGCATCTTAGTATATTTTATTCTCGATAGTTGATTGTTTCATTATTATATATAAGATGTAAGTCTAGTGAGAGTGGGAGGAGACGAGCGGGAGAGAGAGACCGGCTGGGTGACGTTGCTTTGCGCGGGCACGGAGAGACTAGCTTGGGACGAGCCTGATTGTTGCCAATTGATCGCAACGTTAGGCTTAGTTTCGACTCACGCAAGGGGTAGACGATTTTGACCCGGCAACGGTGTTGAGTGTTGCCAAGCATGGGATGTATTTCGCATGCCTAGGGTGGGGTCCAGACAGATTCAAGACTCAGAGCTCACCTCACTGTCGTACCCTTCGGACCCCCTTGATATCTATCCCTCTCAACCCCACTTAGAAACTTTCTCTCTTACTTTGTATACCTTCTTTCCACTACTTCACCAGCCTATTTAATTACCCCATCCCCTTGATAGACCTTATATCTATCATTGTATTAACGACGAGCTCTCAGATAATTAGATAGGATTTTGGGCCTTATGCAGAGATGTAATTGTTAATGAGACCTAGGAAGCTTTTTTGTTGTCTCATATTTGGTGGTTTCATGCTTGCTAGTGTGTTCTTGTGGCAGGTGAGCAGGGGCTAGACCGGAGGGGAGTCTTTTTTGCGATCCTTTAAGTAAAGTCTGCTGGTGCGAGTCCTGTGAACCCGCACGACTTTACTAGGATACCCGTGGGAGTCTGGGGGCATTTTCTTGTCTGTGTGCCGGTGTGTCTAGTGTTGTGTTGTGTGAGGGCTCTTGCCTAGTCCACTCAGCACTGCACTAGCACGTCTTGCGTTTGTTTTAGGGTCGCCAGGAGAGAGTCAGATACTTGGGATCTGAGTCTCTCAAGAGAGCACCCTTTCAATTAGAGTAATTTGGCGCACAGACTTGGGCACATCCCTAGGCTAGAGCAGGTGGCTCAGCCCGGGTATCCGAAGCCTATATCCTTCCGGCTAGACCTCTGCCACCTGGCAGATTAACAGCTAGTGGTTTATTATATCTGTATGCTTGTTATTGTGCCACAGTTTACCGTCTGTGTGAGCATTGTGAGTCAGGGTGTGGCTTAGAGACTCTGTCCGAGCAGGCTTGCCTGACTAAGAGTGAGAAGCACACCTGTATGTGGTTATGTTGCAAGTTGCTGCCTTTATTTAATTATACCTATGCCATTATACACTGTATGGCCTATCACTAGTATTTATTCCTGCTTATGAGTTAAGAGTTCTCTAAATCCGTAACTTACTTTCTTTGCTAAGCATCAGATCCTACAGTAGCCGCATGCAGTTTAGAAACCTGCATCTTGTCTACCTGTACGATGTTTTGAGGACTGTTTGCTTTCACCTTCTTTCATGCAGGGGTGATTAGTTGTATTAATTAACGTAACGTTAAATGTACTTTCTTCTAGTTTGTTATTAAATTGTTTCTGCAATTTAATTCCGTTATCTATCTTTTCCTTGAAGCTTTAAGTCAACTTAATTGTGTGATCTTTTATATAGCCTGCTTGACTATCAGCAGTCTATAGTGCGTGCACCCTGTAACCGAGTCATAGGATAGCTTGTTGTCCAGGCAGGACTCTTGACGGTTTAGGGTGGTTTGTTGCCTGGGTTTATAGATAAGGGTTGGATCTAGCATTTTCCGTTGTTGCTTGTTGCCGCATACCTAGTCCAATAGAAAGAGCCCAGTCTTTATATATCCCAGGACGTAACAAATGGCGACCTTGCATAGGATTTACTGAACAGAGGAATATAGTGGTCATTTGTTTTGAGATTCCTTATGATTAAAGGAATACAGTGGACATAGAGTTTTTTTTTTTGGAGCAACCAATATAACACATTAAAGACTTTAAATAACATTAGTATATACATACTTGCATAGGAGATAAGGCACATTCTATAACCGTGATAATTACTGCAGTGCACAAACATGTCTAATACATCAAAACACAGTGGTGGGTCAGGTCACGATACGGGCTCGGAGGGAGAAAGACCTGTGGAGTGGCTAGTCGATAGCGAGGAGGGTGCTAGAAGATTTTTAGAGGTGCCCCTTACCGCTGCCAGGGTGTTGAAGCTGAATAAGTATGGCTTAAAGTGTGTGGCAGGTCTTCAAGGTCACCAGGGTTTAAGTGGCATGAGGAAAGATCAGCTGAGGACTTTGATATTGGGTTTAGAAGGGAGAGACCGGGGTGGAGAGGCGACTGGGGGCCCCGGTCCCCAGCCCCCCCTCCACTCTACCCCCGTATCAAACGTCAGGTTGCCTGAATTTAGTACATACCCCCAAGTTGATGGTCAATGGCAGCGTGGAATTCAATCACAGGGACCCTCCCCATTAAATGCATCTTCCCCTCCTCAAAGGTTGACTCCAGATTTGTTGTTTCGGCTTGAGATGGCCAAGGTTGAGGTTGCTAGAGCTCAGGTTGAGGCTACCGAAACACAGGCTAGAGCTCAGTTTGAGGCTGCCGAGAGACAGGCTAGTGTGCAGGCTGAGGCTGCAGAGAGAACAGCTATACGAGAGGCTGAACTGCAGGCAGAGTCTACTAGGTATCGGGCTGACAGGGAGCTGGAGAGATCTCGAGTGGAGGTAACAGGGCGAAATATTGGGGGAGGTAACAGACATCGGGACCAATCATTGTCGCACCTGCTTAAACTAGTTCCTGTGTTCGATGAATCATGTGTGACTGAGTTTTTTATGCGATTTGAGAAGAAGTGTCAGGAACACCAGTGGCCTCAGGAAAAGTGGGCAGCATTAGTTTCATCAAGACTCCTAGGAAAGGGGCTAAAAGCGTATGATGCACTACCTTTAGAGTCCTGTGTAGTTTATGATGAGCTAAAGAAGGCTGTGCTACGGGCCTATGAGTTACAACCAGAAACTTACCGCTTGAAGTTTCGGGGTGTTACTAAGGGCAAGGATAGTACCTTCCTAGAACATGCCCGGGACTTGTCTGATGCAGTACGACATTGGCTGCGTTCTGAGAGGGCAGCTACTTTTTAGGAGTTGAGGGAGCTGGTTCTCTTGGAGCAGTTCTTTAAGTGCACAGGTGGGGACTTAACTATAAATATAAAGGAAAAAAATCCTAGAACTCTCCAGGAGGCAGCAGAAATGGCTGACCTCCGATTGTCATTAATTCGAGGGTGCGAAGCAGCAGCTAGGAGTGAGTCGGGTGCAAAGGATCGTACCCCTCCCCCTCCCAAGAATTTTGATACACATAAATATACAAAACCATCTAGCACTGACAATAAAACTGAACATAAACCAAATACCGTCCCGTATAAGAAGTCTAATGGTACCTCCCACTCCCAAGGGAAACCAAAGAGTAAAGAGTGCTTTGCATGTCACAAGGAGGGTCACTTTGCAAATGCTTGTCCGAACAAGCCACCAAACAAGGTTGTGTCATTGGCCCGCAGCATAGGGGTGTCGCCTATATCTTCTGAGTTTGCCAAGGGTAGTTCATCAGAGGTTGGGACACAGCCTGTGTTCAAGAGTCCGGACGGCTCGAACCCTGTCCGCGACGTCTTTGGGGTTCATAGAGGGCATGGTTTTGTGAGGTGGGCTGGCGAAAGGCGAGGAGTTAAGCTATTGCGTGATAGTGGGGCTTCTCAGACCTTGTTAAAGAACTTTACTGGTAGGCCGATTAACGCTGCTCGGGTGGTGGTACATCAGGGGATCAATGCTACGAAGTCCTACCCGCTGGTGCGGATGGAGCTGGAGGTGGGTGGTGTGGCGAAGGAGCTGGATGTCGGAATCGTAGAGAACTTGCCTGTTGGGGGCGTCGACCTCCTCCTCGGCAACGACTTTGCGGTGCCTGCTTCTAAGGTTTCACCCTTGGTCGTTGCCGAGAAGGCGGCCGACGTTAGTAGGGAGGAACAGGAGCGGGTTGAGAAGTGTAGCGTACAAACCATGGCGTGTGTTGTGACGCGTTCTCAGACATCCGGAGCCTTGCAGCCACCACCTCAGTCTATCAAACCGCGGAGGAAAGGTCACAAGAAAACGGGGAGTGTTGGTCAATTGGAGAGTTTTGAGCCGGCAGTGTTTCTTGGTGACTCATTATTGGCACCTATGTTAGAGTCTGGAGAGGCCCCAGGACCTGTCACAGCTAGTGAGGAGGTAGGGCAGGAAGAGACTCCGAGGCAGCAACGTTACACACGGAGAGAAAAAAGGGTTGCTCAGTTTGATATTGGGGGAGGACTTGGGTTGCTTCGGAAGCATCTAGACAGGTTGGTTCCCTCAGATATTTGTACACTGCAGTTGGAGGATCCGGAAGTTCAGAAGTGTGGTAATGGTGCTGTCGAGATCAAACACGAGGACGGGGAAACATGTCATGTGAACCTGTTGGAGGAGTTTGTGAGGCAACCACCTGAGCAGCCAACTGTCCCTGCGTTGGTCTGCCGCGGCCAAGGTGGAGAAGGAGAGGGGGGCAGTAGGGCACAGGTGAAGGAGAGTAGGGATTGTCATGTCTCGGCGGAGCAGTGGGTGGGGGACACGAGTCTGGTGGCTGTGGAAGCGCTAGAGCACCTGCCTGAGCAGCAGTGTGCAGCGCTCCAGCACCAGCTCGGTTCATACCCCACTGGTCGTGCCGAGCCCCTGAGTCTCACAACTCGGGCGGTGCAAGATGTTCCGCGGGCAGGTCACGTGAATGTTGAAAGACCGTTAGCCTCGTTGTTTCGGTGGTTCAAGGTGGGCGACGAGGCTTTGGCATGGTTGCCAGGTCAGGGTCGACCCATGGCTGCCAAGGGTGGTGGTCAAAAGGAGGACATTGAGCAGATTGGTGAGGTTGGCTGTGGAGTGGCTGTGCCCGGTCGTCGCATAGCCTCCCAATGCTGCTCTAGTCTAATGCAACAGCCCTACCATAGACCGACTGTATCTGGCCATGTCGCTAAAAGCGGTGATGCTGCGCAGGCAGATGTCGTCACAAGGAATGCGGGGGTGCGCATGTACGGTATCGGCGGGGAAGCCTTAGCAATAATGAGCTATGGGAGTGACTGCACAGGTGGTACTGATTGTCCCTCTCATGACCTGGCTGTTCTAGGGACGAAGGTGGAGAAGGAGGGAGACTACAGGTTAGAAGCTGCGGTCTCGGCTGGGTTGTGGAAGGGCACTAGGATTGTTATTCTGCGAGATAAGTTGTTTACTAGGCTGTGGCAGTGCATCCGCATGTTTGTTGCTTCTCCAGGCCTGATGTACGGGGTAGAATCCGACATGCAGGCTGGAGATAGTGCAAGGCTCAATTTAATTCCCTACTGTATAAATCCTGCTCGACAGCCTGTGGTGCAAGCAGAGCTGGATTACGTGTTGACGAAGGGTCTGAGGGATAAGGAATGTCGTGAGTGGTCGTTGCCTGTAACTTTGCAACCTGTGTTAAGTGGCAAGATCAGTGAGTGTGTTGATTGCGAGAGTGTGTGTGCATTATCCCTGACAAACGCCTATACCTTATCGAGAGTTGACGACACCATAGACCGCCTCGGGGCTGCATCGCCTATCACAAAGGTAGAACTAGTGAAAGGTTATTAGCAGGCCCCGTTGCCGGAAAGAGCGAAGAGAAATGCCAGTCTTGTGATGAACTGGGCAGTTTGTCAGTGCCAGGTGTTGTTTTGCTGCCGGGACACAAGTTGGATGTGTGGCATGCTAAGGGCACTGATAATGTTTTGGCTGATTGTTTGTCACGGGAGGGTTTGTTTGCAGGAGAACCCTCGCCGTTCAGTCAGTGTGTGTTGAGAGTGGAGGAAAATAGGCTGTCGCTGTAGTTCAGCCGAAAAAACAAATTAAAAAAGCAAAAACCTTATAAAAACTCTTTATTTTTATAACGTGTAGAATTTTGTATAAGATGTTGTAGCAGTATCTAAGTTGAATGTTTTCCCTTATTGTCGCTAAGTTAGTTGAACTTGCTCGGTGGAGCGCAACAGTCTTTATTTCTTTTTTATATATAGTGCCTTCTGTCGCAGGAGTGTGTGGTACTATGAGAAGCTTTCTGTTAGATATGAAGAACTTAGTCAAGAGTCTTATATCTTGGGGGAGGTGTGACGCTCCTGCATAGTAGCCACGTGCGGGCATGCGCGAGGGTCGGCTGCCCAGCCGTTTAGAAACCGGCTGGCGGCAGCCGGCCGGCCGGCTTTTCCTTAGTATATATCCTACGACAAAGTAACTAATGTCTGGGATATTCTTATGTTGTTTCACAGCTTGAAGCTGCCCTTATTCTTAACCAACGCATCTTAGTATATTTTATTCTCGATAGTTGATTGTTTCATTATTATATATAAGATGCAAGTCTAGTGAGAGTGGGAGAAGACGAGCGGGAGAGAGAGACCGGCTGGGTGACGTTGCTTCGCGCGGGCACGGAGAGACTAGCTTGGGACGAGCCTGATTGTTGCCAATTGATCGCAACGTTAGGCTTAGTTTCGACTCACGCAAGGGGTAGACGATTTTGACCCGGCAACGGTGTTGAGTGTTGCCAAGCATGGGATGTATTTCGCATGCCTAGGGTAGGGTCCAGACAGATTCAAGACTCAGAGCTCACCTCACTGTCGTACCCTTCGGACCCCCTTGATATCTATCCCTCTCAACCCCACTTAGAAACTTTCTCTCTTACTTTGTATACCTTCTTTCCACTACTTCACCAGCCTATTTAATTACCCCATCCCCTTGATAGACCTTATATCTATCATTGTATTAACGACGAGCTCTCAGATAATTAGATAGGATTTTGGGCCTTATGCAGAGATGTAATTGTTAATGAGACCTAGGAAGCTTTTTTGTTGTCTCATATTTGGTGGTTTCATGCTTGCTAGTGTGTTCTTGTGGCAGGTGAGCAGGGGCTAGACCGGAGGGGAGTCTTTTTGCGATCCTTTAAGTAAAGTCTGCTGGTGCGAGTCCTGTGGACCCGCACGACTTTACTAGGATACCCGTGGGAGTCTGGGGGCATTTTCTTGTCTGTGTGCCAGTGTGTCTAGTGTTGTGTTGTGTGAGGGCCCTTGCCTAGTCCACTCAGCACTGCGCTAGCACGTCTTGCATTTGTTTTAGGGTCGCCAGGAGAGAGTCAGATACTTGGGATCTTAGTCTCTCAAGAGAGCACCCTTTCAATTAGAGTAATTTGGCACACAGACTTGGGAACGTCCCTAGGCTAGAGCAGGTGGCTCAGCCCGGGTATCCGAAGCCTATATCCTTCCGGCTAGACCTCTGCAACCTGGCAGATTAACAGCTAGTGGTTTATTATATCTGTATGTTTGTTATTGTGCCACAGTTTACCGTCTTTGTGAGCATTGTGAGTCAGGGTGTGGCTTAGAGACTCTGTCCGAGCAAGCTTGCCTGACTAAGAGTGAGAAGCACACCTGTATGTGGTTATGTTGCGAGTTGCTGCCTTTATTTAATTATACCTATGCCATTATACACTGTATGGCCTATCACTAGTATTTATTCCTGCTTATGAGTTAAGAGTTCTCTAAATCCGTAACTTACTTTCTTTGCTAAGCATCAGATCCTACAGTAGCCGCATGCAGTTTAGAAACCTGCATCTTGTCTACCTGTACGATGTTTTGAGGACTGTTTGCTTTCACCTTCTTTCACGCAGGGGTGATTAGTTGTATTAATTAACGTAACGTTAAATGTACTTTCTTCTAGTTTGTTATTAAATTGTTTCTGCAATTTAATTCCGTTATCTATCTTTTCCTTGAAGCTTTAAGTCAACTTAATTGGGTGATCTTTTATATAGCCTGCTTGACTATCAGCAGTCTATAGTGCGTGCACCCTGTAACCGAGTCATAGGATACCTTGTTGTCCAGGCAGGACTCTTGACGGTTTAGGGTGGTTTGTTGCCTGGGTTTATAGATAAGGGTTGGATCTAGCGTTTTCCGTTGTTGCTTGTTGCCGCATACCTAGTCCAATAGAAAGAGCCCAGTGTTTATATATCCCAGGACGTAACAACTTGAGGGCAGCATTTTTTCTCTCTTGTTTTGAAAAATGCATACAGATACTGTGAGAGGTCAAATAATTCAGCAGGCGGATGTTCAAGATCACCACGAGACACCCTATCTAAAAATTCTGAATTGTCATTAGGAATATCAGAAGTAGAGACAGAGCGTCCTTCTGTGAAGGCAACATAGCCAGATATGTAATAAAGCACAGATTGTTCTATTTCTGTAAGTTGTGTTGATATTTGGAAACATGAATAAATAATTTCCTGATCATCTTCACTGTGTGCCACGCCCTTGCAGTACTCGCTGATCCCTGAGCTTTGAAGTTTGTCTGAAAGTTCTAATTGATTGAAGAGCTTGATTCTCTGTAGCTTCAATCCATTATACACTTGGTAAGTGGAGATGTGGAAATTCCCCCCACTGCTCTGGCGGTAGATTCCAAATTCACCCTCCAATTGATCACTTTGTATTTTTCCAGTGAGAACATACTTGAAGCCAGCATCTATTAAACATTTGACAAGGGAAACTAATCCAGTCAAAGTTTGATGGAGCGCATTACTGGTTTCAGTGGTAAGCCCATGTTTCCGACTGCCTCTGATGGAACAATCCATCAATTTTAATGTTGTTGCAACCTTTTCTATATATTCAAGTCTCTCGTCACCTTTGTCATTGTAGGGCTTTCTGTCAGGATCATTTGTTCTATATCCTTTGTGTGGAGATTTGATGTTCAACATGTTCCATGTTCTTGTCATCATCTTCACAAAAATTGATGTACTGATCAAACCTCTCTTTTCTAAAGCTGCCACTGTTTTTTCATTAAATAGATCACATGCTAGTTTAACTTTTTGTTTTTCAAAATTGTTTGGATACAGTGCTGCATATGACAGTTTGGTTTCTTTCAAGCATGATTAATTTTCCTCATTAAAAATGTTGATGATATCAGAAAATTTTGCAAAGTGACAAACTTGTGTTTCTGGATCAATAAACTTTAGTGTTTGTGTTTTTAATTTATAATTAGTGTGTATTTTGAGGTAAATATAAGTTAATCTGGGGGATAGACAGCGGACTAGATGGAGGGACGAGATCCGAAAGTTTGCGGGGTTGGGTTGGAACAGACTAACAGCTGACCGGTCAGAGTGGAGAGGTTTGGGGGAGTGGACTAATCAGGGCTGTTGATGATGATGAAGTGTTCGTGAGCCACACAAAATCAATTTGTAGGCCATCTTTCACCACCTGTTTTATACCATTTATTTATTCTCTTGTATCTATACAGACACGTGGGCAGGATCTCGTCCACCCACTTGTCCACCCCAAGACAGCCGTCCACCCCTCACTTAGTCTCGTCCACCCTAACTTGGACTGTCCACCCAGGTTGAATAGCACTGTCCTATAGTGTGCTCCGTGCTAAAACTATTCACTAATCATTATCATGGACTTCTAAAATAGACGACCATTATGAATTTTGTTATGCTTGTACAGGAAGTTGATATATTTTACCATAGATATGAATTGTATTGCATTTGTCAACCTTAAAATAATCAAAATAAACACCAAGACGATGATTTTCGACTAATTTTGAGTCAAATTATAAAACAAATATTGGGGGCATTTTGATGTTTTCAATTTTTAGAAAGGAAGTTGAACTTTGTGACTATTGAAATGTGTTCTATAGCATTTTTTGACCTCAAAAACATAATATTAGACACCAATATCATTCTTTCAGATTTTCGACAAAGTTTGAGTCAAATTTAAAAAAATATTGGGGCCATTTTGATTTTTTTTCAATTTTTAGACAAGAAGTTGAACTTTGTGACTATTGAAATGTGTTCTATAGCATTTTTTGACCCCCAAAAACATAATATTAGACATGAATATCATTACTTTCGGATAAAATAGAGCTTAGAAGTAAAACGAATGGTTTTTGGAAAATGGGCCCCTTTTTGGCCCAAGGGCCCCCATGGACCCCTCTTATGCGATTTAAATATTTCCTGGGCCCAGTTGTTAGCAGAAATAGTTGCTTCCCAATATCCAAAAAGAATTTTGAGGTTATCTCTTACGGTTTTTTCACTAGGTCAAAAAATGTGCATAAGCCCCCAATAATTTTTCCCATTTTTGGGAGTTTCCTGTCCATCTATTCTAGAAGTCCATGACGTGAGACCTTCAAGATGGGAATCAGGCATGATATCAACTGAGCCAGCTGGACGGCCCAAAGTTCACACCATGATGTCATTTTGGCTAAGTCCCTATTCAGAGTAGTAGCAATTTTGTGTCGATCAATTGGTGATGGAATTGACGCATATAAAGTTGTATCATCGGCATAGGAGATTAGTTTATTTTCAAGCTCGGAACACAGGTCAGCAGTAAAAATAATAAAAAACAAAGGCCCAAGGACACTGCCTTGTGGAATACCAGAAACAACAGTAACAAAAGGGGAATGACACCCATCAATGACCACAGACTGAGATCTTTTCGTCAAAAAATCTTCAAAGATCCTTTAAAAATTGCCACCAATACCGATGAGCTGTAACTTATACAGAAGTGCTTTATGGTTGACTAAGTCAAAACCAGAACTAAAGTCAATAGCCACGACACGAGACTCATGTCCCTGGTCCAATGAAGATTGCAAGTCATGGGCGAGTGTCAGAAGCGCATCACATGTACCCAGTCCCTTACGAAAACCAAATTGTGAGTTTGGTATCAAATTATGACTATTACAATAAGAGGAAAGGCGTCTGGACAAATGCCTCTCATAGAGCTTGGATAGGATAGGCGTAATGGAGATAGGGCGATAGTTCAAATATTCAAATATATATTTATTTAGCCTTCAGATATACAATAAGTTCAGAATTTAAATACATGGAAGTCAACTGGCTAAGCCTTATGAGAGAAAACTCTCTTTAAGGCACCTTGATTTAACCCGAATTAATTTAAATTTGTACATACATATTATATAATTATACTCTTTCAATTCGCACCCATAAACTTACACCACATAAACATATTCAGCACAAAAGTAACTTACAATTTGACGGATGTTTTAATATTTACTCAATAAAAATGATTTGAGGGACATCTTAAAACTAGACAGGGAGAGTTTATCCAGAATATGCCGAGGCAGTGCATTCCAGACCTTTAGTCAGACCTCCTTAGTCAGACTTTAGTCAGACCTCCTTATAGTCATAAGGAGATGATGAGGCAGTATTTCCCTCTGGAAGCAAAGCAAAAAGGAAAACTACCTGATTTCAAAAGCAACCTAAACACCACAGCCAATTTAGGTGCCAAGACCACTGCAACCTTTTTAAAAAAAGAGAGGGAAAAACCCATCCGGGTCTGTGCCACCATAGGTATCAAGATCCAGCAAGTACCTTTTCAGTTCAGCTGATTTGAATGCCATTGAATTGAGGTTGGGTCTAGGGAAACATGTCAATGGCAAAGACAATTCCTGATTACTCTGCTTAATAATACAAATATTAGATAGTATATTGGCCTTCGATAATGGATCAAAAGAGATGGAGCCATCAGAATCACAAAGAGGAGGCATGGAGGAATCTATTCCAAATAAAGAGGACTTCAAAGCGGACCACCATTTATGAGGCTGTGTAGCTCCTGCCAGAACATCCTGAAGATGGGAGTTATAATCCCTCTCAGCACTATCATAAACTCTCTGCACAGCTGCCCTTTTAAAAATATCATTTTCCCAATGCAAGGGGGTATTATTACGCCTCCATAGACGATATGCAGCCTGTTTGTCCTCAAATGAACGCTTGCAGGCATCATTAAACAATGCTTTATCCCTCATACGAGACTTAATTGTTTTTGATGGAACTCTTTTGCGAAGGATACCAAGAAGGGAATTGTTGAGAGCTGAAACCGGGTCATGAGATCTTAGTAGGAGATTCCACTCAATATTACAAACATAATTATAAACGTTGTCCCAGTTAACCCGGGATTTAAGGACTTTACGTGAGAGAGTAATATCCGGAACAGAAAAATCAACTACAGTCTTTTTTAGTATTTTTATAGTTTTTATATTTTTGTATTTAAATATTTTCTTCTATACAGAAACACAGCAACTCCTACTTTACGACCCTACGCTGGGCTACTTACGGCAACCAACAAGCACCAGACGTAAACATGCTAATCAAACCAAAGTAGGAGGCTACACCAACACTGACTGGACGGCGAGGGTTCTCCTTAAAACATACCCTCCCGTGACAAACAATCAGCTTTAACATTATCAATGCCTTCAACATGCTACACATCCAAACTGTATTCCAGCAAAACATCACCTGACACTGATAAACTGCCCAGTCCATCACAAGACTGGCACTTCTCTTCGCTCTCTCCGGCAACTGGACCTGCCAATAACCTGTCACTAATTTCACCTTAGTGATAGACATGGCAGCCCCGATGCGGTCTATGGGGTCGTCAACTCTGGATAATGGAGAGGTGTCTGTCTAGGATAATGCACTAACACTACTGCAATCAACACAGAAACGGATCTTGCCACTCTGATCAGGTTGCAAAGTCACTGGCAAAGACCGCTCACGATATCCCTTATCCCTCAGACCCTTCTCCAACATGTAGTCCAGCTCTGCGTCTAAGACAAGCTGTCGAACAGGATTTATACAGTAGGGAGCCAACTTGATCTTGCACTGTCTCCAGCCTCTATGTCGGGTGCCACCCCGGACATCAGGCCTGGAGAATCAACAAACATGCGGAAGTATTGCCACAGCCTAGTAAACAACTCCTCTTGGCGCTTAGGAACAAGAGGTTGCAACTTATCTCGAACAACAACATACTCCTTGCCCTCCCACAACCCAGCCAAGACCGCAGCCTCTAAACTATAGTCTCCCTCCTCCTCCTTCGTCCCTAATACAGCCAGGTCATGAGAGGAACAATCTGTACCACCTGGGAAGTCACTCCCACAGTTCATAAGTGCCAAGGCTTCCCCGCCGATACCATACATGCGCACCCCCGCATTCCTTGCGGCTACACCTGCCTGCGCAACATCACCTCCTTCAGCGCCACGGCCAGATGCAGTCGGTCTATGGTAGGGCATTTGCATTTTAATAGGGCAGCATTGGGAGGCTATGCAACGGTCGGGTGTATCTATTACATAGTCAACCTCACCAATCTGCTTAATGACCTGATACTGACCACAAAACTTAGCAGCCATTGGTCGACCCTGAACTGACAACCGTGCCAAACCCTCGTCGCCCACCTTGAACACCCTAGATTTAGCCTGTTTGTTACAATGGTCTCTCATCTTCGTGTTCATGCTGCTAACCGGGATAGCCTCCGGGTATCTAGTGGTAGTATCAATTAAAGTGTGCAAGTATTTAACTCCCGCACTGGTGGGTAATAAGGGACCAACCATGTCAACTATGACATAAGTCAATGGCGGTTTAGCTGCAGGTGTAGGGATCAAAGGTGCCACGGGTATTCCTGGGTGGGGTTCTCCAACTACCTTACCAATATGACACATCAAAAAAGAAGCCACCGAAGCATGCATATTAGGCCACCAAAAATGAGAATGTAGCCTATCAGTAGTCTCACATACCCCTAAATGACCCGCCAGTGGTGCCACCTGCGGTAGCCTAACCAGCTCCTCCCTGAACTGGGCAGGCACCACTAACTGCTCCTCCCCCAAACCTGAGTTCGTATCCGCCTTCCACTGCCGATACAACAATGCCCCTTTAACAACAAATTTCTCTGCTTGACCGTTCTTCCCACCAGTCGTACCAACCTTCTTAACCCTTGTCTTATCGGGGCCCGACTTAAGTCCGTATGGAGAAGAAAGGACTATGTGGCGGGGCCCGACTTAAGTCTGTGTGCAATTTTGGTGCAATATTGGCTCTGAGAGAGAGCCAAGCGGTGGGAGGAGCGTAGGTTGCCTCATGACCACTCGCCACGACCGTCGTGGGCCCACTGACATGTACTCCACACTCTCTCACTCGCTACACACGTAATTATGTAACGAAATGACCGTATTTTAGCGATTTTGCCCTTCGGTTGCACGATCGTTGCAAGACAACCAGTGATCGTAGAAGAATGGTTCGGGTGTCATTGGAAAGCTCAATATACGCCATTTCAGGGATACATACTTGTATTACGCTCTGGCTCTTGTTTATGCATGAAAAAGAGCATGGATCAACCCCATTTATGGTAAAAAAAAACGCTGGGCGGCACAGTGAATATACTCCACCACCCGCTCTTTGAGTGTTAAACAGGAGGCCCAGACTCAGGTCCTCTTGCTGCAACTTGCTCAGTTTGTTTCTAGGTAGCTCCATCAAGGCAGTTACTTCTGACCTCTCAAAAATATCAGAAGGTTGAGTCGGTATCACTATGTCAGACTTCTCGTCCGGCACTAGGTCACCTCTACTAGTCTCGGTAGCCTCACTGGGGTCAGCCAAGCCCACAGCTGTCTCCGGACCAGTGTCATCTAGAAGTGCATCATGGGATGGCCCGCACTCATGGCTGTCGGCCCCCGCATCCACCTGTTGTGCCAAATGTGCCACTGATTGGGTCACTGCACCAACAGGGTAGATAGAATCCATGTTATCTTCTTGCCAACCACCACCAACAGGGGGCACAAAAGCAGCCTCAGCGACGACTATAGGAGGCGGGAAAACTACATCCCCTGCCAAGTCAGTCCCGAGCAAAAAGTCCACCCCCTCAACTGGCAGAGTGTCCACCATAGCCACCTTACACTCAGCAGTCAAAAGTGGGCACTCTAGGGTCACCGGGACTAAATCACAGAATTGTTCACTGTTGATTCCCCTGCACATAACAAACTCTCCTGTGCTAATAGGTCCCCCTGTCAGGTTGCGACATATGGATTGCTGCGCACCAGTATCCCAAAACACCTTGACAGGGTAAGCCTGCTCCCCAACCCGTACAAATCCATCATGTATGAATGGCCGACACCAATCAGGGGAAGTCTGGTTATGCTCAGGTGGTGATACCATCTGGGGCGGCAAAGTGCTTACTACCCTGCTTCGCGCTGGCCAACACAGCCCCCCAAACTCACCAGTACCTGGCTTGCCTTTCACAGGCACCTCCCCTAATGTCGCCACCAACTGGACAGCCTTGGGTTCCTGGGTAGCCTTCCATTTAGCACACTTAGGTTTAATATGACCCACTTGCTTGCAAAAATTAACATCTCACTTCCGTAGAAGCATGCTGGTTGTCAGCCTTAGTATAATGTTGTGTCTTATTTGTAGTTCCTTTGGGTGATAATAGGCGAGCTGATACTGTGGCTGCTTTGTGCACAGGTCGGTCTCTCCTGTCACCAATGCTCCCCTTACCACTGCCACTCTGGGCTAGTGCAAAGTCATCAGCCCAAACTGCTGCTTCCCTTATTGATTTAAACCGTTTTTCTTTTAATTTTGCCCTAATGGCCTTTTCAACTATACTTGTAAACTGCTCCATCAGCCAAACCACACACGCCACCTCCAAAGTATCCACTGACACTGAGTGCAGCCACTTAGCTAGAGTATCGTGCAGGTACCTGGCACATTCCACGTGCGAGTCCCCCTGCCGCTTCCGAGCCCCCCTGAAGGCCAACCTGTAAGCCTCGGGCCGCAGCTCGTAGGCTTTTAACACAGCCTCTATAACATAAGAAGTGCGCACCGTATGTAGTGAACACCATAGAACTGTGCGGACCTATTTCACTGTTTCCTGTCACTAAAATCGTTATCTTACCATAAATATCATTAATACTTATCCATATGCGCCTATTTTACGTTTATTATGAATATATTAACCCACTGAGCCCCAGCGACGCAGCGTTTGCGTCAGCAATGTATGTAACGCTAAAGCCAGCGACGCAACAGTTGCGTTAGTGTTACTCCGGTCCCAATTACTTCGGTCCTATGGCACCTAGAGGGCTCAGATATGTATGGGAACTGTGTAAGTATCCCACGCAACCATGCCGATGGTTGAAAACTCTCAAAGTCCAACTGCATGCGTGTGAGCGCGCAAAAACCGGAATTTTGGGTGTTATTGCCTTCAATTTTTTACTCTTGTAAAATCCGATTTAGGGGCTCCGTAGGACCAATTTTTGACCTTTTTGATCGTTTTTTTGTGGTTTTTCCTTCATTCCTAACCCATTCGCTATTGTTTCTGGAAAAATAAATATCAAAACCGGCTGGTCCCTGGTAGTACATTTATTAATAACTAGCTGGGGCTCAGAGGGTTAACCTGTTACAACAATAAAACAAGTGGAAACAGTGTTTGGCTGGTCAAAATTGCCAAATGAGAACACATATGACCACACCCTGCTAGCAACTCGCTATTGTTAGCACGAAAATATACCTAAGAATAAGGAAATAACAGGGAAAATAGATTATAATTGAAGGGGGAGGGGGGGGGGGAAAGGGGTGAAGGAAGGGATGTGGAGGAGTGATATTTGGCATGGCCAAGGGGCAAAACAAACAAAAAATTTATACTGGGGTGGTTTAAATGTTTGTTTTTTAGGCCTAGGATTATAAGAGTCTTCCCGCAGTGGAACGGTAAAACTTCTAAGAGTCTACCCGCTCTTGATGGGTTAAGTACATCATACTCTAGCTCCTGCACTTCTAGGCAATCATATGCATCAAGAGCCTTGCCTTTCAAGACATTAGACACCAACACCGCCCAGCGTTGCCTCGGCCACTGATATTCTTCTCAAAACGCAAGAACCACTCCGTGACCTTGAGTTTATAGAAGGCCGGCACGAGTTTCAGCCGTCGAGACAACAGCACTTCTTCTGCCTCCTCCCTAGATGTATGACCAGCATTATTCCCTTGTCGTCTTTGCCCACTAGTTTCCAACTTCGTCTTCTCCAAATCTACCTGTATTCTCTTCTCTTCCATCTCTATCTTCCTCAACTCAATTCTCTCTTGCATCTCTCTATCTCTCTGTCTTTCTTCTATCTCTCTAGCTGTGTCTCTCTTCAATCTCCATTCTCTTGAGCTACAGCTCAACTTCTGGACTCCTTCTCGACCCTATCGGGGTTATAGGAGGAAACTGGGCGAAAGGGGGAACATTGTGCTGAGCACTCACCGTATGAGTGGCAGTGAAATGCTGGGGTGTGGCCCATGACACATGGGGGGAAAAGGGAGGATACTGAGGATTGCTAGCATGACTTGAAACAAATGTACTGGCCATAGGGGCATGAACATAGCCCTGTGAAAATGAAGGGGCCTTACTGATACGGTTATATGCTGACGGTGGAAGCGTGGTGGCAGTTGCTGTGGTAGTAGTAGGAGACTGCCTAAATACAGTATCACCTTGCTCTGGAGTTGTTGCTCGACTCCGGGCCCCAGTAGAATAATAGCTAGCCTGACTGCTAGGACGCTGCGGCACGCTGCGGCACATGCAGGATGGTGCCATCATCCACAACACAAGTACTAGCTTCAAAATAAGGACCAATAGGCTGCGCAGCCAACTTGCACACCTCTTGAACTAACTCTGCCTTAGACATACCACTGCACCGCCACCCATACACCTTCAACACACGTCTTAATTCATCACTACTCCTGCTAGCAACCTCTTCATGACTAGGTTGGGATGTAATCAACATGCGACATCTTAGCAATAGTTGTGGACACGGGTTAATGAAATAAGAGTACTATGTCCGTAGACTTTCAACTACAAGAAAAATTACTGACAATCTAAATATATTTGCTTCACTCCACAAGAACTCTATACTATCACACTATGCTGGCCTGAGGTCACCACTGTTACGAGGGGGAGCCGGGGCAACCAGATGCTCTAATAGCCTAGCCCACAGCACTGTACTACCCTGCAACCGACATGCTCTTAATATCTGACTCAAACACCAAAACACGCAGGTTCTCTAGGATTTTTTTTTATTTTCGTATTTGCTCTAGTAAAGCAGTAAGAAAGAGACACAAAAATATCTATTGTCCCCGAGTCTAGTCCACAGTGTTTGTAGTATGCAAGAGAACTTCTAAAGTTATTCTAAACTGCCCAAATATTACCTAACCATACTACTACTAGACTCCCAGAACACTCCATATCATACCCAATCGCTTAGGAATTGAGCAAATACAGAGCAAAAACCCATGGAAAGTCCAGTGCAATAAACCTCTGTGCCAAGCCTATTATCCCTAGCCTATGTCCTAATAATACACCGAGTGGCTCTCTTCAGCACAGCACGGCGGTGGTGTTGTAAGGGGTAAACAACTTTAATGACTTAACCCTTACATCATCTGGGGTTAGCTCAATACAAACGAGTGCAATGGGGACAATCTCACCTAGTAACAGGCTCCACCCCTAGTCCCTGACTGCACCGGATGTATTGCTGCTAAAAACTAAACAAGGCACAAGGGTTGATATCCTGGGGAAGTTGGAGGCTGGCTGCCACCCAATAAAGGGTTGGATAAGACCCCGAGTCAAAGGATGCTGTGTGGTGGAAAGAGGCTTAGCCTACCATATCACACACCCAGCAACCTCAGTACTCAAAGGCCTGACAAAAACAGAGATAAACAGTCCAGCCACCCAATCCCCCCAGTGATATCAACCATGAATAATATGCACATCTAATAATGGTAAAACAATGCAGCAGAATAATGGAAAAGAACATGGAAGAACAGTGTGAAGCTTATAATCTATATTTGCCAGAGGAAGGAATGCAGTGTAAACGAAGTAAACTCTAGTAATTCAACTATTTAGATTAAAACAAAAACAATATGCTTAATATGACTCCAGCCCTGCTCTGCTTCGATCTACTAAGAAACAAAATAGATAAATGCGGTATTTAAGGGAAACAAAAGGAAGCAAGCTTAACAACACCAGGCAGTGATGTTGTCATAGCGAGGGTCAGAAATGAAGTGAGCTCTCGCGGCCACGAGTTCCCACAGCCAAGCGAGGGAGGGAAAAAGGGGAGCGCCAGAACATACAATTAACTAGGCAGCCTGGGCTCTCATTAACAATACAAAGTAATCAAGTAAAACATAAGACAACATTGTGTAAACTTATGATAAACGAAATCAATTATTGCCCATAGGCTAAACAAAAGAGGTAATTACACTCGAGGCAACAAAGGCAATGTGTTGCACAGAAAAGCGCCAACCTGACAAGGAGGCTCACGTGGTGTGAGAGGCTAGTTTGCTTTCTTTCTTTCTTATTCAGGGCTGGTGAATTATTATAACACACATATAACTGAACTGAGGTTTTATAAGTTCAGGGGAATGTGACAATATATATACAGTATAAATATATGTACCGGGTATACAGGGTGTTCCAGTAATGCTTTTCATAAATTATATGGTGGACTCATCACATCAGACAAAAATAAGAATACATTACTCTATGAACATGAGGTTGAGTATTTATAATAACGGAGTTATTACACGATTTTAGTTAACGATAGATACAATGCCATTCAGTCCAAGGGGTAATGTTGCCATTTTAGTGGATTATATCCATTTGGCCTTCGCTATTGCTTGCTAGCCTCAAGATAATGAGCAGTAGCGATCTGACTTTTCGGTAGAAAAATATGTATTTTTCTACCGAATGGTCAGATCGCTACTGCTCACTATCTTGAGGCTAGCAAGCGATAGCGAAGGCCAAATGGATATAATCCACTAAAATGGCAACATTACCCCTTGGACTGAATGGCATTGTATCTATCGTTAACTTAAATCGTGTAATAACTCCGTTATTATGAATACTCAACCTCATGTTCATAGAGTAATTTATTCTTATTTTTGTCTGATGGGTCCACCATATAATTTATGAAAAGCATTACTGGAACACCCTGTATATACAATGTGAGTTTCTTTTCTTAGTTTTTACTATGTGTATAAAAGAGACAAAACGCAAGGCTGCCTGTAACACGTGTCGCCCTCCAAAGTTGAAAACGTATTAGAAAACTACATTCAAGGGCCACATAGGACAAGGGAAAAACTGATTGAAGGAGTGAGTTCCAGAGTTTACTTGTTGAGTGGAAGAAATAGTGGGACAATTACTTCCGTCTTGGCTTAGAGAGTTCGACAGAATTGGGATGGGAGTATGTTGAAAGATGGGTGCCATCTACTCTCCGCAAGGGAGGAGGTATACACTGAGAGAGATTTTAATACACTGGTGATTATAAAAGCAGTAAAAGATTGAGAAAGATGCAACATTGCACTGTGTAGAGAGAGGTTGTAGAGAATTTGCAAGAGACAAGTTGAGGAGACTAAATGCTTTTGACACTACCCTTCCGAGAAGTGCGGTATTGGTTGAGATTCCCCATACGTGCTAACAGTACTTGCTACATGGGCGCTCTGTGCCCCTGTACAGAACAAGAAGCTGTGTGGGGCTGAAGAACCCACGGACACGGTTGGGCATACCTAGCTTCTGGGAAGCTGTTTTAGCAAGAGTGGTAATATGATCTTGCCAAGAGAGGTCAGGAGAAAAAGGATACACCAAGATTATTGAGAGAAGATGAAGGGTTGATTTGTATAGTGTTGAAGAGTAATTGACAGTCTTGTGGAAGATTGCGACAGGTGGATAAGAGAAATTGGGTCTTGGAGGCATTGCACTATACATAGCCTAATGCTTATGGGGGAGGAAAGAAAAATGTTATGGGGTACAGATCTATAAGGACCGATCTCAACAAAATGTTCCTAAACCTATCTATATTACTTAACCCAATGGCTGCGGGAGATGTTCCGGAACGTCATAGAAAATTTATAGCAATTTACAGGTTTTAAAGCGTGTGGAGACAAGTGAGAGTGAGCGGGAGCGCGGCAGGCCCCCTATCCTATATCCAACCAGGCGGCCGAGGCACTGAGGACTTTGAGCTATACTCTTGCTAGTCATACAGCGCTGTCAAAAGCGAATGTAGCGCGACATTAGTAATAATTGCTCAGTATAGGCGAATGTGGGTGAAGCTCGCTCGCTACGAAATTCGTTCTGGGGTCATTTTGAAGCTATTTTCTTCTAGTTTTTGGCTTAATACACAGCGTAAGTGTTAACATCATTCTTAACACCTGTTCCAGCAGTGTACGTTGGCTGATAGTATAAAAGTTACTCGTCAGTACCAGCGACGGACGATGTTCGTCAATAATATGCGGTCCTTTTAACTGCCCATATCGAGCGGTACCTGGTACCGTGACTTGTCAACACTGCTTTGAGACCTTGGCAACACTTCTCAGCTTGGATCCAAACCTGTGGGAGCCAGCTGGGAAAGTATTCCTCCAACTTTCGGGGTGAGAGAGTATTCTCTCTTGACTCTGAAGCCATTTATGCCACAATTGCTGGTACTGGACGGTACATTTATAGTAATACCCTCTGGTACAGTAGGGGTTAACACCAATAACCCCCAAATGAAAGTAATGAAAGCATGCTAGCATCCCAGGATACTGCATGCAGAACTTCCATGTGCTAATCATTATATCATTAACCCTTTCACGTTTTTATGACGCAGAGGTTGCCAGATTAGCAATAATAAATAGAGTTCTCTCACTCTTATAATTACCTCCAAAATTAGTTTTCTGCCCACAGCTAACTCAAAGACAAATGCAGAGGTTGAAGTAACTAAACTAAAGTTTCTAAATACCCATGATGGTAACAAAGGCTTTAAAGTATCCCTAATAGGCTCAAAATTGCGTCAAGAAAGTGAGAGGGTTAAGACAGTTAAAAATACCGTAGTAAAGATCTCTTGGCGATTTTTTTTTTTTTTTTTTAACTAGATGCTGTAATTTCCGTGAAGGGTTGGCCATGAACATTAGGCGTTAGTCACAAATTTCTAGGTTAAATTGCCTGGGCTTGACATTTACCAATAACATTTTGACAGAGCGGGTTTGACCTCCCGACCTTTTGATCAGCAGCTGACGCTTTACTGACTATGTCACGGCTCATGACTTGTGAAGTTTTATCACTTCAATATAATTGTAGAGATGGCTATTTCCACTACTTTCACGCATGAAACCTATTTTACTTCCATGACGCTAATTTATCACCTACCTATAAGTGTGCGATGCTTAACCTTTGTGTCGCGTATCAGGATACAAGACGATGTGTGCATGATTTAACCTTTCTCGTTAACTCCTTCAATCCCTTGATTACTTCCGGGATCATTAGGCAGACATTTTCGACCATATTTTATATTCTCCTTTTGGGGTCGTTAGTTGGTAGAGATCACTTCCCGACCATCTTTACCATCTGGTTACTAGGTTAGCATCGGTTAGCATTTTTATATTGTGTGGATTGGAGGGGTGGGGAGCAACCCCTTAATGAAACATAATTAAGGAACACCCTGTTCTTAACATTAATCCTCCATTACAAACCCCAATGCACATGAATACAAAAATGAAAGCATGTGATCCTCCCGGGATTCGAACTCGGGACACCACACCCAGAACATAAGCATCTAAACCATTACACCACCAACAAAGTTAAAGGTTAAGTAGACGATCACGATTAATATCCATTTTCGAATTCTGGATATCAATCTAATCATGCATATAGACCCAACTGCATTATGGACAGCCTAATGTTTTAGTGAGAGGAAAGAGCAATGAATGGGGCCAAGATCACTAGGACCGGCCTCGCTAGATATTAGCTCCTGAACCTATAGAAATTAAGGAACACCCCGTTATTAACATTAATCCTCCATTACAAATACCAATGCACTTGAATAAGTTAATGAAAGCATATGCAAATCCCGGGATTCGAAATCGGGACACCACACCACATAATTTTAGGTTAGGCTGGGTTATTTTTTGGATAAATGAAGTTAATTATGTTAGTTAGGTTAGCTAGTCACATAACATTATACTAAGGTTAACGATTCTGTTTGCAAATATAACATATGTGAAACATTTACGTGAATTTTAGTAGATTTGTTCGTTTGGGATGTTTGAGTCTCGCAACTATGTCCGCTTGTTCGTGTTGCAGTCCCTAAATTATATCTTTATTACATTTCACAGGTACACAATTTGGTTCTGACTTTCACATTTAACGACTTTATAAGTTTGGAAAATTTCATGTTTATATGAATGACATTACTATGTTTGGTGTGCTTAACTTTAAATTTGTATTGAGTTATTAATCCATATCGTTTATTTCATTTCAGGTCAGTGTCTTAACCAACCATGGATTGGTAAACGCGTATCTTCTATACAGTGAGTACTGAGTCACCATTTAGTTTTGTTGGTGATAGTTACTTAACCACTTACAAACCCATAAACTTAATGTGAAAACTAGTCATCATTCAAATAGCTGTTAAGCAGACTGATATGCCTATATCTATATGTATGTAGGTAATGAGAGCGAGGTGGAGGGATAGAGGGAGAGGTAGACCGATAGAGAGGTGGAAGGATGGAGTGAGGAAGTATATGAACGAAGGCGGTGCTGGTTGGGGGGAGGGGCGTCGACTGACTGGGGACAGAGGTGCATGGGGGCGGTTCGTTCGTGGCCACCCCTTCGGGGATCACGGCGTCAGGCAATAGATAGATAGATGTAGGTAATCCCATTTGCATGATTTTACACATTTACAAACCTTGAATATCAAGCCGAGTTATATAATGTTCAGGTACCTCGTTCCTAATTGTCTTGAACATCAATTCACCATTAGATACTGTTCATAGTAATGGCAGATAACCAATTGCCATGCTTACAGTATGTCGAATCTATCATTAATTTGCCAAACGTCATTCCTTCTTAACTTTCTGTTTATACGTGGTTAAAGATTGTAGTTTAAGGACTTCATCGTCGAGTCTTGTGTTAATCTGTTCACAAATGTATCTATCATATATGTTTAGTAAGGTGTTCGGTCTATTAATTATAACCTATATAATCTTTCTTGGTCACCTTCTTCCGTACGACTGGTATTTGTTCCCGGTGATTTTTGTTCTTTATTAATTTTGGAAATTCCACTATATACTGTGATGGCATATATATATATTCCATTGAACTGTACAGTCCCCTTCAAATATGTGTTTTGTTGAAGAATGTTGCAGTGTCTGTAGCATGTGCTTGCAAAATGTGTTGTGTGTTTGGGTGTGTGGTGTCAGCATGGTGTAGTTGTTCTGTACGGACGGTGTACAGATGGGCCACGTGCATTATTTGGGATGAACACGGGTTGAGGTCACAAGGTTATTTGGTGGGTTAATATCACAAGACACTTCTCAGAATTCACACATACTTCATTATGTAGCATACCCTGCGTTTTTTTAGTACCAATATAACTATCATTATTCGGTTCACAAGCTTTCAATACACACAGTATTTCATTCCATAAATTACTTAATGATGGAAACTACTTCTCAATGATTTTGCAAATTCAGAGAATGCTCAAACAATAAATCTTACGAGAAACACATTTTTAGTTTCTAAATAACACATTTGTTTTTTTAAGTTTATCTTCTAAAACGCTTTTTTTCTGCGTGCATGTGTCTTATATATACAGGTATATATATATATATATATATTCTCTTTTAAACAGACGAGGTTAAAGGCAATAGCAGTTTCAGCATTCAGGATTTTATTGTTACAGCTTTCAATAGTTCTAACAATTTTCCTCTGGGGTTCAGAGATGAGGTACAACAGGTTAGCAAAATTCATGGTGGATCCAACGTTTCACAAGTAAACATCTTGCATATTCAGGGAAAGGAGAGGTAATGATTAGAATAAGGACAAAGCAACATATTTATACAAAATTCGAGGATCAAGAATAGGGAGGTGGGCGGAGCTACTGGGTGTGGGGTGGCTGTTCATTGGTGGAAGGCAGTCTATTCGCGAGACGGGCACTAAATCTTATCGGTGGTTGGTTGTTGGCTGTGGGTGGCTGTGATTGGTTGGTGTTGACAGTTGTGTGCTGAGCGCGGAAAGGTAAGGGAGGGGGGCACAGAGCGAGAGGAAGGGGGGCAGTATGCCTGTAGCGCTTGCCTGAAGGAAGAATTTGAAGGTCTTGTGTTTGGTTGTTGATGCTGGGGTTGAGTGTTTGGATGTATAGAGCTTCTAAAATAGCTAGTCTTCTGAGGTCTGATTCTTTGTCGAGTATGGTGGTTTGTTTGTCTAGGTCGGCGCGAGTTAGGGCAAGATGGTGGGGGGCTTGATAGTGATCTTTTATAGCGCCAGATTGAAGGTGGAGGGTTAGTCGACGGGAAAGGCGAGTCTGTGTCATTCCAACATAGGATAGGGGTCCACAGTCCCCAGAGGTGCAAATATGCTGGTATATCACATGATCGTCTTTCGGTTGGTTGGTGGATATGGGGCGGTTACGGAGGACAAGGTTGGAGGTCTTAGGAGATTTGTAGTAAATAATGAGTTTTATTTTATTGTCAGGGTTGGTGGGGAGGACGTTTTTGTGAATTATTTCTTTCATAATGGATTCGTCTGTTGTGTGGTCGGAAGATATGTAGTTTCTGTAGAAAAATGTAATGTCATTGGCCGGGTTGGTGCTAGGGGGGTCTTGTTTCTACCATTTTTCTAGGTGGTGGTTGATGGTATTGGTGACGTCAGTGTTGGAATACCCATTGTTGACTTGGACCTGGGTGAGCCTTTCCAGTTCATTGTGTGTGTCTTTCCAGGTGGTGCAATGGGTGAGGGCTCTCCTGACATAGGCGGCGATGGTGGACTGATGGTATCGTTTAGGGCATTCACTTTCCCCATTAAGACATTGGCCATTGTTAGTAGGTTTGGTGTACACTGTAGTTTTGAAGCCGTGGTCATGGAGGGAGACAAGGAGGTCGAGGAAGGGTAGATGTCCATCGGTGGTTTCTTCGTATGTGAAGTTGAGTCCGGAGGCGGCCATGAAGCGCTGCTGGAGGTCCCTGAGTTGGCCCAGGTCCTTCACCCGCACGAAGATATCATCGATGTACCTGCAGTAGACAATGGGCCAGTGGGCAGCCAGGAGTTCCTCTTCGATAGTTCCCATGAAGAAATTGGCGAACAGGACCCCCAGGGGGCTTCCCATCGCTACACCGTCGATTTGCTGGTACATATTCCCACGGGGGCAGAGGAAAGGGGACTCCTTGGTACATAGTTCCAAGAGTGTCTTCAGGGCCTTCTCCGGGATGTCCAGGGGGGGCGTATTAGGGCAGTGGTAAACTCGACGTAGGATAAAATCTATGGTCTTGTCAACGGGCACGTTGGTAAACAAACTCTCTACGTCGAGGGAGGCGATGATGTGGTCGTTAGCAGGTGGGGCATCTCATAGAATTTCTAGGAAGTCATAAGCAGAGTTGAGGTTGTATTGCCGAGGAACAAAAGGGGTGAGGAGTTTGTTCAGGGCCTTGGCGGTCTGGTGGGTAGCAGTAGGGATCTGTGATATGATGGGGCGGAGGGGGTTCCCGGATTTCTTGGAAATTTTACGAGACGCCCCCCGTAACAACAACCACACTATCGCCTCTCTCGACGTAGAAAGCCTGTTCACCAACGTGCCAGTGGATAGGACCATTGACATGATTCTACGTCGAATTTATCATTGCCCTGATACACCTACACTGGACATCCCGGAGAAGGCCCTGAAAACACTACTGGAGCTATGTACCAAGGAGGCCCCCTTCCTTTGCCCCCGGGGCAACATGTACAAGCAGATAGACGGTGTGGCGATGGGCAGCCCCCTAGGAGTTCTTTTTGCGAACTTTTTCATGGGTACCATCGAGGAAGAGCACCTAGCTCCCCAACGACCAGCCGTCTACTGTAGATACGTGGATGACATCTTCGTGCAAATCAAGGACCTCCACGAACTACAGGAACTCCAGCGTCGCTTCATGACCTCCTCCGGACTTAACTTCACCTTTGAAAAATCTAACAATGGACAACTCCCCTTCCTCGACATCCTCGTAGCTCTGAACGACCATGGGTTCAAAACCACCGTCTACATTAAACCTACTAACACAGGACAATGCCTCAACGGCATCTCCAGCACCATCAACCACCATCTTGAAAAATGGTACACCCAAAGCCCTCCCAACATTGACCCCCCCCCAATGAAATTAAGATCTTCTACCGCAATTACATATATATATATATATATATATATATATATATATATATATATATATATATATATATTATATATATTATATATATATAATATATATATACATATATATACATTCTTTTCTATGACATCACCAAGTGAACTCTAATTCATATTGGTTCCCCAGCTCCTCGCCCATTTGCTTGCTAGCTTGCGGGCTCTCTCTCTCTCTCTCTCTTTCTCTCAAATGAAAAATCTAGAAGCTGATAGCTTGAAAAAGGAGTTGACTTCTCTCATCAAGAATGAAGTACAGTGGAAACATTTTACATTACAAGATTTGTTTAACTTGGAAGAAATTTCCACCAGAAGTGTTAAATATTTCTTTAACTAGAAAAATACAGAAACAATATAAGAACTGAGTATAAAACATTCTGCACTTTGCAATGAGAGTAGTACAATATACAACCTCTTTTTATTTCACTACGAATATCTACATGGAATAGTCTTTTAGATACTAACCATTTCTTGACTGGTTGGTGTTACTAACGAAAAAGTCGCATTATTTCTATCAACTGCATTACCAAGGTATTGCTGGTGTTTGGTAATTAATTCACGCTTTTTCCAAGCCTGTTGTAAGAAATAAAATAAAGTAGAAGTGCCGCACTTTGCCCAAAATCAAAACAGCATACCCAACTCTGCGATGAGTTACCATCATCCCTACTATTACCACCATTATAACTACTGTTATCACCACTACAACTGTCACCGTCATCACTACAACTGTCACTATCATCACTAAAGCAGTCACCATCACCATTACTATCACCATCGTCACTAACATCATCACTACTGTCATCATTATTAAGATGCCGGAGGATAAAATAATTCCAGACACGAACACCAACCCATTACCATCGATAGACAGCTTGCAAAACCAACCAATCCGGATTGCAAGCATAAGAATGTGCAACAACAACAGAAGCCGATCCAAAGAAAACCAAAATGGTGAAGACACCAGAGAGATCGCGATCGATAGGGGAAACTATGATAGCCTTCAGGATCACCACATGGCCGCAATCCACACACACGACTCCAACAACACTATCAAATTAACCATCAACTGCAACAATGTGCATCAATAGACTATCAAATTCATAGTGAAGTGTACACAGATATGCAAAATGAATATCTAAAACCAGTGTTAACTTATCACAGTGCATATAACGAAGAACTAAACAGGCCAGAAATACAGAACAGCCTCACATGCCATATGCAAATATCCCTCAGATCCAGAACAAGCCAAATATCAAAGTGAAATCCATGCATGCATGCACCACCACAACATAATTCCCAAGTGCAAATAACTCCTAGTGCGACTGGGTCCCTGAAAGAACACAGAGCCAGAGTGTCACACATGCCCCTCTTGCCCCCAAATCGGGCAACTAAAACGTTGACAACAACAGAGTCACTATGCGCGCTGAGCAGAGTAGAATCAAGCAATCAGCCTGCTGGATAAAACCATATTTTTGGTTGTGTTCTCGAAACTCCTAGGTTAGAAGAGAGAAGGCATAGTATCGGTTACTGTGAAGAAGGAAATTCTTTGTTCTCTGGCTGCACCAACAAAAGGGGGTCAGAGGGTAGTTCAATCCGGGTCTGCACCAACAAAAGTGAGACTAAGATCGAGCCGCATAATCGAACGCAAAGTAGGCCTTTTGATTCGATCTCTGACTACACCAACAAAGGTGGGAAGGAGATTGAGTCAATAGCCTCATTAACATTCCAAGAAAGGTTCGTAGTAGAAGAACTCAGTACAACTAGTGCAAGTCTAACTAAACCACCTAAGCCTGGACTTGCATCAAAGTACTCTATCGAGATTCAGGATAGTAACAATCTTAATTGTCCACCTACGCCCGGAAATACTTTGTGTTTACTGAGTGCAGGGGATCCTTTAGTGTCATCCCCCAGGTGCAGCGTGAATAGTGATATTGCGAGTCGAGTCGCACTAAGACGAAGTCACGAAAGAGCAGAGCAGAACGTATACTGGAATTGTTTGGGCCTGAACCTAGCTGGAAAGTGTGATTATCCAAGGGCCCCTGTATAGTCAAGAAACAAGACAACCGTGCCTCAACAAGTGTGCTTCTCCAAGTGCTCCTACTCTCTACGAAATCCTTCAAGTGTTTTTCCTAGTTCGTAGTGGTAACGATGATTACAGTGAGGGTTTAGACTTAGGTATGTCAAGGTTCATAATTATATTAAAGTCTGAATAGAAGATTTTTCATTCTTCTCATCTTTACTTAAATAATATCCGTTACTCTGCTTCTGGAGAACAGTACACACTATCGTGCGGAAAATATTTACATACTTCCTCGAATTCAGGTTCCTGTATCCTTCGGCTTGGAAATATATATATATTTATCCGGTTATAAAGACATACACTTACACGTAAAACTTGAACACTTCGTCAGACCTGAGTTTATGGGCTACCTACAATCCGGGTACAGATCCAGTAGTGAAAGTTCAGTCGCAGAGTAAATTGCTTCCTCAGTTACGTATAGTTGACTAATATAATTATTATACTTTCATGAAATTATCTTTCATACTTATTACTTTTTGAAATATTACAGTTTAAATACTTATTCAAGTTGCAAGATCGCAGTAATTATTATTTACTTAGATTCAAGCCATATTTGAGAGCTTTGTATATTTATTTCAATACTTTATTTCTTGTGATTTGAGACTTATCCTCTCTGTGTGTTATTATTCACCAAACTACCATAACCTCCGTCAAAATACCACAAATACCACAACGCGAATCTCCAAGGAACCGAGCGGCCGTGTGACAGATATACGCGAGCGGCCTCCAACCACCCACCCCACACATCGGCGCCCATAACCAACCAACCCGCCTGCAACCCACCCACACCTGCAACCCGCGCATCCCTGTGTATCCACACACCGTCGATGTTATCATCACCTTATCACCTCCAGACGTAACACGCTGGGTGTTTAATCGTCTAACAACAACAACTCTCCCAGTCTACCCCTCTATAGCTGCAATACTACGGGTGAGAAAATCCAAGAGTTCTTTTCTTAAACTTTCTATTCATTTTTTTTTCTACACTTTAAAGAAAGGACACCTATTTTCTGTAAAACTTCCTACCACTATTATTGCAAAACTCCTTTTGTACGAGGTCTTCCAAGTGAATTAAAAGTGCCATTTATATATGTGTAAAGTGCCATTTATTTATGTGCAAAGTGCATTTATTATACATACAATACGTGTGTTAAATTGATGTGCCAACCGAACTTCACTAATATACGATGTGCTAATAATTTCATTATTATACGAGGTGCCAATATTTATCTTGCATATTCTGTTTGATTCATGAATAACTTGACAAATATTTTCAGTCTCTCTCCTTTGTCTAATAATGAAGAAAATCCTCCCGTCAATGATAAATTATTCACTCAGGCGATACAGAATTGAATACCTCAGTTTCTAGTACTACTTCTAGTAATTCTAATTTACGCCACACTTCTGATATTAATATTAGTAGTGATGATGTTTCGATACCTTTTGATCATGCTTTGTCGGCCCAGCTACTTAATATAAGAGATATTAACCCCTATATGTCGGCACGCAACATAAGTCGAGTATAATAAATCTGGACTATCTGGCGGCGCGCGACATAGGTCGTGTGGCAATTTCAGCACGTAATGTTGCTGAGAGAGAGAGACAAGTGGTGGCAGGAGAGTAGCGAGCGTATGACTGCTCCAGACCACCGCGGCGAACCTACTGACACGAATCCCACCTCCTCCCTCCCTCTCTCACTCGCTACATACTGAATTGTATGGGGAAAGTACCGAATTACATGCTTTTTGCACTCGTGTTGCGCGGTTGTTGCAAGAAAACTAGCCGTCATAAAAGGATCGTTATGGTGTCATTGGAAAGCTCTGTTTATGCCCTTTCAGGGATAGATACTTGTTTTACGCTCTGGGTCTTATTTAGGCATGAAAATTATCACGTAAACAGCCCTATTTTGGCTAAAAACACCCCGCTGGGCGGTACATATAAATAAACCGCTAGCCCGCTAATAAGGTGTTAATCACAGAGAACTTCGCTCTGGTAATCTTCAGCCTACCATACCAAGCCCTACCACCCCCATACCTGACTCCTTTCCCACCCACTCTCTGTCTATGAACAACCATCTTCGGCCATAATGGCACAACATTAAAACTTGAATGTCGTTCATGGTCAAGCTCAAAAGTGATTCGCAGGTCTAGATGACAATAGATCGATATTTGAAGTTTTTAGTTATATTGAGTCACAGATAGCTGCACGGAAGATCACAGATGATAGAGGGAAAATAGATATATTTCGCTCAAAGTTTGATATAAAGGTCGGACCCCAGCCAGAAACTTGTTTGCTTGTGAGGAATTGCTGGATTGCACGACTTATCAAACTTTCAAGGATGAGTTTTTGGAGAAATTTGCACGAAACTCCAGAGGTAACTTTGCCCTAATTCATGATTTTGCGAATTCAATTCAAACAACGAAGAATAGCAAACCTGTTGATAGCCTATTAGCTAATGGTTCGATAATGGCAACCACAATGCGACAGGGTTTAGCAGGTAACCCTTGGTTTGAGGATGACAAGATTTTGGTAAAACCTCTTAGTAAACTACTCTTATATACTCTCATGATTTCAGCACTCCCAGATAATGTAAAACCGATTGCACGCAGAGTCGAGTTCGCACCGACTGACAGTTTGACTAAATTCACGAAATCCTTGCAACAGGCATGTGACAATGGCGGTATCACTGCTAATCAACTTCAGCCTGGGCGAAGGGCTTGCCACTGTGACAATTGAGACCTGAGTGGGAGACCTACTGTACCTCAGACATAAGTAAGGCCTGTCTCTAGCACCAGTGTGGTTCTCTACGTAAAACTAATATCTATAGTGAACAAATGAAGAGTTTTCTATATTATAAAGTATTATATTGTATTAATAAAATAAAAACCAACCAAATTAGTTTCCTTGCCAGACTTATCACCAGTTTCTGGCATTGTCTTGCTGTCCAAATACTTTACTCTTTACACTCGTCACAAGCAGTTCTGTCTTTTGTCTCCCTCATCCACATAGAAAACAAAATCGCCACTATTCTCTCAATTTCTTTGTTTACACCATTTTCTTTATTTTGTTCCTCACCTCTGTATATTTGCAAAAAATGGATTCCTGTATTTTCTCCTGCAGGCTGTAATTGTTTATTGGTATTACCTACATTTTCTCTAACACAGTTTGCTTGTAGCCTACATCTCCTTTACTACATTGTCTCTTTCAAGGTTTATTTGTGTCGCACTATTCACTGCATTATCTCTTTCAGCAGAATTATTCTTTGATTAAGAACGAGTTAATGCCATTCCTCCTTTACTACTTTATTTTCCACCTATGTCCTAATCCTAATCTATCTACCCTTACTTCCTCAAGGACAAACTTCTTCACGATAAAGGTGAATTTGCAAACATGGTCTCAATAGTATTAGAAAGAGTAAGAAAAGTCTTATAATAATAATAATAATAATAATAATAATAATAATAATAATAATAATAATACTTGAAATAAAGAAAATAAAAAGTGGAACATAACACCGCCAAGAAGTAGTATTACCACCCTTGCCACAACACCCCTGAGGAAAGAAGCCCTAAGCGCGACACCGCCAGATTACACCCGAATCGCCTCTATCACACCCGCACTTCCTCCAACACCCGGAAAGGAAATTATAGTTACGATCAAGAATCCAAGTAGTGAGAGGAGAAAGAAGAACCATAAGGAAGGCAAGACAAGTAAAAGCTTGCATAGATCCTACACCACCACACGCACTTCTTCCTCCAAGCCGCACCACGCCGTGATAGAGAAATTCAGAGGGGCTACACCAGCCGCCCCAGGCCCTCCTCCCACCACATCAGCCATTCTTGCCGGGAGAAGAGACACCTGGAGAAACGCCACAAGCGGTAAGACTATGACAGGCAAAGTTAAGATCTATAACAGTTGGAAAGCTCTTAAAACATACTTCACTGGAAGATATTTTAGGAGCTGGAAGATTTGGGCTATAGTCGCTATACTCAATAAATTATTAAAGCACTGGCATATAAAGGTTTATTATGGATTTTTAAATTTTGTCTCTACAAAGGAATTGTTATTTAATCACCATGGCAACTCAATACTAATTTTTCTGCCTCAATCATCAGGAATTACTGTCGCTAAAGAAAGCTGTACTGACGTTGCACTTTAGCGTTAGTAAACCGACCCCATTCTGGTACTTATTAGAAGTTCACGCACTGGCAATTGGCTTCTTCTAAGTAAGGGCTCGTGGGATACCGTAGCAATTGCATAACAGCACTTTGCATAGAGTCCATACGATACCGGTACGTTGTCCCAGGCATTGGCATAAGATACGTATACGTAAAAGGCCAAAAATAAACCCATCCAAAGTCCCTGAAAGACTCTGATAAAGGTCAGGACAGTTAATAGACGTTGCATATCAACACTCTTACGTTCGTCCGATGATACGATATATATAGCACTGGAAGAACAGATATGTATTCATTTAAGACCCCAAACACCAGAGTACTGTAAAGTTCTTATATAACTCTTATAAAGGTCAGGATAGTTGAGCGAGACAGTACAACACTGGTATAACTTCTCTTCACGTTAATCCGATGATGTGTTACGTATAACACTGGTAGAACGGAACATATTCATGCAAGACCCCAAACCCAAAAGTTCTACATCTTCCATCCTGCTGTAATCAACACACGACAGGACCACCAGCAATCCCCAAGAACCTCGTCGGAAGTGCCACGGAAGTGCCTTATCGCTGAAAGTGCTTAGTGTAAATCCCAAAAGTGCATTGTGTCATCCCACTGGAACTTATTGTGGATCCTTGTTCATGCTCTTCAACTTGTGTGTATATATATATATATACCTATCCATGTCTGACAATAACTGTATATTTCACTATAGTTACACTGAATATTATAACCTATGCTTGTACTTTGTATTATATTTATCCTCCATTAACTTTGTGCATGTGTTCATGTGGATTCAACTTTGCCAGTCAAGTAAGAACCTACCTAAATAGTCCAGTTAACCCCAGCAAAAATCTGACATAACAATGCTAATAATAATAATGGTAATAAAGTAGGTGTGCAGTTTTCGCATAACCAAAAAAAAAAAAAAAAAAAAAAAATGCATACGCAACTCTGCAACCTAGAATTCTGAAAGTAGTATTGAATCTCTTAGGTAAAATCGGTTTATATACATTATGTATATATATATTGTTACGTATCTTGATCCTCAAGTGGTTAACTTGATGAATCTAGATAGCACAGAGATATATATTAAGGTATCAGTCAGCTGAAGGCAAAACAAAAGTAAAATATAATAAAATTATTTCCTGTTGTTGCTTCCTTTCCTTTTGGATCTTAGGACTTAGTATCCTTTATTGACTGATACTCTTTAATTATGAAAAATACTGAAACTAATTAAAGTCATGTAGTATTTATAAAGAATTATTATTTAACCGAAGCTTAGTAGGCTATGGTTATGAACCGAAGAAGTATATCTAAAGAAGGACTATTAATTCTATAAAAAGTCTTGAAAGATAAATATTAAAGTAAGAATATTTCTGTCTCTTACCCTTTTGAAATGAATAGATAGTTGTCTTATATGTCCTTTTATTTATATTTAATGTAATTATTCTTGGTTCTTGTCTTACGTTAATAGTATTATATTCTTATTATCATCAGGAGTAATATCAAAGTCACATAAAAAGGTAGATATATATTTAATAATTAGTTAAATGTATTTCTTAACCATGTAACATTGAGGTTTGATTATGAGTAAATAAAGTTACAGGATCGCTTCATAGATTCGATTCAGGTCTCACTCAAATAATATGAAAAGCAAAATATTAATATTTTGAAGCAAAAGAATTTTCTTCAGCTTAGGAAATCACTAGAAGTAATATTAACACAGCCATGTTAGTCTAAGGCGATATTACTAATATGAGACAATAGCATCACCGTACTAAGCACCGTTAAGCAATGTAAGCTTAATTCAAAGAAAATGAAAGAACTCTTAAGTATTAATATAAAACAATAGTATTACTTTCATCATAACCCAATTACTTAAAGAGTTGCTTTAGTCCACAAGTTAGTCAACTAAAATAGTTAAGCACATAATAGTAGCGTTAACGTTAATTCCCAATCAAATAGTTAAGTACACAATAATAGTAGCGTTAACGTTAATTCCCAATCAAATAGTTACGTACATAATAGTAGCGTTAACGTTAATTCGCAATCAAATAGTTAAACACATAATAGTAGCGTTCACGTTAATTCCCAATCACATATCTCACTAACCAACATAACGTAAGTGTTTACACCGAACACACTTAACACACATTTATATAATCTGACTGACAGTCACAATCCCATTATAATACTTCACCCCGTCTTCCTCCAGCTGCAAGTTCACCTTCCCCAACTCCAAATGAGACTAATTTGAATGCCCACAACTCGGGTCTTATATACTAAACAATGATGGTGTAGGAACGAATCAGGAGGCGGGGGGTGGTGCCTGCTCCAATCATAGCTCCTCGAGTCGCATAACAGGTGCCTGGTCCACTCACAGCTCCTGGCGTCGATCATACGTCATAGCATCGGTCATCGAGGTAGTTTGCAGGGTCCCCTATGACGCACGCAGGTGTGAAGGCTTGTTTGCAGGTATGCGGGCGAGCTGGTTTACCCACTCGCTCGTTCGCTCGCTAGTCTGCTTCACCGTTTGGGTAGTTTGGCTCCTTCAACTCTAATTCTAACTCTTAAATTAACATACAGGGCTCCGTATGTCAGACCTCCCCCCTAGAAAAGAGTTTAAGGAGTATAGTACATAATATTAAACATAATACATAAATAGATTCACCACCAGATTGGCAACAGCAAGATTATAATGAGGATATAATAAGGATATCACCCAAAGTAGGCAACGTCTCCAGGTACCACATCAGAACATAGCCGGAACGTAGCTGGAGCGTTTATTCGAACTGCAAGGCATTATCTCACAGCTGAAGGCTTGAAAGCGCACTACAAAAGCATGATATTTACCTCGCTACAAGGGAGAGCTAATTGCCAAAATCCTCTCATAAAATTAAACTTACTGCTGCATGAGGCCAACCTGGTAAATGTAATGTTTGATCCGTGGCAGTGGGTAGGTATCGTTCTTTGTGACAGCATTAACTTGCCTATAGCCCCTACAAAACCTATGGCTCCCGACTGGCTTTGGCACAAGTATGACCGGACTACTCCACTGGCTTAAGGCCCTAGTGATCAGTTCATTAGATAACATAAAGTCAAGCTCGACCTGCAGTATACTCCTGCGTTGTGGCGAGACACGGTAGGGGGATTGTTTAATGGGAGTTGCATCCCCTACGTCGATGTCGTGCACGGCCAAAGAAGTGAGCCCTGGAGTATCACGGAACACATTGGGAGACTGAGATAAAACAGAGATTAGTTGGTTCGCTTGATCAGAGGGAAGATGACATAGTTTAGATGGTAATTCCCTCCAAGCCACTGAATTATACTGAAAGTTGGATAGGCTACATGACAAGTCAAAGTCTGCATGGATACCTTCAGGCTCTGGAACAGTCTGTTGCGGGTCAGTAAGAGAACTGAAGACTTCGTCCGCACCAGGCTGTCCACAGGTCCTGACATTCACTGCCACAGTGGGAGAATCTGGAGGAGAGGAATCAGGGGACCTATGGTAGGGTTTCAACATATTTATATGGAATACTTGCGTGGGCTTTCTCCTGTCTGGGGTAGTTACTAGATAATCGGTAATGCTCACCCTCCGAATGATCTTATATGGGCCCCTGAACTTGGCAGATAAAGGTTGGCCAAAAAGGGGGAGCAGGACCAAAACCTCATCACCGGGCTGAAACTCCCTCTCACGGGCTTTTCTGTCATACCATTTCTTCATGGAGCTTTTAGCCACTGTCAAGTTTTGAGCGGCAAACTCACATGAGGATCTCAGCCGGGTTTTGAAATCTGAAACATACTTGAGGAGGTTTTGGTTCCCCTCCTGGCCAACTAGGCTATCCTGCAATAGTTGCAAAGGACCTCTTACCTGGTGACCGAAAACTAGCTCATTAGGGGAAAAACCCAGGGATTCAGTTGGAACCTCATGAGTAGCCAATAAAAGAAAAGGTACCCCCTTATCCCACTCAACTCCGGTCTCTGTACAATACTTACGTAACATTCCCTTTAATGTCTGATGATATCGTTCGAGAACCCCTTGACTCTCTGGGTGGTAGGTGCTAGACTTTACATGCTCGATACCCAACTCCTTCAGGGACTGCTGGAAAATGTTAGAGGTAAATTAGTTCCTTGATCACTTTGCACCTCATGGGGGAAACCCATTCTGGTGAAGAATTTGAGCAGTTCCTTGATAAAAGTTGGAGCAGAGGTAGTCCTTAAGGGTTATAGCCTCTGGGTAGCGAGTTGCCATGTCCATGATAGTTAATAAATAAATGTTACCTTGGGAAGTCTTAGGCAATGGGCCTACAATGTCCACTACCACCCGAGTAAAAGGATTCTCGAAAACGGGCAAGGGCACCAGAGGATGTACAGGCACCTTCTGATTGGGTTTTCCTGTCATCTGGCAAGTGTGACACACTCTACAAAACTCCACTACATCTGCACGCATTCCTGGCCAGTAAAAGTGGGCTCTGATTCTGTCTAAAGTTTTTCTCACACCTAGGTGTCCTGCCAATGGTATACAATTTGCCATTTCCATGATATATTTACGACAAGGTTTGGGGACTACTACTTGATGGACGTCCCAAGCCCCGTCATCGATTGGTCTGTGTGGCGGTCTCCATCTTCGCCACAATACTCCTCCTTTGAGGTAGAAACATTCACCACCCTCCTTCTCACATTCCTCTTCACTCACGGACCTGGCAGCTAACTCCTTGCATTCACTATCATCTCTCTGTAGCTCTACCAGGCCACTAGGACAATTTGGAGGGGTTTCATGGTCATCGTTAGGGTCAAGATGAGCCATAAAGGTGTCAGATAAATCCACCTCAGTCACATCATCAGGCACAGTTGGAGCGTCATTCACACTCTCATCATCCCTTTCATCAACTCTTACATTCGGTACATTTCTGTCTGAGGGAACTGCTACTTGAGACATTGAACGTGTGACAGCACACACAGGGAAAACAGTTGGCAACTCCTTGTCGAGCTCACCGGTTAGTGGCTCGTTAACAGGGGAAAGTGACAAAATTGGGTCTGGTCGGACCTTCTCACCTGCTACATCATTCCCCAAAAGGAGTGTTACCCCGGGCACAGGGATATCTTGGGACCTACACAAAGCTATGGTGGCCTCACCCTGTAGTAACTCACATTCAATTTCGCCTTTTACCAAGTATGCATAAAACTGGCCTCCAGCACCTCTCATTACAACTGGTTCGCCAGGTGGGCACTCAGTGTAAGGATTCACCATGAGGGTGCTAGTAGAACCTGTGTCTCTCAGAATTTTTACCTCATGCATACAACCATTTAATCTCACGTTGCCAGATGAAATAAAGGGACGGTAACTGTCCTGCACTGATGGTGAAATTATTATTGGCTTAACCCTAGTGGGTTGCACCACACATGCTACTACACCCCTGTCTAGATGATTTACGTTAGCTGCTAGGTACTCCTTCTGTCGGGAGTCCTGCATCAAAGGAACTTTTGGTGCTAGGTACTCCTTCTGTCGGGAGTCCTGCATTACAGGCACATATGGAGTTTGAGATATGGCGGCAACTGTCTGCCCCGATCTCTCGGTTCTCTCCTTGGCCCAGCACTGATAAGCTAGGTGGCCTCTCTTGCCACAAAAAGTACATACTTTAGGGGATAGGGGAACGTTCCCTCTTTGAGCATTACTATTAGTTTGGGGCCCACCTCTGTTACCATTGCCCTAAGTCGCATTTTTAGTTGGGGGAACAATTCTATTTTGGCTAGCTGGGGAAGACGTTATAGGCTTGTAACTGGGTCTGTCAGATTTGTGATTGGGATACTTAAAATTAGAACTAGAATTATCGTAGGGCTTCTTTCCACGAAATTTGTTGTTGAGCACGTATGTGTCAGCCATGTCAGCAGCGTCGGCAAGACAATCTACCTTTTTCCCCTTTAAATGATAGGATACAGAAGAATCAATTTTCCATAGGAAATTTTCTAACAGGACCAACTCCTTCAGATCGTTGTAGCTTGTGACTTTCTTACTCTTGACCCAATGATTGAAAGTTTTAGTCATGGTCCTGGCAAATACCTTATGGGTTTCTTCTACATTCTTCTGGTTTTTACGGAAAGATTGCCTGTAAGCCTCAGGCTGCAATTGATAGGTTTTTAGGATAGCTTCTTTGAGATTGTCATAATCCTGCCTAACTTCTGCTACTTCTGACAAATACGTGGCTCGAGCCTGCCCTGTCAAAACGGTTTGTAACATAAAAGGCCATTGATCTCTTGTCCACTTCATACCTCCAGCAACTTCCTCAAACAAAACAAAGAAATCCTGCACATTATCCTCAGTGAAAGGTGGAATGACACTAGTCATAGTCAATCCCAGAGGGGGAGCAATTTCGGGAGCATTTGTATTGACATTTAGTTGAGCTATTTGATATTGATATTGATATTGTTCGGTCGTTGCTCTGGCTTGTTCGGCATTTAGTCTGGCTTGTTCGGTCTTTGCTCTGGTTTGTTCTAGTTCGAATAATTGATCAACGGTAAAACCAGGTGGCAATTGTACATCAAGTTGGCTAGGTTTACTCGGGATCCCACCAACTGCTCCGTCACCCTCCCCGCCTTCTACAGGGAACAGGTGGGTTTTTATGGTCTCAGCCACCTCTACTTTAGACATGTTTGAGACAGTTAACTGGAGATGTGAGGCAAGCACTTTCAGTTCGGATTTTGACAGACAGTCAATATCAGAGGCTGTGGGTTCTGATTCTATGAAAACTCGAGCATCTTCATTAATTAGTTGAGGCATGATTAATATTTGATTTTTAAGTAGTGAAACGTTAATGAAATTGAGTGAAACTGTATGAAACGAATCCTGGCGAGGTCGCCACTCTTCTGTTACGTATCTTGATCCTCAAGTGGTTAACTTGATGAATCTAGATAGCACAGAGATATATATTAAGGTATCAGTCAGCTGAAGGCAAAACAAAAGTAAAATATAATAAAATTATTTCCTGTTGTTGCTTCCTTTCCTTTTGGATCTTAGGACTTAGTATCCTTTATTGACTGATACTCTTTAATTATGAAAAATACTGAAACTAATTAAAGTCATGTAGTATTTATAAAGAATTATTATTTAACCGAAGCTTAGTAGGCTATGGTTATGAACCGAAGAAGTATATCTAAAGAAGGACTATTAATTCTATAAAAAGTCTTGAAAGATAAATATTAAAGTAAGAATATTTCTGTCTCTTACCCTTTTGAAATGACTAGATAGTTTTCTTATATGTCCTTTTATTTATATTTAATGTAATTATTCTTGGTTCTTGTCTTACGTTAATAGTATTATATTATTATTATCATCAGGAGTAATATCAAAGTCACATAAAAAGGTAGATATATATTTAATAATTAGTTAAATGTATTTCTTAACCACGTAACATTGAGGTTTGATTATGAGTAAATAAAGTTACAGGATCGCTTCATAGATTCGATTCAGGTCTCACTCAAATAATATGAAAAGCAAAATATAATATGTTGAAGCAAAAGAATTTTCTTCAGCTTAGGAAATCACTAGAAGTAATATTAACACAGCCATGTTAGTCTAAGGCGATATTACTAATATGAGAAAATAGCATCACCGTACTAAGCACCGTTAAGCAATGTAAGCTTAATTCAAAGAAAATGAAAGAACTCTTAAGTATTAATATAAAACAATAGTATTACTTTCATCATAACCCAATTACTTAAAGAGTTGCTTTAGTCCACAAGTTAGTCAACTAAAATAGTTAAGCACATAATAGTAGCATTAACGTTAATTCCCAATCAAATAGTTAAGTACACAATAATAGTAGCGTTAACGTTAATTCGCAATCAAATAGTTAAACACATAATAGTAGCGTTAACGTTAATTCCCAATCAAATAGTTACGTACATAATAGTAGCGTTAACGTTAATTCGCAATCAAATAGTTAAACACATAATAGAAGCGTTCACGTTAATTCCCAATCACATATCTCACTAACCAACATAACGTAAGTGTTTACACCGAACACACTTAACACACATTTATATAATCTGACTGACAGTCACAATCCCATTATAATACTTCACCCCGTCTTCCTCCAGCTGCAAGTTCACCTTCCCCAACTCCAAATGAGACTGATTTGAATGCCCACAACTCGGGTCTTATATACTAAACAATGATGGTGTAGGAACGAATCAGGAGGCGGGGGGTGGTGCCTGCTCCAATCATAGCTCCTCGAGTCGCATAACAGGTGCCTGGTCCACTCACAGCACCTGGCGTCGATCATACGTCATAGCATCGGTCATCGTGGTAGTTTGCAGGGTCCCCTATGACACACGCAGGTGTGAAGGCTTGTTTGCAGGTATGCGGGCGAGCTGGTTTACCCACTCGCTCGTTCGCTCGCTAGTCTGCTTCACCGTTTGGGTAGTTTGGCTCCTTCAACTCTAATTCTAACTCTTAAATTAACATACAGGGCTCCGTATGTCAGAATATATATATATATATATATATATATATATATATATATATATATATATATATATATATATACCGGTATATATATATAAATATATATATATATATATATATTGCAAATACACATACAATTTTATATTATTTTATACTCACAGCCGGACTTGAACCAGCGTCAGTCAGCACAAGTGCCCATACTTTAATCCACTATACCACGGCATGATAGAGGATACTTGTGTGCAGTGGATTAAAGCATGGACACTCGTCCTGACTGTTGGTGATTCATGTCCGCCTGGGAGTATATATATATATATATAATTACAATTATGATCACATTGAATTTTAACTATTGGAATATTTATCTATAATAAGGTCAGCGTAACACTATTTTGTAGCATTTTGAATATGGTGTAATTCATATTTAAAATATATATAAGAAAGAAATAGTGACCAAAATCTGTGACCACCATTCACCTTGATCTTTGAATAACAAAAACTAAAAATTTGGACAATTGTTGCATTGACCAACCGAATTTGACAGCAAAATTTGGTGACGATACTTAACCCGTTCAGTACAGTTCTGTCGGTTTCATTTCATACTGGATATTAAGACTATTTTATTTATTTTATGAAGGGCCTCCATAAAATTAGCAGGCTTTCAACTATCTTAACCCTTTTTACTACCACAGATCTTTCATAAGCTCCACGAAATCGTCTTATTATAGCTAGAATACAATAACCGGTACACAAAGGGTTAAACAGTCTGGGAAAGAGTTTAAAGAAAATTATTAACACGCTTTTATTCTTTGACCTTCACCCTTATCCAGGTGTCAATATTTTCATGGCGAGCGGTAGCGAGCCTGCAGTGATTGAAATATATGTATATGATTGAAATATATGTTATTTAAGTAAAATGCAACTAACAGTCGTTAGCTTATAAAAAAAAATCGTATTTTTTTATGATGATGGTTAACTTATGACCTTGGCCTGTGACCTTGATCTTTATGTAGGATTATATTTTTGTTTGCTTTGATGTAACCCTAGAAAATCAAATAAGTGTGTCAAATATCATGAAAGATCATCAGTTAGTTTCAGAGGTATTAAAAGAATAGTTGACCTTGACTTTTGCCCTTCATCTTGACCTTCATGATGTCTGAATATTTAACAATTTAATTTTCCCTTAGAGCACAACTTCTTTAACAAATTTTGTGAAGTTTACATGAATAGTAAAGAAATTAGCATATTGACCTTATATTTGACGTTGACCTGTGACCTTGACTTATCAAATGGAATTATGTTTATTCCTGTATGACCTTGCTCTAGGTATTCCGAATATGCATGCTCTGCCTAATGAGAATCTTACATTAAATAAGAAATACTAGTAAAAATCATATTTCGACCTTTAACCTTGACGTTTGACCTTGATCTTCGACCTTAGAATTTCTTATCAAGGATTTAGAGAGCTTAACAGCAATGTTAGTATTAACTAGCATTATGAATATGGTGTAATTCGTATGAAAACTTATTGATTATAAATAGTGATCATATATTATGACCTTGACCTTTGACCTTTGACTAAAAATAAAATACATATATTTGGATGGTCGTCCCATTGACCAACTGAATTTGCCTGTATAATTTGATGACAATGCATTAAACAGTCAAGGAGGAGTTTAGGGAAAATGACAAATACTCTTGTTTTGACCTTGACCTCTGACCTTAACTATTACAATATTGATGTGAAATTTGATACATATGATGTTTATGTAATAAGCCATAACACGTCCAGTTTTCTAAAATTTTAGTATTTTTTTAATAAATAATAGAAGTTGATCTTTGACCTTGACCTCTGACCTTGACTTTTATGTAGGAGTATTTGCTTTTGCATTAAACTTGCCCATGAAAATCAAATAAACTTGCCTAATTGAATTAAAACCCATCAATTAGTTTCATATATATTAATAGAATAGTTGACCTTGACCTTTGACCTTTATCTCGACCATTAAATGTCTCAACATTTATTAATTTCCTTTTCGCTTACAGTGCAACTATCTCACCAAATGTTGTGAAGTTCGCATGAAAAGTAAAGAAAATAGCATATTGACCTTTTATTTGACCTTGACCTGTGACCTTGACCTTTCATATGGAATTGAATAGTTGATTGTATAACCTTGGCCTAGGTATTCCGAATAAATATGGTAAACATAGTGAGAATCTAACAGTTAGTATAAGAAATACTAGTAAAAAACATATTTTGAGCTTTGACCTTGAACTTTGACCATACCCTTTAGAATAGTTATCTAAAATTTGTGCAATACGATATCAATGTTACCAGTAACTTGTATAGTGAGAATGAAGAAATTTTAATAAAAACTAAAAATAAATAGTAGAAGTTGACTTTTCACCTTGACCTGTGACCTTTACCTTTATGTAAGAGTAAAACAAAAATGTCATTGACATTGCCCAGGAAAATTAAATAAGCATGACTAAATTCATTAGAACCCATCAGTTAGTTTCATATGTATTTATAGAATAGTTGACCTTGACCTTGACCTTAATGATATGTCTCAAAATGTATTATTTTGATTTTCATTTATAGTGCAACTATATTGCCAAATGTTGTGAAGTTTGCATGAAAAGTAATGAAATTAGCATATTGACCTTTTATTTGACCTTGACCTGTGAACTTGACCTTTTATATGGAATTGTATAATTTCTTGTATGACCTTGTCCTAAGTATTCCGAATATACATGGTAAGTGGTGAGTTATCTGCTCAACAGGTGGCGTTGTGTGTGTGTAAGTGTGAGAGTCCGAGTGTAGGGGATGAGACAGTGAAGCACGGGAACGAGGTGGCTTCAGAGATGGGGTCGTTTCGGGCCATGAGTGAGCACCGTGCCTCATGTGAAGGCAAGATGGCAGGTGCTCGTTGTAGAGTACTCTACGTGCTTCACATGTCTCACTCCCTATACTGGAACAAGACCTCACGGGCTTCACTGTTCATTGTAAAGCGGTGAATGTTAAGGCTCTCAGCCTATGCCCGAGAGGAAGTAAGTTGGAATATAGAAAAAAAAAAAAAAAAAAAATGTCTAGTGAGAATCTAACAGTTGATATAAGAAATACTAGTAAACCAAAAAATTACCTTTGACCTTACCTTTCAGAATATTTATCTAAAATTTGGTCAATAAGATATCGAGGTTACCAGTAGCTTGTATAGTGAAAATGAATTTTTTTGAGTAAAAACTTAGACACATAAAATATTGACCTTATTTTTAACCTTGACCTTTGACCTCAACCTTTAAGTTAAATTGAAAATTTCTTTTTGACTGACCTTCGCTTTGACCAAATGAATATACCTGTGAAATTTGGTGAAAATCCATTGAACTGTCTAGGAGGAGTTTCCGGACGGACGACGACGACGGACGACGGACGACGGACGACAGAGAAGCGGACTGATGGTGCACAGTATATGGGCGGGATCTGTGTGTGCGATACCACCCTGCTTCTCAGAGTTGATAATAATAATGTATATTTTACAATGTTATGTAGAACATATGTTTCATATATGACATGTGCCAGCTTTGCATAATTCCAACTAAGGATAGCCAATTTAGGCCGATAGGCGTATTTCCATTAATATCAGTAGTAATAAACAACAACCCAGAGATATTATTTCTAGGAGGCTAAACTAAGCTAACTTACTTTCCAAACCTGAACTTGTGAAAGTACTTAAGTAATCACACTTTGTTTATTCTTTTCCTATCACTTATGACGTATTTAAAGTAGACAAAAGTGTGGTGCTCCCTACTTGCAGCTGTTTGTTTCATCTTGAAGGCATTGATGAGTCTGATTTCTTTGATCCTGTCTGAAACATTGAGCCTGCCAAGTGAATGAAGTTGTTCATGACCAACATGAGAGCTAGGTCCTAGGTTCAGCATGAATATTACTAATATATTTTGAGTGACCTGAAGTTTATACTTTGCTGTTTGAGATAAGGCAGAGTACTACGATGAAGCAGATTAGTCAGAAAGGTAATTTTAACATAAAGACAAATACAACGCTACATAATATCAGTTAATCTTATAAGAAAGTAGCATTGACAAATAGTGTACATATACTGTACATATTTCAATTCAATTCAATTCAAAAAATGTATTGTCATAAACAAATTTACATAAATATACAATGGTTACAACATATAATTATATATTATTTTGTCCATGACATTGAGGACTGATACCAAAAGGTATTATGTCCTCTTTATATTTTCATTATTATGTTGCTAACTGCACAGAACAATGACATATATGCCCAAGAAACAAAAGAAACAAGAGAAACGAGAAAAAAATGAATAGGAAAAAAAACCTTACACAATACAACAAAAACAAAAATAATAATAATAATAAATTAAGTTTCCACCAATTTCAATGTTATACCAATTTTACATTTTTAGGAGATAATCTTTAACTTCATGTTTGAACACAGATATTGAACACTGATGATCTATTAGCTGTGATAAGTTGTTCCACACAGTGACACCCTTAACCCGCTTAGTCCCAGGCAATTTAAAATAAATGTACCACCTAGGACCGGCAGGTTTTGAAAACAAATTTGTTTTCCAGAAAACACCAGGAATGGGTTAGGAATGAAGGAAAACCCACAAAAAACCGATCCCCTAGGTCATTAAGGGGTCCTACGGTGCGCCCGAAAGTCGGATTAACAAGAGGGGAAATGTGTAGGCAAAAACATCCAAAAACAGGTTTTTGCATGCTCACGCACACGCGGTTGGACTTTGAGAGTGTTCAACCATCGGCATTGTTGTTTGGGATACTTACACAGTTCCCATACAAATCTGAGCCCTCTAGGTGCCATAGGACCGGAGTAATTAACATTGACGCATACGTATGCGTCACTGGAATTTAGGGAAAATAGGTGATAATTGAAGGGGGAGGGGAAAGGGATGAAGGAGGGGATGTGGAGGAGTGATATGAGGTATAGAGAAAAAAAAAAAAAAAAAAAAAATGTTTAGTGTTGTTTAAATAGTTTTTTTAGGCCTCCCTCTTAAGAGCTTTGCCGCCGTCGCCCAGTAAAACCTCTTAAGGAGAGCGTCCGGTTTGACTCGGAAAAGTGCTCAAAACGGCAATATTGCGCAACCCGATATATGGCATCAATGATGCCATATATCGGGTTGATGATGCCGCATCATCACCCATCCCTCTGTCTTCAGTTAAAATCCTGAGGCAATATTCCGTCTGGAAGCATATTATTTCTGGGCTAGTTTCAAACTTTCGCGGGTCGCTGGTCGCGCAGACGCGTAGAAAATGCATTATGGGTTTCGGATCTGCAAAAAAAAACAACGAAAACCATGAATTTTTGGTGAAAATATGACGTTCGTAGATATTTTCCCTAGCAGTATCTGCTATCTCTATCCTGGTAACACCGAGGGTGTGGTGGTGGTGGTGGAGAAAGAACAGTATGCTGCTTGCCGCGTGATAGGTAGGGTGCGGCTGGCTGGCTGGTTTGCCACCGCTCTCCCGTCTTAGTACCTCACGTAAGAAAGTTCACTCGTCGGCGTTATTCTGACGTAACCAAACATGCTACAACAATGATTCGGATGTCATTGGAAAGGGCATGAAATTCTCTACAACTCTACGTTGCCCTTTTGTTTTATTTATTTCCCATTTCGACATACCACCCCGAGACATTTGTCACCTAATTTGTATCTAATTTTAAATGCCCTCATTCTACAATTAGATACAAAATGGAAAAAGTAAACACGGACAATTGAAACTACACCTATTGTTAGTACCCCCAATGCATTGAAACAATTAAACAACAACATTTAAATGAGATTTTGATTTTAAACAAAGTCATAAATTTACACACTAATTCTCACCTAACTCAAAAAATAATTGTCCTAGAGAATTAAAATTTTGGAAATTTCTTAGTTTTTAGGTCCCCTATACGTGTACCAAATATTATGAAATACAGACAAAATCCACTGACACATTCTAGAGTAAATACCGGACGCTCCCCTTAAGAGCTTTGCTGCCGTTTACGGGTTAAGGAAATTATACTGGTGATTTTTTTTTTTTTTTTTAAGGAGACAATGAACGGAGGAAGGAAAAACACAGATCAAACAAAAAGGTCCATGTGCCTAAAGGCATCCTCCATTCATAAAATGTTTGTAACAACTGGATTTAAACTTTTGTAGATTGTAAGTTTGTGGAAAGCAACTCGAGGGAAGTGACTTCCAAAGAGTAGTAGTTCTAGGGATAAATGAATTTTGATAAGCAGAAGTTCTGCATTGTGGAGGAGAAAGTGTAAATTCATGGGCGCTCTCACCTGCCCTAGTTCTACGGGGAATGATGTAGAGAGGCGGCACAATTTAAGCAAGTTCCTCGGAACAATTGCTGTGAAAATATCTGTAGAATAATGCAAGGGATGCAACGTTTCTTCGTATGGATAATGTACAAAGGAGTACAAAGGAGTACAAAGGAAATCAAGCAACAATAGGTCTAGTGACCCTTCTAGGCTGCTAGTCCTCCAAAACACTGAGGATCAAGTGTCCAAACAGTGGTTTAGAGTGGGTAAGGGAACATTGGAAAGGGAACTACTGCCATGGAACTAATGTCCGTGGCAGGACTAGGAAGTTAGTAGGGGATATATGGGTTAGTTACTGAGGGGAGGATAAAATAAAGTTATTCATTTACAAACGCAGTCAGTCGCGGGTTTGATGCGAGATATTTGTCTAGGCGGAGTTTAAATGAATCAACGGTGCTGCAGTCTATAAAGTCTCGGGGAAGCCCATTCCACAAGTTGACAACTCGATTGAAGAAGAAATTCTTAGATTCATGTGAGTTAAAAGATTTACCAATAATTTTGCAACCGTTTCCCCGTGTGTAATTAGATTGGTCGATAGTGAAGTACTTACTACAGTTCATATTGTTGATGCCTTTGATGATTTTGAACACTTGAATTAAGGCACCTCTTAATCTGCGCTGGGTTAAAGGAAATAGATTTAATTCTCTAAGACGCTCTTCGTATGGTTTGTTGTTTAGGCTAGGTATAATTTTGGTAACTCTACGTTGAACTCGTTCTAGCTTGTTTATGTATTTTTGGTAATATGGGCACCAGAATTGAATGCAGTATTCCAGAAGAGGGTGGACTAAGGAATTGTAAAGGGTTAGGATAACGTCTTTGGATTTATGCTCAAATGACCTGCCTATAAAGCCAATTATTTTGTTTACTTCTTAACAACTTCTGAACATTGTTGACTCGGTTTTAGGTTACTCGATATTGTTACTCCCAGATCGGTTTCTCTGTTTACATTCTTAAGCTGAGTGCCACTCATCGAATAGTTTGCTATCTCATTTAGGTATCCGATATGTAGTACTTTACATTTATCCGCATTGAAACTCATTTGCCAAATTTGGGCCCAATGTGACAATTTATCTAGATTGTGTTGCATATCGTCAACTTGTTCTTTTGAGAGTACGCTATTTGCAATTTTTGTATCGTCAGCAAATTTTGAGATTGTACAGGTGAGACCCTCATCTGTGTCGTTGATGTAAATTAGAAAGAGAATTGGTCCTAGTACCGATCCCTTACATTGGTCCATTTAGATGCCTTACCGTTTATGACTACTCTTTGCTTTCTGTCGCTGAGCCAATTTTCTATCCATTTCAACACACCGTCTTGTATTCCATGCGCTTTTAGTTTTAGCAGTAAACGTTTGTGAGGAACTTTGTCAAAGGCCTTTTGAAAATCAAGGTATATAATATCTACAGCTTTACTCTCATCGTAGAGGTTGAGGATATCGTGGAAGAAGTCTAAAAGGTTTGTTAAACAGGAACGTTTTTTACGAAAGCCGTGTTGAGTATCTTTAAGTATGTTATTTTCCTCTAAGTGATTTACGAGTCTGTCTCTTATGACCGTTTCTAGCATTTTACATACAACTGAGGTTAAGCTAATTGGACGATAGTTACTTGGTAGGGATTTGCGGCCTTTTCTGAATATCGGTGTTACGTTGGCTATCTTCCACTGATCAGGCATAGTTCCAGACTGCAAGGATTTATTGATTAGTAATGTCAGTGGTTTGGAGAGCTCATCTTTAGCTTCCTTTAGAACTCTAGGTGAGATTGTATCAGGTCCAGGCGTTTTATTTACCTTGAGTTTATCTAAACAATTTAATACTTCTCTCTCTGTAACTGTGATATTGCTTTGAACATCTGAATTATCAATCTGAATCGGTGATGGTGTAGGGATATCACTGAGGTCTTCTGTTGTAAAAACTGATGCAAAGAAGGTATTGAGGGCATTACTCATTTGTACTTCGTCTTTGGTGTATTCTCCATTTTCATCGACTAACGGTCCAACAGTTGAAGTAACTACTTTTTTCTTTCTGATATAACTATAGAATTCTTTCAGGTTTGTTTTACTTTGATTCGCAATATGTAACTCTAGGGTCTTTTTACTTTGCTTAACCCTTATTTAGCGGCGAGCAACATAAGTCGAGTTAAAAAAAGCTGGACTATGTGGCGGCGCTCGACATAACTCGAGTGGCAATTTCAGCACGTAATGTGGCTGAGAGAGAGAGACAAGTGGTGGCAGGAGACTAGCGAGCGTATGACTGCTCCAGACCACCGCGGCGAACCTACTGACACAAATCTCAGCTCCCTCCTCCCTCTCTCACTCGCTACATACTCAATTTTGTACTGAAAGTACCGAATTACCTGCTTTTTGCACTCGCGTTGCACGGTTATTGCAAGAAAACTATCCATCATACAAGGATCGACATGGTGTCATTCGAAAGCTCTGTTTATGCCCTTTCAGGGATAGGTATTTGTTTTACGTTCTGGGTCTTATTTAGGCATGAAAATGATCACGTAAACAGCCCTATTTTGGCTAAAAACACCCCGCTGTGCGGTACACATAAATAAACCGCATAGGCCGCTCGTAAGGTGTTAATTAACGTTTTGGCTTTGCGTCGTAGCTCTACAAATTTCACCCGTTCTTTGTCAATTTGTGAGGATTTTAATCTATCATTAGCTAATTTTTTAGCAAGCAGGCAGTTTGAAATATCTTTATTCCACCATTTGGGCTTATTATTATGGCCTGGACACCGTATTTTCGATGGTATACAGTCTTGCACTGCTTTTAGGTAAGTGGTTTCGAATAACTTCCAAGATGTATTTATGTCATTATTGTTAAATAAAAAGCTCCAGTCAGTTTCTTTAAACATAGCTCTAAGTTTATGAAAGTTTGCTTTCTTGAAATTAGGGACTTTTTCGATGCTACTATTTGGTTCGTTACTAGTAAAGTTTAAAGTGAAAGTTATCGTACGATGGTCGCTGTTACTGAATTCATCACCAACATTCAAATTCTCTATTAATTCTTCTTTTGTTGCAAGTACAATGTCAAGAACGTTATTACCACGGGTCGGTGTTCGAATAAATTGATAAAGCGAACTCTCTTGCAAGTTAGTATACAAGTCATGTCCGGAGTGTGAAGTAAGAGTATCGCCCCACTTGGTCACAGGTAAATTAAAGTCGCCAAAAAATATGGTATCTTGTGAGTTACTTACATCTGCAATATGTTCGTAAATTTCTAGGTCAGTTTCCACTGATTGAGCTGGAGGTCTGTATATTAACGCAAGTATTATTTTTGTACCATTATTATTCTTTATTAGCACAAAAGATGTGTCGACGTTCACAATTTGAGGTTTTGACAAGAGGGTAGGGTTAAGACTTATGTAGGAAGGTCCTGTATGATTACAGGGTTATTGATTAATCTAATAGCTTTATTTTGAATTTTGTCCAACTGCCTCAATGCAACCACTCCACTTCCACTCCACAGAGGTGAACAGTAATCCATCTGAGAACGCACATGACTTTTATATATTACGGCCAACTGCTCGTCAGTGAATAATTCTCGAACTCTGTACAGGAGTCCCAGTTTTTTAGAGGCATTCTTAGCAATGCTTCTAACATAATGTGTCCAGCTCAAGTTAGTAGTTAATGTTACACCGAGAATGTCAATACTAGGGGAAGTGGGAATATTTACATCATTAAAAAATATATGGGAGTCAGTGAGATTCTGTCGGTAAAAATTTAATGTACTTGGTTTTCTGTGCATTAAAGGAAACTAGATTATTTTGTCCCCATTCATTAATTCTAGAAAGGTCCTGGTTCAGAGAAATTGCAGTGTTTATTTTTGAATTTATAAGATCGGGTTGGGTGAAAGAATTGGTAAATGTGAAGGAACTGTGGATTGTTGAGTCATCTGCGTAGGAATGTATTGGATTATGAGTGGTAGATATGAGATCATTGATATGAATGAGGAACAGAGTTGTGGCCAAAACTGATCCCTGGGGAACACCAGCATTTATTGAGTGAAACTGAGAATAAAGGCCATCTACCATTACACATATTTTTCTGTTATGAAGATAAGAAGAAATTAGTGGAACTAATGATGCTAGGCCGTAGTGTGACATCTTCGACAATAAGGATTGATGCCAGACTCTATCAAATGCCTTTGATATATCCAGTGCTATTGTATGTGTTTCACCATGTTGGTCTGTAGCTTGGTTGATTTGATGCGTAAGAAGGCAAAGAATGTCTGCAGTTGCTCGACATCGTCTAAAACCATATTGCCTATCACTGATTAATTTATTATTCTCAAGCTACTTAATTTTGTGATTATTTAATATAATTTCAAAGACTTTACCAAGAGTGGAAGTTATAGCTATTGGTCTGTAGTTTGATGGATCTGAAGAGGCACCTTTTTTAGGAACTGGATGGATGTTTGCTTCTTTCCAGGGTACTGGGAAGCATGAGGTATAAGTACAAAGACGGAACAATTTTGCCAATATAGGAGCGAGCACCAAGGAGAAATTCTTAAGTACTATTGGAGGAATTTCATCTGGACCAGGAGCCTTATCTACTGAGAGATTCTGCAAAATAGTTTTGACATGTCTGGTGTGGATCTTAAGTGAGGGAATTTCAGGCGAATTAAAATTAAGTACAGGGACATCTTGATCTGAAAGATTATGGGAAGACAAATGATTAAGAAATCTAGATTTCAGAATAGTTTCAGAAACTTTAGAAATGCAAGAATAGAGAGCAATTGGACGATAGTTGGAGGGTTGCGAGCGGTCACCCTTCTTTGGGACAGCTTAATTGAAAGCAAACATCCAGCTAGAAGGAAAAGCATTAGATGAAAAACAGTCGAAAGAGTCTGCATGGAAGAACAATTTTTGAGGAACAAGAGGAACACCATCCGGTCCATACGCCTTCTTAGTATGAATTCAAGAAAGGGCAAAAGTATAAATCCTTAGAAGAGATCATATTATTAGGCAGAAGTAAGGGAGGTGGGGTAGGAGACAGAGGAATAGCACTGGAATCATCCAAGCTAGAGTTTTTAGCTAAAGTATAAGTGAAGAGTTCAGCTTTGTCAGAGGATTACATGATTTCATGGTGATGCCGTCAGAGTGGAAAAGTGAAGGGAAATAGGAGGAAGAAAAATGGTGGGAGAAGTTTCTGACTGGATGCCAGAAAGCTTGGGAAGAGTTGGAAAGTTCAGAGTAGGCTTATTTGATACTGATAAAAGAGGGTTTGATGAGTCGAAGAACGGATTTGGCGAGATTCTGGGCAGAAACGTATAAAGTACGAGATTCTCGAGGTTGAAGGCGACAGTACCGTTTGAATCCTTCCTTCTTATTGCGGACAGCAATGGAACAAGCATGGTAAAGCAAGATGTTTTTGCAACATACTGAGAAAAGGAAAATGGAATGTATGTCTACATGCACGAGAAGATTACCTCAATAATGCGCTCAGCATACTCTGAGGGTACGTCCCCGGAAGCAAAAATCAATCCATGTTAAGTCAAGAAGTACTGCAGAAGAGCCTCCCAGTCGGCAGCACCAAAGTACCACAAGTGCTGCCGGCTGGGAGGATCGGAGGGACATACTGGAGAGATAGGATAGGTAACAGAGATAAGGTTATGATTGGAAGAGCCCAACGGAGAGAAAAGGTTTGAAGCGTAAGCAGAAGGATTATAGGTCAGAAATATGTCAGGGATGTTTGACTAATTTTCAAGGCGATCAGGATTCCAAGTGGGGTGTTGAACAAACTGCTCTAGGACCCTAGGTCATTTAGGATAGAATAAATGTAGGCTTGTTCACCAGGTTGGTCAGTGAAATAAGAGAAGCATTGACGGTGGTGAACATTGAAATATCCTAAGATGAATGTTTTGTAGAAATGGGTCTTGGTATTGGTATTCCTAAACAGTTTGTGTTTATAGTTGTCTGTTGATTGATTGCATCACGATTGAAGGGACACTGTCACACTGTTTAATAGTAGTTAACGAAAGACATTTAATTAATAGAATTGTACCTCCTTGTACTACTTGTCCCGGACTTCTTAAATAATTACCGTGTTGATCTTATCTATGAACCCAATCAGCCTCTATAGATGAAGTTGAAGATATTGTCTATAATAGTGGCACATCCTTCATATTCTTATTATAATTCTAATCATTAATATTAGTACTATTATTATTATTATTAGTAGTAGTAGTAGTAGTAGTATTATGATTTGTATTGATATTACCATTGTTATTAGTAATATTATTATTATTTATATTTTTATTACACATCATTAGTCATACTTTATCATCGTAAATGTTTTACACAAATGCTGTATAACACATTTGTAACATAACTAAATTCAGTTCGGGACAAATTGTCAACTTAACATTCAATGACTTTTACATAGTGAGAGTGAAGTGACTGTGTACTTTAAATGACCGTAATAAGGTAATAGCATAAATAGCTTAGTCTCATTTACATAACATTCCCTTACGGCTCCTCCGAATTAATAGATCGATCAATTTGAATGTTAATTACTCCTATTGCATGCACATATAATGGGAAAATGAGAGGCATCATAATTGCCTAGCATACATGAAACGTCTAACCATTATAAACGCTGCATGTAAGAGTTTGCTGGTACTTTATATATATATAAATATATATACATACATATATATATAATATATATATATATATATATATATATATATATATATATATATTATATATATATATATATATATATATATATATATATATATATATATTGTGACATCTGGAATATAACCAAGATGTGACATGTGACCAGACCAACCTGTTAAACGTGACTTTACAACTACACGACTCAACCCTGCTTACATGACGAGAGAGAGAGAGAGAGAGAGAGAGAGAGAGAGAGAGAGAGAGAGAGAGAGAGAGAGAGGGAGCCCGGCTACATCCTGCATTCTTGGCATTCAGCAGCCCCCCTTCCCCCCATCTACCCTCATTGGACCACTACACCTGCTTCTCACCTGTAATTGGTCAACGTGTTTCCTGAATTCTGACTGGTGGCGGCACCTGTTTCCTGACTTCTGATTGGATTAGCTTGGTCCAGGAAATGATATATAAGCCTGGGATTTGATAGTTCAAACTAGTACTTTCTTAGCTGGGGAGAGACGAGCAGAGTGTTGGGGAGACGAGACAGACTTCACAGGCTTGTATAATAGGGGTTATTATATGTTAAGCAGCGTCCGGGAGCGACCTCTTACTCGTTAGTTAGGGATTATTCGTGACTGTTAATTAACCAGAGGTATGTCAGAAACATACATTCATTTGACTTAAGATTTTGTGATTGGAGAATCATATAGGTTGGATTGGAGAATCATATATGTTGACTTGATGTAAAGCCATTGTCATTCATACTTAAGCATTGTAGAGGTTTAATACTCACCTGACTTTATATAAAGTTATTTGTTATTCATAATAGGCATTGTAAAAGTCCTATCAATTATATTGTCTACTTAAATTAAGCCTACTAAACTTTAATTTGTACATTAGTGAAATCAGAACGTATGCAAAACGATCGTGAAATCTATCATAACTTTCATTGCTTATTATTTTGATTAATTGTAAAATACCTTATTTACGTTTATAAATACAATTCCATTTTATAAGTGACTTTCTAATATTTCCTTACCATTTTTATTTAGTCAAATGTCTTTCAGTAATAAGAATAAATAAGATAAAATACTAAAGGGAGAATAATAATAAACTAAGAATAAAGAGATAATGTAAAGAGTAAAACAATCTTTAAAGGGTTAACAAACTTATATTAATTATATAAAAAGATCTTAATACTTTGCTGATAATCAAGATTAATTGAGATATTCCAGTGTCTTAAAAACCTTGCTTACATACCGAACTTTTGTATTCGTAATTAATAGCCTCTTTCATATTAAAACATTCAATGTAACTTTAAATAGTTTACTGATTAAATATAATTGAAGTGTATCAGAGTATAAAGGATAACTGTCCCAACAACTAAAGGAAAGCAAGTAACAACATAACAAACTTTAATAATTTACGTTCTATTGGCCTTCAGCTGTTTGCTACACTCTCATATTAACTATTCTATCTTTATTTATTTAGTTAACCACTTTTAAATCAAGATACGTAACAGATTAACTGGCGACCTTGCCAGGATATGTTTTGTATAAGTTTCACTAAGTTCATATCATATCATAATCATGCCTGAAATTATTAATAAGGAATATGTTAAGAATTTCTTAGAATCGTCACCCGTTGCCGATGACATCGATCTCTTGTCCAAGGCAGAGTTAATAGTACTAGCCTCGTATCTTGAGCTAACGGTCTCGGACATGACAAAATATGAAATAGCACAGATCATAAAGTCAAAATTATTTGGGATTCACGAGGGCGGTGAGCATAACGGAGCCGAGGGCGGTGAGCCAAACGGAGCGGTTGGTGGAGGACTCGGTAATGGGATACAGATGCGGTTTGGTGAGAATTTGCCAGAGGGATTTACCCCTGAGCAATATCTAGAATTGGCTAGATTAAATGCTGCCCAGGCAGACTCTCAGCTGCAGGCAGATCATGAATATCGCATGGACCAATTAACTGCTCAAACTGAGTCCAAACATAATGTGCTTGCTCCCCCTCTGGGATTAACCATGACGAGTGTAATTCCCCCATTCACGAAGGACAATGTTCAGGACTTTTTTGTGTTGTTCGAGGAGGTTGCTACAGGTATGGGGTGGACAAGGGATCGGTGGCCATTTATGTTGCAAACGGTGTTGACAGGACAAGGTCGGGAAACTTACATTTCAGTAGAGTCTGAGGTTCGGCAAGACTATGACCGTCTCAAAGCAGCCATTCTAAAAACCTACAAACTGCTGCCAGAAGCATATAGACAGACTTTCAGAAAGACTCATAAACAATTCGAGGAAACTCATACCGTGTTTGCCAGGACCATGAACAAAGCTTTAAATAACTGGCTAACAAGTAAGAATGTCACTGAGTTTAAGGGTCTGAAAGAGTTAATCTTGCTTGAGAACTTCCTATGGAAGGTAGATTCATCAGTAGCCTATCATTTGAGAGGGAAAAAGGTAGAAACTCTTGCCGAAGCTGCAGACATGGCTGATACGTATGTACTAGTCATGCGCACCAGATCCAAAGAGTTGATGGAGAAATATCGCAAGATGATCCAGCACTACAAAATCAAGTCAAGGAATATCATCATCTCAGGCATTCTCCCCAAGATCGACGCACCTGACAAATTCTACGACAAGGCCTTCAGCACAAATAGCCGACTAAAATATTTGTGTCTGAGGGAAGAAGTTGAATTCATCAACCTCTGGGACAACTTCTACAACCAGCCTAATCTGTTCCGCAAGGATGGCACTCATCTAAACCCTGTAGGTTCAGCACGCATGGGTCGTCTCCTACACGAAGCAGTCCGCAGCCATGGATCAAAAAACGCCATCCGAGAAGAAGCAGCAGTGACATAAATCATCCAACGCCAAGCAAAAAACAGAGGCAACCGAGGACCACCAGCGATAAGGACCGAAGACAGCGAGGACCGAGGACAGCCATGAACATAAATGTAGATCCGACAAGAACCAAAAATATTATTAAAGAGCATTACGTGACTTCTAAAATAACAAATTTAAAGGTTTTCTATGCAAACGCTCGTAGCATACGCAATAAATTTTCAGATTTAGAGGAGCTAGTGTTTACAGAAAATTATGATGTGATTGGCATAACAGAACCTTGGCTCAATACAGAAGATAGAGACTTTTTAGCAGAGTATTCACTTCCTGGTTATGTAATGTTTGAGAAAAGCTGAATAAATCGAAATGGAGGTGGCGTTTTACTTTATATCAAAGAAAGTCTTAACCCTACCCTCTTGTCAAAACCTCAAATTGTGAACGTCGACACATCTTTTGTGCTAATAAAGAATAATAAAGGTACAAAAAAATACTTGCGTTAATATACAGACCTCCAGCTCAATCAGTGCAAACTGACCGAGAAATTTACGAACAAATCGCAGATGTAAGTAACTCACAAGATACCGTAATTTTTGGCGACTTTAATTTACCTGTGACCAAGTGGGGCGATACTCTTACTTCACACTCCGGACATGACTTGTATACGAACTTGCAAGAGAGTTCGCTTTATCAATTTGTTCGAACGCCGACCCGTGGTAATAACATTCTTGACATTGTACTTGCAACAATAGAAGAATTAAAAAGCTCCAGTCAGTTTCTTTAAACATAGCTCTAAGTTTATGGAAGTTTGCTTTCTTGAAATTAGGGACTTTTTCGATGCTACTATTTGGTTCGTTACTAGTAAACTTTAAAGTGAAAGTTATCGTACGATGGTCGCTGTTACTGAATTCATCACCAACATTCAAATTCTCTATTAATTAACAATAACGACATAAATACATCTTGGAAGTTATTCGAAACCACTTACCTAAAAGCAGTGCAAGACTGCATACCATCGAAAATATGGCGTCCAGGCCATAATAATAAGCCCAAATGGTGGAATAAAGATATTTCAAACTGCCTGCTTGCTAAAAAAATTGCTAATGATAGATTAAAATCCTCACAAAATGACGAAGAATGGGTGAAATTTGTAGAGCTACGACGCAAAGCCAAAAAGTTAATTAAGCAAAGTAAAAAGACCTTAGAGTTACAGATTGCGAATCAAAGTAAAACAAACCCGAAAAAATTCTATAGTTATATCAGAAAGAAAAAAGAAGTACCTTCAACTGTTGGACCGTTAGTCGATGAAAATGGAGAATACACCAAAGACTAAGTACAAATGAGTAATGCCCTCAATACCTTCTTTGCATCAGTTTTTACAACAGAAGACCTCAGTGATATCCCTACACCATCGCCGATTCAGATTGATAATTCAGATGTTCTAAGCAATATCACCGTTACAGAGAGAGAAGTATTGAATTGTTTAGATAAACTCAAGGTAAATAAAACGCCTGGACCTGATACAATCTCGCCTAGAGTTCTAAAGGAAGCTAAGGATGAGCTCTCCAAACCACTGACATTACTATTCAATAAATCCTTGCAGTCTGGAACTATGCCTGATCAGTGGAAGCTAGCTAATGTAACACCGATATTCAAAAAAGGCAGCAAATCCCTACCCAGTAACTATCGTCCAATTAGCTTAACCTCAGTTGTATGTAAAATGCTAGAAACGGTCATACGAGACAGACTCGTAAATCACTTAAAGGAAAATAACATAGTTAAAGATACTCAACACAGCTTTCGTAAAAAACGTTCCTGTTTAACAAACCTCTTAGACTTCTTCCACGATATCCTCAACCTCTACGATGAGAGTAAAGCTGTAGATATTATATACCTTGATTTTCAAAAGGCCTTTGACAAAGTGCCCCACACACGTTTACTGCTAAAACTAAAAGCGCATGGAATACAAGACGGTGTGTTGAAATGGATAGAAAATTGGCTCAGCGACAGAAAGCAAAGAGTAGTCATAAACGGTATGGCATCTAAATGGACCAATGTAAGTAGCGGGGTACCCCAGGGATCGGTACTAGGTCCAATTCTCTTTCTAATTTACATCAACGACATAGATGAGGGTCTCACCTGTACAATCTCAAAATTTGCTGACGATACAAAAATTGCAAATATCGTACTCTCAAAAGAACAAGTTGACGATATGCAACACAATCTAGATAAATTGTCATGTTGGGCCCAAATTTGGCAAATGAGTTTCAATGCGGATAAATGTAAAGTACTACATATCGGATACCTAAATGAGAATGCAAACTATTCGATGAATGGCACTCAGCTTAACCCGGGAACTGCGGGAAGACTCTTAAGAGTTCCCCCGGCGGACTGCGGGAAGACTTTTAAGAGTCAGGGGGAAAAAAAATCAATTTAAAACACCGGAAAAAAAAAAAAAAAAAAAAAAAAAAAAAAAAAATGCCCCTGGGCCATGCCAAATATCACTCCTCCACCTCCCCTCCTTCCCCAGTTTCCTCCCCTCCTTCAGTTATCACCTATTTTCCCTGTTATTCCCTTTTCCTGTGGTGTATTTTCGTGCTAACATTAGCGAGTTGGTAGCAGGGCGTTGACATCACTGTTAGCAAGCGAGTGCAAGAGAGAGAGAGAGAGAGTATCGATCGACAGTCTCTCTCCAGAGGTGGAGGAAAGTGGTGGGCTGGGAGGTTGCCTCAGCCATACATTGTGTAACTCCCGGCCTGTATCGCCGATTTTGACCATCCAAACTCTGTTTCCACTTGTTTTATTGTTGTAACAGGTTAATACCTTTATAATCAACCTATAATAGGCGCATATGGATAAGTATTAAATGCTATTTATGGTAAAATAAATATTTTAGTGATGGGAACAGCTCAAATACGTCAGCACAGGAGTGTGGTGGCTCCTACCCCCCATGCGCATTTCAGAGGTTAAGAATGTAAACAGAGAAACCGATCTGGGAGTAACAATATCGAGTAACCTAAAACCGAGTCAACAATGTTAAGAAGGCAAACAAAATAATTGGCTTTATAGGCAGGTCCTTTGAGCATAAATCCTAAGAAGTCATCCTAACCCTTTACAATTCCTTAGTCCGCCCTCTTCTGGAATACTGCGTTCAATCCTGGTGCCCTTATTACCAAAAAGATATAAACAAGCTAGACCGAGTTCAACGTAGAGTTACCAAAATGATACCTAGCCTAAAGAACAAACCATACGAAGAGCGTCTTAGAGAATTAAATCTATTTCCTTTAACCCAGCGCAGATTAAGAGGTGACTTAATTCAAGTGTTCAAAATCATCAAAGGCATCGACAATATGGACTGTAGTAAGTACTTCACTATTGACCAATCTAATTACACGCGGGGAAACGGTTGCAAAATTATTGGTAAATCTTTTAACTCGCACGAATCTAAGAATTTCTTCTTCAATCGAGTTGTCAACTTGTGGAATGGGCTTCCCCGAAACGTTATAGACTGCATCACCGTTGATTCATTTAAACTCCGCCTAGACAAATATCTCGCATCAAACCCGCGACTGACTGCGTTTATAAATTAATAACATTATTTTATCCCCCCCTCAGTTACTAACCCCTCTGTCCCCTACTAACTTCCTAATCCTGCCACGGACATTAGTTCCAGGGCAGTAATTCCCTTTCCAATGTTCCCTTACCCTCTCTGAACCACTGTTTGGACACTTGATCCTCAGTGTTTTGGAGGACAAGCAACCTAGAAGGGTCACTAGACCTGTTGTTGCTTGATTTCCTTTATACTCCTTTGTACTCCTTTGTACTACTAAACAACAAATTTCGTGGGAAAAAGCCCTATGATAATAATAAGTTCTCCAATCACAAATCTGATAAATCTAGTCACTCGCAAAAGCCTGTAACGTCTCTCCATGCAAGACAAACTAAAAATTCTCCCCCAACTAAGAATGTGACTCCTGGTAATGGTAACAGAGGTGGGGCCCAAACCAATAATAATGCTTACAAGGGGAATGTATCCCAGAAAGTGTGTACCTATTGTGGCAAGAGAGGCCACTTAGCTTCTCAGTGTTGGGCCAAGGAGAGAGCCGAGAGATCGGGGCCGAGAGTAGCCGCAGTAACTGCCTCCCCAAATAACCAGAACCACCCAAATGTGCCTTTGAAGCAGGACTCCCGACCGCAGGAGTACCTAGCTAACGTAAATCAGACAGGAAATGGTGTAGTAGCGTGTGTGGTACAACCTGCAAGGGTTAAGCCTGTCTTAGTATCCCCATCAGTTCAGGATAGCTACCGTCCCTTTATTTCATCTGGATGTGTGAAAATAAATGGTTGTGTACATGAGGTAAAAATCTTAAGAGATACTGGTTCTACTAGCACCCTCATGGTGAATCCTTATTCTGAATGCCCAACTGGCGAATCAGTAATAATGAGAGGTGCTGGAGGTCAATTTTCTGCTAACTTGGTGAATGGTGAGATTGAGTGTGATTTGCTGACGGGTGAAGCCTGTATAGCTTTGTGTAGACCTCAGTACATCCCTGTGCCTGGGGTAACACTCCTTTTGGGGAATGATGTGGCTGGTGAGAGGGTCCGACCAGATCCCATTTTATCACTTTCCCCTGTTGATGAGCCACTGACCGGTGAGCTCGAGAAGGAGATGCCAAAGGTTTTCCCAGTGTGTACTGTCACTCGATCTATGGCCCAAGTAGCAGTTCCCTCAGATATAATTGTACCAACTGTGAAGGTAGATAAAAGGGATGAAAGAGTATTGAATGATGCTCTAACTGTGCCTGATGCGGAGACTGAAGTAGATCTGTCTGAAACTTTTATGGCTAACCTTGAGCCAAATGATCATGAAACCCCTCCTAATTGTCCTAGTGGCCTGGTAGAGTTGCAGCGAGATGACAGTGAGTGTAAGGAGTTAGCTGCCAGTGCCGTGAGTGAAGAGGAGAGTGAGAAGGAGAAGGGTGAATGCTTTTATATGAAGAAAGGAGTTTTGTGGCGTAGGTGGAGACCGCCACATAGACCTATTGATGACGGGGCATGGGACGTACATCAGGTAGTAGTTCCTATACCTTGTCGTAGAGATATACTAGAAATGGCCCATAGTATACCCTTAGCAGGGCACCTAGGTGTGAGGAAAACCTTAGATCACATTAGAGCCCACTTTCACTGGCCAGGAATGCGTGCAGATGTAGTGGAGTTCTGTAGAGTGGGTCATACCTGCCAGATGACAGGAAAACCTAATCAAAAGGTACCTGCACACCCTCTGGTGCCCTTACCAGTGTTCGAGAACCCTTTCACTCAGGTGGTAGTGGATATCGTTGGCCCATTGCCAAAGACATCCCAGGGACATATATATTTGTTAACTATCATGGAAATGGCAACTCGATACCCAGAAGCTATACCATTAAGAAATACTTCAGCCCAAACAGTCATTAAGGAACTGCTCAAATTCTTCACCAGAATGGGTTTCCCCCATGAGGTGCAGAGTGATCAAGGTACTAATTTCACTTCCAATATATTTCAGCAGTCCCTGAAGGAATTGGGTATCGACCATGTGAAGTCCAACTCCTACCACCCAAAGAGTCAAGGGGTCCTCGAACGATACCATCAAACTCTAAAATCTATTGTTTAGAAAATATTGTGAGGAAACTGGAGGTGATTGGGATAAGGGGGTACCTTTTCTGTTGTTTGCCACCCGTGAGGTTCCAACTGAATCTCTGGGTTTCTCACCCAATGAACTAGTTTTCGGTCACAAGGTACGTGGCCCTTTGCAGCTATTGCAGGACAGCCTAGTTGGTCAGGAAGGGAACCAAAATCTCCTCAGGTATGTGTCAGAATTCAAAACCCGGCTGAGATCCTCGTGCGAGTTTGCAGCACAAAATCTAAGAGTGGCTAAAGACACCATGAAAGCATGGTACGATAAAAGAGCCTGTGTGAGGGAGTTTCAGCCCAGTGATGAGGTCTTGGTTCTCATTCCCCTTTTCGGCCAACCTTTATCAGCAAAATTTAGAAGACCATATAAAGTAGTAAAAAGGTTGAGTGTTACTGACTACTTAGTGGCTACCCCAGACAGGAGGAAGCTTAAGCAAGTATTTCACATAAATATGTTAAAACCCTATCATAGGTCCCCTGACTCCTCTCCTCCAGATTCTCCTGCTGTGGTAGTAATAAGGATCTGTGGACATCCTGGTGTGGGTGATGTTTGTAGTCCTTACCCACAGATCCCGCAGCAGACTGTCCCAGATCCTGAAGGTATCGATTTTGACTTGTCTTTTGGTCTATCCAACTTTAAATATAATTCAGTAGCATGGGGGGAATTACCAACTAAATTATGTCATATTCCCTCAGAGAAAGCTAAAGAACTAATCCATGTTTTATCACAGTCTCCCATTGTGTTCCGTGATACTCCAGGGCTCACCTCATTGGCCGTGCATGACATAGATGTCGGGGATACAGCACCCATCAAATTATCCCCATACCGTGTCTCACCACAGCGCAGGAGTATTCTGCAGGTTGAATTAGATTTCATGTTGTCTAAAGCCATAATTACTAGAGCCTTAAGCCAGACGGGAGTTATAGATTTTGTATGGACTACAGACAAGTCAATGCCGTAACAAAGAATGATACTTATCCACTGCCACGGATTGATGATTGTATTGACCAGATTGGCACAGCCAGTTATATAAGTAAAATTTACCTTATGAAAGGATATTGGCAAGTACCTCTTACACCCCGAGCAAGGGAGATTTCATGTTTTGTGGTAAACAATCAAGCCTTCTGCTGTGAAGTAATGCCTTATGGCCTGAAAAACGCTCCAGCTACCTTTCAGCGCATAATGAATCAGTGACTGAAGGGGTACCTGGGTGTGTGGTGTACATTGACGATATCCTTTTTTTTTCCCATACATGGGAAGAACATCTCAAACAAATCAGACTGCTTTTTGCTAATCTTGCTGAAGCAAATCTTGTAGTGAACTTTAAAAAGTGCACTTTCATTAAGAGTACTGTCCAATATCTTGGATATATAGTAGGACAGGGTCAGGTTGCACCTCCTCATGCTAAAGTAGAGTCAATTTCAAATTTCCCAACGCCTACCAATAAGAAAGAAATCCAAAGATACTTAGGGATGATTGGATACTACAGGAGGCTTATTTAATATTTCTCAAGGTTAACAGCACCTTTAACAGATCTTCTCCGAAAGGATGTGAAGTTTGAGTGGTCCTCCGATTGTGAGGAGGCTTTCTATCTATCTATCTATATGCTCAGGGCCAATCCCCATTTTGGGGGTAGCCGACTCAAGACAGAGCAAGAACAGGGAAAACACAAAAACAACATAAAACAACAAGTAAACACAGATAAAAATCACAAACTCCCACACATCCAGGTCACCCAGGAGAAGACCCAGAAACCAGGGTCACCAAGGTCGCTCCAGCACTTCCCCGGCCCACGACCACCCGGAGAGGTTCCGATCTCGGCAGGCAGACATTCAGCGGAGCCAAAGCCACAAGCCCTCCCACCACACTTCCAGGCGCACCCTTCATATTAATCGTCTCCCCGAGCCAGGCGCCTGATGGACTATTATCTAGTCCAACTTGCGCCCGACCCCTTACTCCAAATGACCACGTGTTCACTCAACTATTCACAAGCATTCTCCATTCACTCCTGTCCACCACCACTTCCCCTGCCTGATCTATAGTCATTCCTCTATCATCCAAAGCCTTTCTTACACAGTCTCTCCATCTCAATGGGGGTCTTCCTGCCCTTCTATCTCCCCTTGTACCTGACTCACATATTCTCTTTGTAAGCCTTTCATCTCCCATTCGTTCAACATGACCATACCAGCTCAGCACCCTTCTGTCCACTCTGGCTGACAAATGTTCCTGCTGCCCCACTCTCCTACGTATCTCTTCATTCCTCAATCTGTCTCTACGAGTAACTCCACACATACTCCTCAAGCAGCTCATCTCCATCACATCCATCCCTCTTTTCTCCTTTTTCTTCAGAGCCCATGTCTCAGCCCCATACATCACTGTTGGCACAACAATTCCTTGATACAGTGCACTTTTTACTTTCACTCCGAGATTTCTCGTCTTCCACATACTTCCCATTGCTCAGAAAACCTTCCTTCCTTCACACACTCTCTGTTTTACCTCCACTTCCATACCTCCACTCCTGCTTATCGTTCCTCCTAGATATTTAAAGCACTCTACTTGTTCCAATATTTCCCCATACAGCCTCACATCTAGATTCACCCTATGCTCTCCCCTAATACACACCATTACTTTACTTTTATTGACGTTCACCTTCAGTTTCCTCCTTCCACAAACCACACCAAACTCTTTGACTACCCGCTGCAGTTTCTCATCAGAATCCGCCACCAATGCTGTGTCATCAGCGAACAGCAACTGTTTCAACTCCCAATCTCTACCATTCTTTCCTACTAAACCCAATCCTCTTCCCATAGTTCTGAGTCCTTTTCACCTCCCTCACCACACCATCCATAAACATATTAAACAGCCATGGTGACATTACACAACCCTGTCGCAAACCTACCTTTACCTCAAACCATTCACTCAATTCACCATTTCCAACTCTCACACATGCTCTGCTCCCTTCATAAAAACTCTTAACTGCTTCTAACAAATTTCCTCCTATTTCAAAAACCCTTAACACATTCCACATTGCTTCACGGTCCACACGATCATACGCTTTTTCCAAGTCCATAAAAGCCCAAAATATCTCCTTATGCTTCTCTAAATACTTCTCGCATAACTGTCTTACTGCAAACATCTGATCCATGCACCCTCTTCCCCTCCTAAAACCGCACTGTTCTTCTCCTATTGCAACTTCCGTACACTTTATAATCCTCTCTATCAACACCCTGCCATACAGCTTTCCAACCACTGACAATAAACTAATACCTCTATAACTTGAACACTCCTGCCGATCTCCCTTCCCTTTGTACAAAGGCACAATACATGCACTCTTCCAGTCTATTGGTACCATTGACACAACAAAGCACATATTGAAAAGTCTGACCAACCAATATATTATCACATCTCCACCCTTCTTTATACACTCCACAGCAATACCATCCAAACCTTCTGCTTTTCCCGCTCTCATTTGTTTCACTGCTTCTTTCACCTCATTTTCCTCAATCCTTTCCTTCATTGCCTGCCACCTGGGTGGCCTGGGTAACCTATCTCCATCCACCTCAACTTCAATCACTGCTTCTCTTCCATCTCTTGTATTTAACAAAGATTCAAAATACTCGGCATATCTTTTCCTCACTTCAACTGGTTCCACTAGTAATTCTCCATTTACATCTTTCACTGACTCTTCCCTCTTTTGTCCTCCTTTCCTTACTTTATTTACCTCCTTCCAGAACATCTTCTTTCGTTCTTCAAAATTCTCACTCAGCCTTTGACCCCACCTTTCGTTTGCATCTTTTTTCGCTTCTCTAATTTTCCGTTTCGCCTCTCTCCTTTTCTCCTTGTACCTCTCCCATACCTCAACACTACCATCTTGTAAAACCCTCTCAAAACACTGTCTCTTCTCCTCAACTGCCTTTCTCACCGTATCATTCCACCACTCGCTTCCCTTCCTGATACCTCTGCCTCCTACTTTCCTTTTGCCGCATACTACCTCTGCACTTGCTTTCACTCCTTCCTTAAACTGTTGCCATTCAACCTCTACTTCTCTCTCTTCCATCTCTCTCACTTCCATACACTTTTCATTCAGTCTTTCCTTGTACTCCCTCTCTTTACCGCTTTTCTCCGGCGAGACGTAGAAGTCGGCTAAAGGGGATCGGGGACGGGGGGCTTGGTATCCTACTCCCCTTAAATAAATCTACCAAAAAAACGAGACAGAGATTGGGGCGAGGGAACGCGTTCGTGGTCTCGGACCCTAAGAATAGGAGCTTTGAATGTGCGTGGATGTAGTACGAATGAGAAGCGAGAGGATATTGGAAGGTTATTTGAAAGAAGGATGTATCTATTGCACTAGACATATCGAAAGCCTTCGATAGAGTCTGGCATAAATCTTTAATTTCTAAACTACCCTCCTTCGGTTTCTATCCCTCCATCTGTGCCTTTGTCTCTAATTTCCTTTCCGGCCGTTCCATAGCCGCGGTTGTGGATGGCCATTGTTCACTTCCTCACTCTATAAACTCCGGTGTTCCTCAGGGCTCTGTCCTATCTCCTATTCTCTTTCTAATTTTTATAAATGATCTCCTTAACTGTACCTTAATTCCCATCCATTCATACGCAGACGACTCAACCTTGCACTACTCCATTAGTTTTTCAGAACGCCCCAGCCAGCAATCCCTCAACGACAAACGTAATGAAGCCATAGAACTCTTAAATTCTGATCTAAATACTATTTCCAATTGGGGCAGAGAAAACCTTGTTAACTTTAATGCTTCCAAAACCCAATTTCTCCATCTATCTACCCGTCAGGATCTCCCAGCGGACTATCCCTTATTCTTCAACAATACAAAAATCAACCCTTCATCTTCTCTCAATATTCTTGGTGTCTCTTTTTCTTCTGCTCTCATTTGGAAGGACCATATTACCAGTCTTGCTAAGGCAGCCTCCCAGAAGCTGGGTGTGCTCAACCGCCTTAGGGGGTTCTTTTCCCCTGTACAGCTTCTTGCTCTGTACAGGGGCATAGTGCGCCCTTGTATTGAGTATTGTTCACATGTGTGGGGAGGTTCCTCTCACACTGCTCTCCTAGACAAAGTTGAAAGGAAGGCCTTTCGTATCATTAACTCCCGTCCACTCACCAACTCTCTGCAATCTCTCTCTCTCCGCCGCAATGTTGCATCTCTCTCGCTATTCTATCGCTACTATAATAATCAGTGTTCCTCAGAGCTATCCCAGTGCATACCACCTCCTTTACGTAGGGCACGTGGTACCCGTCTTGCAACTCAATCCCACCCCTACTCTGTGCAACTCTCCAACCCAAGAGTGAAACGTTACTCTCAAACTTTCTTCTACTCAACAGCTGAGCTCTGGAACTCTCTCCCAGAATCAGTCTTTCCTTCTTCCTATGACTTAAATTGCTTCAAACTCCGTGTGTCCAGGCATTTTGGCTCGAACGTCCCTTGATTTTGGCCCTGTCACTCTTTCAACTATGGGGGAGGCACTCGCTATAGGCAGTTATGCCTTTTGCCTCCCTCAATCACATAGAAAAAAAAAAAAAAAAAAAAAAAAATGATGTCCTTGCACTGAATGAAACAAATATGAAAGGAGAGGGAGAAGTGGATTTTGGAAACGTGATAGGTAGAAAGTCTGGAGTAGACGAGGGAGTCAGGGGGAAAGAAGGAGTGGCTATTATTGTGAAGGAGGAGTTGAAAGAGTTTATAAAAGAGTGGAAAGAGGTGTCATCAAGGCTAATGTGGGTGAGAATGCGGTTAAAGGGTGAAAGGTAGGTTTTTGTAAGTGTGTATGGATCAGGAAGTGAAAGAGAGTTAGACGAGGTAGAGGGGTTCTGGGAGGATTTGAGAGATTGTCTACAAGGGTTTGATGAAAATGAAAATGTTATAGTTTTAGGGGACCTAAATGCTAGGGTAGGAAATGAGCCTGTTGAGGGAGTCGTCGGTAGTTTTGGTGTGGATGGTGTAAACGAGAGTGGAGAAAGACTGAAAAATGTATGTGAAGAGTGTAGATTAAGTGTAGGTAATACCTTCTTCAAAAAAAGGTGTATACACAAGTACACCTGGCATAGACTTGTGAGGGGAGAGATTGTAGAGAGGGCATTGATGCATTATGTGCTGGTGACAAGGGAAAGATTGTGTAGACTGCTGGATGTGAATGTGATGAGAGGTGAGCCGGAGGGTATGTCAGATCATTACCTGGCGGAGGGAAATAAAAGCTAAGAGTTAAGAGTTACAGGAGAATAAGAGACAAGCGTGAAGTAAGAGAGGTAATAAAAGTTAGTGAGTTAGAGAAGAGTGAAAAAGAGAGGGAGTACAAGGAAAGGCTAGAGAGGAGGCTTTCAGTGCTACTAAATACATTCTATCTAACTATCCTGTTCTCCGTGCCCCTGATTTCACCAGATCTTTCTCCCTGTTGATGCAAGTAATACTGGGGTCAGAGCTGTGTTACTCCAGGAGGATGACTGTAATGTATTGCATCCTGTTTGCTATTTTAGTAAAAAATTAAATTCTGCTCAACGTAATTACTCTGTAATAGAAAAGGAGCTGTTAGCATTGAGTTTGTCCCTCCAATACTTTAGTGTTTATGTTCAATCTGGCCCTGGTTCCATTAAGTGCTTTTAAGAGAGATTGTTCTCAAAAGGCGCAGCCATGATATTATTTTATTGTAAAATTAACATATATTGTATGTTTGATTGGCAAAATAAAAAAAATCAATTCAATTCAATTCAATTACTGTATATACTGACCATCACCCATTAAAGTTTTTGCACAAGTTCCAAAACAAGAATCAAAGGCTGACACGGTGGAGCTTGTTGCTGCAGGAGTACGCCTTAGATGTCAAACATATTAAGGGGGTCCAGAATGTGTTGGCAGATTGTCTGTCAAGAGTCTGAAAATTTGTCATTTACTTCCCTCCTCTTGAACTCTTTTCTAGTGGTGGAGGTGTGACATCTGGAAGATAACCAAGATGTGACATGTGAGCAGACCAACCTGTTGAACGTGACTTTACAACTACACGACTCAACCCTGCTTACGTGACGAGAGAGCGAGAGAGAGAGAGAGAGGGAGCCCGGCTACATCCTGCATTCTTGGCATTCCTCGCTTTCCTGCCAAATCTGCGTGTGACGGGCGGGGCGATGTGACGTGAGCAGCCCCCCTTCCCCCAATCTACCCTCATTGGACCACCACACCTGCTTCTCGCCTGTAATTGGTCAACGTGTTTCCTGAATTCTGACTGGTGGCGGCACCTGTTTCCTGACTTCTGATTGGATTAGCTTGGTCCAGGAAATGATATATAAGCCTGGGATTTGATAGTTCAAACTAGTACTTTCTTAGCTGGGGAGAGACGAGCAGAGTGTTGGGGAGACGAGACAGACTTCACAGGCTTGTATAATAGGGGTTATTATACGTTAAGCAGCGTCCGGGAGCGACCTCTTACTCGTTAGTTAGGGACTATTCGTGACTGTTAATTAACCAGAGGTATGTCAGAAACATACATTCATTTGACTTAAGATTTTGTGATTGGAGAATCATATAGGTTGGATTGGAGAATCATATATGTTGACTTGATGTAAAGCCATTGTCATTCATACTTAAGCATTGTAGAAGTTTAATATTTACCTGACTTTATATAAAGTTATTTGTTATTCATAATAGGCATTGTAAAAGTCCTATCAATTATATTGTCTACTTAAATTAAGCCTACTAAACTTTAATTTGTACTTTAGTGAAATCAGAACGTATGCAAAACGATCCTGAAATCTATCATAACTTTCATTGCTTATTATTTTGATTAATTGTAAAATACCTTATTTACGTTTATAAATACAATTCCATTTTATAAGTGACTTTCTAATATTTCCTTACCATTTTTATTTAGTCAAATGTCTTTCAGTAATAAGAATAAATAAGATGAAATACTAAAGGGAAAATAATAATAAACTAAGAATAAAGAGATAATGTAAAGAGTAAAACAATCTTTAAAGGGTTAACAAACTTATATTAATTATATAAAAAGATCTTAATACTTTGCTGATAATCAAAATTAATTTAGATATTCCAGTGTCTTAAAAACCCTTGCTTACATACCGAACTTTTGTATTCGTAATTAATAGCCTCTTTCATATTAAAACATTCAATGTAACTTTAAATAGTTTACTGATTAAATATAATTGAAGTGTATCAGAGTATAAAGGATAACTGTCCCAACAACTAAAGGAAAGCAAGTAACAACATAACAAACTTTAATAATTTACGTTCTATTGGTCTACAGCTGTTTGCTACACTCATATTAACTGTTCTATCTTTATTTATTTAGTTAACCACTTCTAAATCAAGATACGTAATAATATATGGTATATATATATATATATATATATATATATATATTTATAATATTTGTATTGACTTGTTTAAATATGGAGCCATGAAAATACTAATACTCCAAAAAACATATACATTCCCTAATGTTTTATTTTGTATACAAATGTTTATAAAAAACAAAGGTTGCACAAATGCTACAAATATATCTATACAATTAATTACAAAATAATAGTTTACATTTTAATCGCAGAGTTATTGAATAGTATAATATACCAATGAACAATAAACATAACTGTGCCATGTCACGTAATTAATTACATTATGATAAACATGTAACAATATTTAAAACTTATAAAACACAAATATGGTATCCAGGTACAGCCGGCAAGGTTACCAGCTGGCCATGTCTTACATGTAAATACGGGATGATCATTTTCCTACTTAGAAATACATGAATAACAACCGCAAAAATATAATGTATTAAACCCGGTTTGCAGGTTAAGTCAATATATTATATTTGTCATCGCCTTTCTTAAACTAGCTATAATTTGCATAGCAAACATTAACTATAGGACAGTTGGATATATTTCCTGGTGTTCAGTCACGATCCCTAATTTCTTTACCCCCTCCCATTGAAGTAAGTTGAAGCCAGGATTAATAAAGCAACAGGCGAGCGGACGCGGCCACTTTATGATGAGACGCTTACTCACCTGGGGCCGGATACTCAAAACTGTCCTAACTTGGGGCACTTAGGACATCCTAACTGACTTAGGGTGCCCTGAGATAGGAAGAGGTTAGGACAACTTATCTTGTGTCTTAAGTCGTATACACGAACAACATTTAGGATGTCCTATCCTGTTCCTTAATGGTTAGGAACTCCTAAATCTCCTCGGCCGCCCTATAGCTCGGTTCACACATGCACGAATTAACGTCCCGTCCGTCCCCGACCCTTAATTCGCCGTGCCTGGGCGGCGTCCTTTTTATGCATGCATAAAATGGTCTGTATGGGTCGGGGTAACTTCCAGAAAAATCGTTATGTCGGGAACACCCAGGGGACACACACGGACACACACGGGAGCAATCGTCGTCTAGGCGCAGCCTGGCGGCGTCTAGACGACGAATATAACGGGATGAGAACGGCGGCAAAAAAACGTTGGAACAGTTGGAACGTTGGAACGGAACATGGGGCCTCCAGATTGATGCCGTTCTGGTTATTTTCTTGGTCTGCGACGGACGTGACGTTAATTCGTGCATGTGTGAACCGAGCTTAAGTCATTCAGCCAATCAGGAGGCGCCCCTCCAACTGATTCAAGCCAAATAAAAACTAGAATCCTCGATCAGCTGACATTTGGGAACACTACGAGAGATGGCCGCCGACAATTCAAGCTTGAACCTCCTAATTATCCTTAATTTTTGCTCATGTATATATGTAATAAATCGTGCAATATCCAATGTTTAACCCCTAACAAATGTTTTGAGAAGGTTAAGGAAGTTAAACTTAGTAAAGTCCTGCTTATGTGCTTGTTTTGAGCAGGCACACTATTACCAGAGAGAGTCAATAGTCTTTACTCTACGCTAGGCCTATTACTGTATGTGTTCTTCCCTTGTCACCTGTTTTTGTTCTTTTGTCGTGTCTCTTGCTGATTATCCTTACCCTTTGTGAGAAAAAGGACTGGCTACTGATTGAGGAAGTGAATATTGTAGCCTGTGTTTATGTAGATTTTTTTTATTTTTTTGTTCTCCATAAGATAAAGCCCATTTACATTATTAATAGTAGGTCTTTAGGCTATTAAATTCAGAAAGGATAATTATTCCTATGAACTCAATTTGTGTATAGGCTAGGCCTAGTAGTTTAATGCAGCTTATTAGGCTAGGCCTATTCCAGATTAAGTTAGGATAGGCTATTTTCCCAGAAGTCCCATTTATAGTTTGTCAATAGGCTATGGTAGGTTAAAGTAAGTTAATATAGGCCTAGGTTATTTTGTTTCTTTCTATCAAGCCCCATTAATTTTCAGTTTGAATAACCACACAAGGTTATTACATCTGGGTGAAAATCTCCAAACATCTACAATTTAGACAGTAGGATAAGTTACCGGTACGTTAGGCTAGGGCAGAAAAACCTACATTTCTCAAATGTTCCTTCCACTAGGTTCTATGCATAGATTTCATAGATTATTACATTACAAAATATAGTTTGAGGGGAGCAAAATAACCATCTTCGGTAATTTTATTTTATTTGGAAAAAGTTGGGCTACAGTATAGAAAGGGGTAAGGATTTAGTATACGGGCGTACCACTCACCTTGTTTACACTAATCGCAAGCTTGCGATTATGTTCCGGTCTATTTTGACTGCTGTGGTACACAATGATAGGTTGAGGGGGGCTTTCCCCCCCCCCCCTGACTTATTGTCATTATCATATATAATGCCAGCAGGGGGCAAATACCAGAAAAACTAGCAGTCAAAATAGAACGGAACGTATCCGTGAGTGCACGACTTAGAACATGACGACCATACGCCCGGATACTACATCCTTCCGAAGAAAGGCGTTAAGAAACAAATAATGTGTGAGCCATGAATACTGGCTATTCAGCAGTCTAGCCTAGGTTCGAAAGTTCCACAATTATACTAGGTTGGGTTAGATAAAGGATACTTATGATTTATGATATTTACCCAAAGGTAATTGGTCAAGTTTAAATAATAAATTATATATTATTTTTATTGTATGATTTTATGACTCTAATCATGATGTGATAGTTCTTTTTAGGTACCGGTACTACAGTATTTTGTTTTATTTTACCAAGGAATAGGCCTAGCTATTTTAGGGGGTCATAGCGGGGTTAAAGACATAGCCTAAATATACGTGGCTTCTATAATAAGTATAGGCCTAACTTGATTAAGTAACAAGGGGTAGTTAAGCTAACCCAACCTAAATTAGGCTAGGTATGTTAATCTAACCTAATAATGATACCAGTAGCTTATAACTTGAACTTGGCCTAACTAACCTCTCCATAAATAATAAATATACAACAGACTCTTTTGGCCTAGACACCATATTATATACATACAGTATACAGTATATGCTCTTAACACCACATTTCCTGAAATTCCCGATCTTCATTAGGCCTATTATAATAGGCTAGTCCTCCAGAGTCCCCAGTAGGGATGTATTTAAATAGTTTTCGAAATTAGATACAAATCCATAATGAGACGACTAACACATGATTATAATCGTAAAAACTAAGTTTAAATAGAAATATACGTATATAATTATGCCCTAGGGCCTAGGCTGAGGCTAGGCCTAATTTGACCTAGGCTGAACTCATTGCCAAATTGGTCTCCACCACCCAAAACCCCAGTGTGTAAAGTTACCAATAGCCTATGCTACTTCAGACAGGTCCTAAGCCCCTAAATTCAGTATATTTATTACATATTACACTAATTCCATTATTGAAAGGGTTAATCAGGTAAAATCACAGAATCCTAGGATTGAATGGTAGCCTTCTATTTGGCTATGTTTGATACATTCTCTCCAGGTTTAAAACGCGATCAAAACGGTATAAGACCACTAGTTCCATTACACAATGTCACGCTCTAACTATTAATTACACCAGTTAGTTCCATAGCATCCATACATGACGATTATAATTGGCTAGAGTCGCATTGAGGCCGGCCATATTTAATCCACAGCCTCGGCCCGCCAATGTTTTGAGGTACGCCCTAAGTAACAGATCTTATTATCAACTCTTTTCCGCTGTTTTGTGTCCTAAGTCGAGTTAGAGTAGCCCCCGATCTTCCTTAAGTCAGAACGCCCTAACTTTTTACAAAATGGCTGCCCACAGCTTCTGAGTATGCCGTCTTAACTGTTTTGAGTATGCCGTCTTAAGTGTACTGGCGCAGTTAGGGCGCCCTAAGTGAGCTAGGACGAGATAGGATGTCCTAAATAGTTTTGAGTATCCGGCCCCTGAGCTACAACTCCTGAGCACAGTTATGAAGCAGTATGAAGTCCATTGCTATAACATGTTATATTGTTATCATTTCACTGTCAATTAAGGAACACCCCGTTCTTAACATTAATCCTCCATTACAAACCCCAATGTACAGTACTTGAATACGTTAATGAAAGCATATGATCCTCCCGGGATTCGAACTCGGGACACCACACCCTGAACATAAGCACCTAAACCATTACACCACGAATGCAGTTAACCCTTAACCATCGGCGCTCGACATATGTCGAGTTAAAGAAAACGTGCCCATATGCGGGCCTCGACATATGCCGAGTGCAATTTTGAGCACGTAATGTGCTCTGAGAGAGAGCTGAGCGGTGCGAGGAGCATAGATTGCTTCCTGACCGCTCGCCACCACCGCCGTGGGTCGACTGAAATTTATTACACCCTCCTCCACCCTCTCTCACTCGCTACACAGGAAATTATGTAAGGAAATTACCTTATTTTAGGGTTTTTGCACTCGTGTTGCACGATCGTTGCAAGAGAACCAGTGGTCGTAGAAGGATGGTTCGGGTGTCATTGGAAAGCTCTGTTTACGCCCTTTCAGGGATAGATACTTGTATTACGCTCTGAGTCTTGTTTATACATGAAAAAGAGCACGGAAACAACCCCATTTAGGGTAAAACCACCCGCTTGGCGGGTAGTAGAAGTTACCGACCTACCCGCTCTTTGTGTGTTAAAGTAATATAATAAATGCATTTCAAGGACACCATACGAAACATAAATAATTTGTTGTTACTATTGTATTAAGTATTGCAAGTATTGATGCAAACAGTAATAATTGAGGTATTAGTATTGTCATGAATGTTGATGGTGAAGACTCATTTATATTACTGGCATTAGTAGTTGTATGAGAATATCATGAATATTAATGAAAAACACATTGAAGGAATACAGTAAAAGTATTGAAAGAAAATTACTGGCTTAACAAGTTCGGAAAACAAAATTATTATTAACTCTGTGAAGCAGAGTGGTATCGCGCACACAGATCCTGCCTGTATACTGTGCACCATCAGTCAGTTTGTCTGTCGTTGTTGTCCTTCGTCGTCCGTCGTCGTCGTTGTCCGTCCGGAAACTCCTCCTAGACCGTTCAATGGATTTTCACCAAATTTCACTGGTATATTCATTTGGTCAATGCAAAGGTTACTCTAAAAAAAAATTTCAATTTAACTTAAAGGTTAAGGTCAAAGGTCAAGGTTAAAAATAAGGTAAATATTTTATGTGTTTTAGTTTTTACTCAAATTTCTCCATTTTTACTATACAAGTTACTGGTAACCTTGATATCCTATTGCCCAAATTTTAGATAAATATTCTGATGGGTAAGGTCAAAGGTCAAGGTCAAAATATTTGTTTTACTAGTATTTCTTATAATAACTGTTAGATTCTCACTAGACTTACTATGTATATTCGGAATACGTAGGACAAGGTCATACAAGAAACTATACAATTCCATATGAAAGGTCAAGTTCACAGGTCAAGGTCAAATAAAAAGTCAATATGCTAATTTAATTATTTGTCATGCAAACTTCACACAATTTGGCGATATAGTTGCACTTTAAATAAAAAGGAAAATAATAAATTTGGAGACATCATGAAGGTCAAGGTCAAAGGTCAAGGTCAACTATTTTATACATATATATGAAACTAACTGATGGGTTTTCATGAAATTAGTCATCCTTATTTGAGTTTCCTGGGCAATGTCAATTATTGTTTTTCTTTAATCTTACATAAAGGTCAAGGTCACAGGTCAAGGTGAAAGGTGAACTTATGCTATTTATTTTTAGTTTTATTCAAATGTCTTAATTTTCACTATACAAGTTACTGGTAACCTTGATATTGTATTGCACAAATTTTAAATACATATTCTGAAGGGTAGGGTCAAAAGTCAAGGTCAAAGTTCAAAATATTTGTTTTACTAGCATTTCTTATATTAACTGTTAGATTCTCACTAGTCTCATTATGTATATTCGGAATACTTAGGACAAGGTCATACAAGAAACTATACAATTCCATATGGAAGGTAAAGTTCACAGGTCAAGGTCAAATAAAAGGTCAATATGCTAATTTCATTACTTTTCATGCATACTTCACAACATTTGGCGATATAGTTGCACTTTAAATAAAACGGAAAATAATAAAGTTTGAGACATATCATGAAGGTCAAGGTCAAGGTCAAAGATCAAGGTCAACTAATCTATAAATATATATGAAACTAACTGATGGGTTTTAATAAAATTAGTCATGCTTATTTGATTTTCCTGGGCAATGTCAATTAATGTTTTTGTTTACTCTTACATAAAGGTCAAGGTCACAGGTCAAGGTGATAGGTCAACATATACTAGTTATATATAGTTTGTATTCATATGTCTTCATTTTCACTATACAAGTTACTGGTAACCTTGATATCGTATTGCACACATTTTAGATAAATATTCTAAAGGGTAAGGTCAAAGTTCAAGGTTTAAGGGCAAAATAGGTTTATTACTAGTATTTCTTATACACAGCTAGATTCTTACTACGCTTACCATGTATATTCGGAATACCTAAGCCAAGGTCATACAATAAACTATTCAATTCTATATGTCAAGATCACAGGTCAAGGTCAAATAAAAGGTCAATATGCTATTTTCTTTACTTTTCATGCAAACTTCACAACATTTGGTGAGATAGTTGCACTTTAAGTGAAAATTATAATAATAAATGTTGAAATATATAAAGGTCAAGATATAGGTCAAGGTCAAATATTCTATTAATTTATATGAAATTAGTCATGCTTATTTGATTTTCCTGGGCAATGTCAATTATTTTATTTTTTTCCTCTTACATAAAGGTCAAGGTGAAAGGTCAACTTATGCTATTTGTTTTTAGTTTGTATTCAAATGTCTTAATGTTCACTATACAAGTTACTGGTAACCTTGATACTGTATTGCAAATTTTTTAGATAAATAATCTGAAGGGTAAGGTCAAAGGTCAAGGTCAAAGTTCAAATTTGTTTTGACTAGTATTTCTTATATTAACTGTTAGATTCTCACTAGACTTATTATGTATATTCGGAATGCTTAGGACAAGGTCATACAAGAAACTATACAATTCCATATGGAAGGTAAAGTTCACAGGTCAAGGTCAAATAAAAGGTCAATATGTTAATTTCATTACTTTTCATGCAAACTTCACAACATTTGGCAATATAGTTGCACTTTAAATAAAAAGGAAAATAATACATTTTGAGACACATATCATGAAGGTCAAGGTCAAGGTTAAAGGTCAAGGTCAACTAATCTATAAATATATATGAAACTAACTGATGGGTTTTAATGAAATTAGGCATGCTTATTTGATTTTCCTGGGCAATGTCAATGAATGTTTTTGTTTGCTCTTACATAAAGGTCAAGGTGATAGGTCAACGTATACTATTTATATATAGTTTTTATTCAATGTCTTCATTTTCACTATACAAGTTACTGGTAACCTTGATATCGTATTGCACAAATTTTAGATAAATATTCTAAAGGGTAAGGTCAAAGTTCAAGGTCAAAGGTCAAAATAGTTTTTTTACTAGTATTTCTTATACTACTGTTAGATTCTTACTACACTTACCATGTATACTCGAAATACCTAGGCCAAGGTCATACAATAAACTATTCAATTCCCTATGAAAGGTCAAGGTCACAGGCCAAGGTCAAATAAAAGGTCAATATGCTATTTTCTTTACTTTTCATGCAAACTTCACAACATTTGGTGAGATAGTTGCAATTTAAGTGAAAATGAAAATAATAAATGTTGAGATGTATAAAGGTCAGGATAAAGGTCAAAGGTCAAGGTCAACTATTCTATTAATTGATATGAAACTAACTGATGGGTTTTAATGAAATTAGGCATGTTTATTTCATTTTCATGGGCAATGTCAATGCAAAAATAAATTACTCTTACATAAAGGTCATGGTCACAGGTCAAGGTCAAAGGTCACATTTTATTATTAATTAAACAAGATTACTCAAATTTGAAAAAAATCTGGCTGTGGTATGGCTTTTTATTAAATATCATATATATCAAATTTCACGTAAATATTGTAATAGTTAAGGTCAGAGGTCAAGGTCAAAACAAGAGTATTTGTTATTTTCCCTAAACTCCTGCTTGACTTTTTAATGTATTGTCATCAAATTATACAGGCAAATTTAATTGGTCAATGCGACGACAATCCCAATATATGTATTTTATTATTAGTCAAAGGTCAAAGGTCAAGGTCACAGTATATGATCACTATTTGTAATCAATAAATTTTTATAAGAATTACACCATATTCACAATGCTAGTTAATACGAACATTGCTGTTAAGCTAACTAAATCCTTGATAAGACATTCTAAGATCGAAGGTCAAGGTCAAAGGTCAAGGTTAAAGGTCGAAATATGATTTTTACTAGTATTTCTTATTTAATGTAAGATTCTCATTAGGCATATCATGCATTTTCGGAATGCCTAGAGCAAGGTCATACAAGAATAAACATTATTCCATTTGATAGGTCAAGGTCACAGGTCAACGTCAAATATGAGGTCAATATGCTCATTTATTTACTATTCATGTAAACTTCACAACATTTGTTGAGATGGTTGTGCTTTAAGAGAAAATTAAAATTCTAAATTTTCAGACATCATGAAGGTCAAGATGAAGGTCAAAGGTCAAGGTCAATTATTCCTCTAATACCTCTGAAACTAAATGATGATCTTAAATGAAATTTGACACACTTATTTGATTGTCTAGGGTTACATCATTGCAAACAAAAATATAATCCTACATAAAGGTCAAGGTCACAGGCCAAGGTCATAGGTTAACCTTCATCATAAGCAAATACTAAATTTTCGATAAGCTGACGACTGTTAGTTGCATTTTACTTGAATAACATATATTTCAATCAAATATACAGTATATATTATAATACTTGAGGTTAAAGGTCAAAGTCAAAGAACAAAAGACTGGTAATCATTTTCTTTAAACTCTTCTTAGACTGTTTAACCCTCTGTGTACCGGTGACATATTTTTGTTATTGTATTCTAGCTATAATTAGACGATTTTGTGGAGCTTATGAAGTATCTGTGGTAGTAAAAAGGGTTAAGATAGTTGAAAACCTTCTAATTTTATGGAGGCCCTTCATAAATTAAGTCAAATTGTCTTAATATCCAGTATGAAATTAAACCGACAGAACTGTACTGAATGTGTTACGTATCGTCACCAAATTGTGCTGGCAAATTTGGTTGGTTGATGCAACGATTGTCCAAATTTTGTGTTTTTGTTATTCAAAGGTCAAGGTGAATGGTGAAAGTCACAGATTATGGTCACTATTTCTTTCTTATATATATCTTAAATTTGAATTACACCATATTCAAAATGCTACAAAATAGTGTTATGCTGACCTTATTATAGATATATATTCCAAAGGTTAAGATTCAACGTGATCATAAATGTACACATGGCACAGTAGTACATATTTAGAAAATAAATCAATAACACTTGTATATGTGGTAAAGCTACGAGAGGCTGGCTAGGCCTAGGCAGACGGATAACATTAACATGTCGGAATATAAACAAAAAGCACTGAATTATATCACAACAGGAACCACCGCCAACACACCACTGTAGCAAATACTTCCGGCAAAGGGAAGAACTGACTCGGGACCCAGAAAAAACTTCACTAAGTGAAGAAAAATACGCTGGGAACGTCAGCAAAAATACGCTACCTCATCAGAAAGATAAAAGGAAGCAATAACGCGTAATGAAAGCCGGCTGCATCACAAAGCTAGCTAACTGTGAAAAAGTTCACCTGTCCACAACCGGACCACAAGGGTACATCCGAAATAGATGCCCCAAACACACGACCCAAAATACACTGCACTGCGGGCAACCAGCCCAGGACACTCCTGCTACGCATATCCTAACCTTACTCGATACATCCCGGAGTACACAAATGAGAAAAAATTCACTAGGAACGCAGCAAATGCGGAACCAGCGGAGCGTGGAGAGACACGTCCGGGCCGGCTGATCGCAGAGCAGAGAAGGAAGAATGACGCCTGAATCAGCGTCTGGTCAAAGATCCACACAAGTACATCCACGATATGATGGAAAGCTTATTGGATAGTTATTTTTATTTTTTTTTGTTTTTTATTTTTTACGAAGTTTTTTCGTAGTGAGAACCCAATTCATAATGACTGAAGCCATGATTGAGGTCGCGTGCGCTCTTGATGAAGGCTCCTCAGATTTTAAATGCTCTGCGCGGTAGATTCAAACTACGGCGGATTAGTGTTTGAAGAGGATGCCTTATGTAATAGGCATGTTCGTCAATGATGGAGGGGCCACTAATAAATATTAGGTTTTCTTTATCTCCTTACAGGAGTCAAACCTATAATATACTCCCAGGCGGACATGAACCACCAACAGTCAGGACGAGTGTCCATACTTTAATCCACTGCACACAAGCATCCTCTATCACACCGCGGTATAGTGGATTAAAGTATGGGCACTTGTTCTGACTGTCGGTGGTTCAAGTCCGGCTGTGAGTATAAAAACATTTAGTAGATCGTGTGTACATATACCGGTATATATATATTGTTACGTATCTTGATCCTCAAGTGGTTAACTTGATGAATCTAGATAGCACAGAGATATATATTAAGGTATCAGTCAGCTGAAGGCAAAACAAAAGTAAAATCTAATAAAATAATTTCCTGTTGTTGCTTCCTTTCCTTTTGGATCTTAGGACTTAGTGTCCTTTATTGACTGATACTCTTTAATTATGAAAAATACTGAAACTAATTAAAGTCATGTAGTATTTATAAAGAATTATTATTTAACCGAAGCTTAGTAGGCTATGGTTATGAACCGAATAAGTTATAGCTAAAGAAGGACTATTAATTTTATAAAAAGTCTTGAAAGATAAATATTAAAGTAAGAATATTTCGGTCTCTTACCCTTTTTTAAATGAATAGATAGTTTTCTTCTATGTCCTTTTATTTATATTTAATGTAATTATTCTTGGTTCTTGTCTTACGTTAATAGTATTATATTATTATTATCATCAGGATTTATATCAAAGTCACATAAAAAGTTAGATATATATTTAATAATTAGTTAAATGTATTTCTTAACCACGTAACATTGAGGTTTGATTATGAGTAAATAAAGTTACAGGATCGCTTCATAGATTCGATTCAGGTCTCACTCAAATAATATGAAAAGCAAAGTATAATATTTTGAAGCAAAAGAATTTTCTTCAGCTTAGGAAATCACTAGAAGTAATATTAACACAGCCATGTTAGTCTAAGGCGATATTACTAATACGAGACAATAGCATCACCGTACTAAGCACCGTTAAGCAATGTAAGCTTAATTCAAAGAAAATGAAAGAATTCGTAAGTATTAATATCAAACAATAGTATTACTTTCATCATAACCCAATTACTTAAAGAGTTGCTTTAGTCCACAAGTTAGTCAACTAAAATAGTTAAGTACATAATAATAGCGTTAACGTTAAATCCCAATCAAATAGTTACGTACATAATAGTAGCGTTAACGTTAATTCACAATCAAATAGTTAAACACATAATAGTAGCGTTAACGTTAATTCGCAATCAAATAGTTAAACACATAATAGTAGCGTTCACGTTAATTCCCAATCAAATAGTTAAGCACATAATAGTAGCGTTCATGTTAATTCCCAATCACATATCTCACTAACCAACATAACGTAAGTGTTTACACCGAACACACTTAACACACACTTATATAATCTGACTGACAGTCACAATCCCATTATAATACTTCACCCCGTCTTCCTCCAGCTGCAAGTTCACCTTCCCCAACTCCAAATGAGACTGATTTGAATGCCCACAACTCGGGTCTTATATACCAAACAATGATGGTGTAGGAACGAATCAGGAGGCGGGGGGTGGTGCCTGCTCCAATCATAGCTCCTCGAGTCGCATAACAGGTGCATGGTCCAATCACAGCTCCTGGCGTCGAACATACGTCATAGCGTCGGGTAGTTTGCAGGGTCCCCTATGACGCACGCAGGTGTGAAGGCTAGTTTGCAGGTATGCGGGCGAGCTGGTATACCCACTCGCTCGTTCGCTCGCTAGTCTGCTTCACCGTTTGGGTAGTTTGGCTCCTTCAACTCTAATTCTAACTCTTAAATTAACATACAGGGCTCCGTATGTCAGAATATATATATATATATATATATATATATATATATATATATATATATATACTGTATATATATATATATATATATACTGTATATATATATATATATATATATATATACTGTATATACTCTATATAAACCAATTTTACCTAAGAGATTCAATACTACTTGCAGAATTATAGGTCGCAGAGTTACGTAGGCATTTTTTTTTTTTTTTTTTTGGGTAATGCGACAACTGCACACCTACTTTATTAAAAATGGAAAGTTAGGAAGAACTTATGACCGGGTATAAGAACAAAATTAACAAGGATAGAGATAAAGTATATTTGTATATGGCATACCTCAGCCGTCAACTTACTTGTCAATGGGCTTGGCTAATCACTGCTTTGAAATTAGCTCGGTGTTTCGTGAGTATTGTGAACACCCAAAACAAAATAGTTCGTACATGGAACGGTTTCACAATACTGTGTGTATTAGAAGCCCATACTGTATGCATTCAAAGAGTGTATGGAGTTGTAAGAATGTATTTATTAAATTGTTGCATTTACTGACAGCATTATCAGTCAAACTCCTTGACTGTGTATAAGGTAGGCGGCAGTGACAATGTTTGTGTAAATTTGTGTGAAGCACTGCTTTTCATCGTCGTGAACCCATTTCTCACTCCTAACCTTCATCTTGATTCTTGATTGGTGGTTTGTGTGGACAGGCCCAATTAACCCTGCCACAGACCATAGAGTACAGATTGGATAAAGAGGAAAGAAGACGCCACAAATCTGTAAAGAGGGATCCGCGCGTTCGAGAGATAGCAGCACGATCGCAAAGGACAATGGGAAGGTCCCCACAATGCTCCCCACAAAGACATTATATTGACTATCCTTGGTCCCCATTAATTCGTAATAATCCCTACCTTGTACTAATAACGCTATTAATAATCAATTGAACGTCATCCAGAGACTCTGCAGACATGACATAGTTAAATAGACATAAGTAGAGGCTACTGTAAAGGCCAGTCATCGTGAAATTGTCATCATTATGAGGAGGTACACAAGCAAACCTCCTCCAACACCCGCCATTGTTGATGTGAAATTCGGGAGTTGCCAATGTCAATGGTGGGACAAAATATCCCTAGATGTCATAAGTATAAATGTCCAGTTTTAGTGCTACTTTACAAATTTACATCTACATAACATATAACATTGTAATATATATTCAAAATTACATTTTAATTATTGTTGTGTTGCTTGCAGGTATACAGCTTGCATCATATATGAGTATGTTTTATAGTGTATATGTATACTTAATGTTTTCATCGTGCTTATATATATCTAATTTATATTAAATAATATACAAGTGTTTTTACCAACATTAATTAACTCTTAAATACGTTCCCTCTTTAATCTATTGCTCCCTCATTTTGCGGATATTCCCTTAACTTTTGTAACACTGCAGTAAGCCAGCTGGCAGGCGCACAGACTATCTATAATAAGGACAAGCCACTGAGGTGCTTTGCGGTGGTTGTTGTACCGTACAACAGTGCTGCCACCAAATCCCTAGGACGCGCGGAAAAATAACCAAGCTTGCCTCTCTATGTAATCTGTACTCTATGCCACAGACCATCACAGGTGACCCAAACGCCGCGCGGCTGCAGGAAGATCTTGGTGTGTTGGAGCACCCGGTCACGGAGGGCCGGGTCCAGTCCACGGCCCCCCAGCAGGATGGGGAGGGTGAAGTCAGAGACCCCTAAGGAGCGGAGGCTGCAGCGGAGGAGGGTCCTATGGGAGTAGAACCAAGGGCAGTGTAGAAGGAAGTGCTCTACCGTCTCTTCCACCGTCCGGCACCACAGGCAGAAAGGGTCAGGAACCAAATGTAGGCGGAAGAGGTAAGAGGCCCAGACCAACATGGCCAATGCGGAGACGGACCAGGGTAGTATCAAGGGGGCAGAGGGGGGAACGGGACCAAGGGTGAGGGGCAGAATCTAGCCTGTACTGACCAAGGACGGTGCGGGAGAGATCACCTCTTAGGGAGGTAGCACTCCTAACATTTCTACATAGCTGGATTTTGCTGAGTACGTGTTTTTTTCTCAATCTTGCTTGTTCTATTTGCAACCTAACACTCTTTAACATTATTATCATCGTATCTATATATATTTGGTGTCGTGTTCATTGCATTTGTTTGTTTACCTTTTTGTTACCTTCTAACTTGCATTTTTTGGGGTGACAGGTCAGTTGAACCACTGCCACTTTAACCAGTTCTAACTCAACCAGTGGCCACTTCAACCAGTGACCATTTCAACCAGTGAAGATTTTAACCAGTAGGTTAGGTTAGGTTAGGTTAGGTTACTGGTTAAAATGGTCACTGGTTGAAATGGTCACTGGTTGAAGTGGCCACTGGTTGAGTTAGCCCTGGTTAAAGTGGCACTGGTTGAAGTGGCACTGGTTCAACTGACATGGAACCATTTTTGTTTATTGGATATCATTTCGTTAACTTCTAGTCAAGTAATATCGTTCTATTTCTGTGAATGTGTGTGCATGTAAGACTTCTTACTATTGCAACTTTGAATCCAATGCTTCTTCTTGTTTACTTTTTTCGCTATTTGTTTTATTATCTTTGACACACACACACACACACACACACACAAACGCACATACACACCGGCACGATTTGTGGAGAGAGAGAGAGAGAGAGAGAGAGAGCTAGAGCTAGAGCGAGAGCGAGAGAGAGTGTGTGAGTGAGAGTGAGTGTGGAAGTAAGCGAGACCAGTTGTGGGCCAGACTCAACAGTGTACGGAGCATACCCCCGGTAGATTCCTGGAGTGTATAAAGGTAGCCACACTACCCCCCACACCTTCAGTAGTGTTTCACTGTGTCGCTCGTGAGGTTGTGTTCCTCGGCCCTCTCAAGTGTGCGCGTTCAACTGGCTTACCGTTGGCGTCCCTGTGTGGAGATTTAACCCATTCAGTACTGGTGCCGTCATATTAACTTTATTCTGGCCACTATTAGACAATTGTATTCTGATTAAAAAGGACTTTAACTAATTGAAAGACTTCGAACTATCTCACTTACCCATATTGTTACCACAGATCCTTTTTAAACTACAAACAGTCGTCTAAATATAGCTAGCATAAAATATGAAAGCCGTCGCCGGTAAAGAAGGGGTTAAAGTACTGCTGTGCCTTGTGCGAGTGTTCGGCTGAGCATTTTCTGTGGGTGTATTACTTCCTTACCTCTGTGAGTATTCTTAGAGGAGATGGTCAGTTTTTATGGACACCCTTCTCCATCATGCTTAGCCCCTTTACTTTTCAGAATATAAGACGTTCGGCCCATTATTTTGGCGATGTTAAGACCTACGTCAAGTAGGTGTTGATTTTTTCCTGGCGAGCGATAGCAAGCCTGTAATTTAGGAGGAACCAGCTCATGGCCAGGATATTTTTCTACCGAAAAATGTGCATATATATATATATATAATATATATATATATATATATATATATATATATATATATCTTGAAAGGGGATCCTGTGTTTGTTTTTTATAACTTGATGGAGGTCTAGGGAGAAAACTAGACACATAACAAATACATTTAAAAATCGACCAAGAAATGAACCATTCCCCCTTAATGGGTGTTGAAACTTGCGCTTAGTGTCTTAACCCTTTGAGGATCATGATGCGTTTTGACAGTGTATTCTGGCTATCATTAGACGATTGCATACAACTTAAGAAGGATCTGTGGGAACTAATAGGGTAAAGACTATCTCATTTAGCCCTCTGATTTCCATATACCCTTCCTAAGCGGAGTAAAATAAGTCTAATAATAACCAGGAAATATAAAATAAATGCGTATTGTGTCTTGAAAGGGTTAAGTTTATGATATTACCGTGTTTGCTTATTACTTTCTTATCCATTGTGTGAGAGATGTCTGATAACTGCTGAATTTTGGTTAGTATTATATACAATTAGTAACAATACTTTCGTTCTATATTCCTTCCTTAGCGCTGTGCGTATTTCTATAAACTACTGACATTTGTTGTAGGGTATCAAATGAAAACCGAGACCATTCCTTCTAGCCTAGTCTTGATAATTGTGGATGGCATAGTAAAAGTATGGTCTATATCTCCAATTATCTCTTTGGAAGTGATAACACGGTCAAAACGATGCCATTTAATGTTAACATGTCTTGCATTCATTCTCATATTCATTCAAGTCTTCAAAGAAATGATATCCCGTTTGACACCCTGATATTCATTTGTTGTTGCTACCGTATTAGTTTACTTTCAATAATTTGTCATATCGTACTTCTCTATAGGCCTGCAAATGTCTGGCAAAACTGCTAGATAGTAAACGTGTTTGAATGCTACGTATAGTTATTAGAAATTCCACATCAATAACCATAAGTAGATGCGTATACTTACAAATGCAAGTGCAATTAACCCATTTAAGATACGATGACACATTTCTTCTCTGTATTATGGCTATTAGTAGACGATTATATTCAGATTAGAAAGGGTACATGCAAATCAGAGGGTTAATTGAGATAGTCTTTACCCTTTTATTTCCCACAGATTCTTCCTATGATGTGTACAATTGTCTAATGATAGCCACAACAAGCTGTCAAAATCGTTTCGAAGGGTTATTTTTAATATGCTCAGCCTCGTAGGGCGTCAAACTGGAGCAATTTTGATAAAATATTTGAATGAAAATGAGAAGGAATATAAGAAAATTAACATAACTAAACATTGTTTGGGCCATTTATCACTTCCAAAGACATAATTTGAAACGATAAACCACAGTTACACCTTTAAACGATAAACCACAGTTACACCTTTAAACGATAAACCACAGTTACACCTTTAAACGATAAACCACAGTTACACCTTTAAACGATAAACCACAGTTACACCTTTAAACGATAAACCACAGTTACACCTTTAAACGATAAACCACAGTTACACCTTTAAACGATAAACCACAGTTACACCTTTAAACGATAAACCATAGTTACACCTTTAAACGATAAACCACAGTTACACCTTTAAACGATAAACCACAGTTATACCTTTAAACGATAAACCACAGTTACACCTTTAAACGATAAACCACAGTTACACCTTTAAACGATAAACCACAGTTACACCTTTAAACGATAAACCATAGTTACACCTTTAAACGATAAACCACAGTTACACTTTTAAACGATAAACCACAGTTACACCTTTAAACGATAAACCACAGTTACACCTTTAAACGATAAACCAGTTACATCTTTAAACGATAAACCACAGTTACACCTTTAAACGATAAACCACAGTTACACCTTTAAACGATAAACCACAGTTACACCTTTAAACGATAAACCACAGTTACACCTTTAAACGATAAACCACAGTTACACCTTTAAACGATAAACCACAGTTACACCTTTAAACGATAAACCACAGTTACACCTTTAAACGATAAACCACAGTTACACCTTTAAACGATAAACCACAGTTACACCTTTAAACGATAAACCACAGTTACACCTTTAAACGATAAACCACAGTTACACCTTTAAACGATAAACCACAGTTACACCTTTAAACGATAAACCACAGTTACACCTTTAAACGATAAACCACAGTTACACCTTTAAACGATAAACCACAGTTACACCTTTAAACGATAAATCACAGTTACACCTTTAAACGATAAACCACAGTTACACCTTTAAACGATAAACCACAGTTACACCTTTAAACGATAAACCACAGTTACACCTTTACACGATAAACCACAGTTACACCTTTAAACAATAAACCACAGTTACACCTTTAAACGATAAACCACAGTTACACCTTTAAACGATAAACCACAGTTACACCTTTAAACAATAAACCACAGTTACACCTTTAAACGATAAACCACAGTTACACCTTTAAACGATAAACCAGTTACACCTTTAAACGATAAACCACAGTTACACCTTTAAACAATAAACCACAGTTACACCTTTAAACGATAAACCACAGTTACACCTTTAAACAGACAATAGTAAAGACTAAAAAGAAAACAATCAGCTTTCGTTTGACACCATCTATTGATTATTTCATTAGATTCTATGTATTTTCCTGTACCTTTGAGAAAGTGCAAATATTCTTTAATTGATGCGATTACTGTAACCTATTTGATACCAGTAGTTGATTTGTCATCAATCATATACTGTATATATATATATATATATATATATATATATATATATATATATATATATATATATATATACCGGTATATTATTATATATATAGCCTATATATGGTGATATTTCTATCCAGTTCGTTACTTTTACATCGATATTGTTTATCTTAGCTCATTTATACTCGATAATTTCTTAAAAGCACCGCGTTCCATCATACCGGAAATCTAACTTCCTTTCAATTAAACTAGTACATTATTATCTTCATAAAAGGTTAAAATAAGAAACTTCCTGAATCTATACAACGGAGATAATGGGAGATCAAGAACTGATGGTCAACTCACATTCTGATTGGACTATGCATAGCCATCTCAGAAGAATCTTAATTTTGTGGAATTGCAATGCTTTCTTCCACTGGCATTACAAAAATATATGAACCGCATAATTATGATGTTATTGAAAATGATATTATAATGTAATTTAACATCTAATTACTGTGTTCGTTTTAAATTATAATGTAACACTTGCAAAATAAACAAACCAAAATTCCTACGAACACAGTAAAAAGACAAAACAACTAATCAAAATCGCTATGTGGAAACAACGCTTAAGTAAACTAATAATTTATAAATAAAAGAACACAATCCACCACATAGGGTGTACATTACTACATGAGCAAGTTAATCTGGTTCCCAAGCAAACTAATCGCACACAACAAAAAATACAGAATATTATTATATACGGAATACAATTTGTGATTGCGAGAAGACTATGCTTTTATTGTTCATTCACTCACATTGGCTCAATAACTGTGTTAGTCATGGCTGCATATATAAACATATAATTGAAGCTATTGTAATGTTACCAGTAGGCTACCCTTTATCAAATAATGTTACCAGTAGGCTACCCTTTATCAAATAATGTTACCAGTAGGCTACCCTTTATCAAATAATGTTACCAGTAGGCTACCCTTTATCAAATAATGTTACCAGTAGGCTACCCTTTATCAAATAATGTTACCAGTAGGCTACCCTTTATCAAATAATGTTACCAGTAGGCTACCCTTTATCAAATAATGTTACCAGTAGGCTACCCTTATCAAATAATGTTACCAGTAGGCTACCCTTTATCAAATAATGTTACCAGTAGGCTACCCTTATCAAATAATGTTACCAGTAGGCTACCCTTATCAAATAATGTTACCAGTAGGCTACCCTTATCAAATAATGTTACCAGTAGGCTACCTTTTATCAAATAATGTTACCAGTAGGCTACCCTTATCAAATAATGTTACCAGTAGGCTACCTTTTATCAAATAATGTTACCAGTAGGCTACCCTTTATCAAATAATGTTACCAGTAGGCTACCCTTTATCAAATAATGTTACCAGTAGGCTACCCTTATCAAATAATGTTACCAGTAGGCTACCCTTTATCAAATAATGTTACCAGTAGGCTACCCTTTATCAAATAATGTTACCAGTAGGCTACCCTTATCAAATAATGTCACCAGTAGGCTACCCTTATCAAATAATGTTACCAGTAGGCTACCCTTTATCAAATCATTCCTTTAAGGGGGGGGGGGGGTTTCTGGCCCCCCTTCTCTGTCATGTTTATCAGCGTTAGTTTTCATATTTTAAGACGTTCAGCCCACTAGTTTGGCGATTTTAAGACCCTTCACCCCATTGCTTTATCATTATGAAGACCTTTCGTGCCTATTAGGTGTCGATTTTTTCATGGTGAGCGATAACGAGCCAGTAATGTAGGAGGAACCGCTACTGAAAAATGCACAAATTTATCTAGAAAGGAATCTTGGGAATGATGTTTTAAGTTTGACGAAGGTCTACGGAGGAAACTAGAAAAAATTATAAATAAACAAATAAGTCGACCAATAAATAAACCTATCACACCTTAAGCACTAATTAATTAGTATATTTCAGTGTCCAATATCCTTGGTTGGGAGAGATATATCCAGGATTCGAACCCACTCCCTCCAGGTATATAATTATGGGAGAGTTGGGTAAAGTACCGTAACCAGTCGATCTGGAGTGAGTGGGTTCGAATTCTTGTCAGGATACCTCTCTCCTAGCCTCCGACATTATCATTAGATTCAATATCCTTGTTTCGAAATCAAGACTCTGTTGAATATGATGAAAGAATTACTACCTGGCTGAACATACGTAAAGCAATACTGTAGGTCTACAATATCTCCCACATAGATGTTGTATTGTAAGTTCATATTTGCTACATACATACGCTGGATAATATCAAGCATTATAACCCCCGATACTTTACTTGCCAGTACCTTATGCATGATGTATATTAGTTATTCTATATATCTATTCTATACAGTATACTCAGCCCCAATCTCCACTTTTCCTATTGTTTTCTGGTTTTCACTCTTTTCCTTTTTTTTTTTTTGTCAGAGTGAGGGTTAGTGTCCTCTACTTCCCATATCTATTTTATTCAAACTATCTATCTATCTATTATATTATATTAATTCCATCTATTCTATCTTTTTCTCCCTCTGCATCTATACTTTTTTCAAATGGCGTAGGTGCAGATAGCCTCCTCTGTGGTGGAGGGGTGAGACATGTCCACTACCGCGCTCTCCTGCGAGACGTAGAAGTCGGCTAAAGGGGATCGAGGGCGGGAGGCCTGGTATCCTTCTCCCCTTAAATAAATCTACCAAAAAAATCGAGACATAGAGATAGGGGCGAGGGAATGCGTTTGTGGTCCCGGACCCTAATAATAGGAGCTTTAAATGTGCAAGGATGTAGTACGAATGAGAAGCGAGAGGACATTGGCAGGTTATTTGAAAGAAGGAAGTATGATGTGCTTGCACTGAATGAAACAAAGATGAAAGGAAAGGGAGAAGTGGATTTGGGAAACGTGAAAGGTAGAAAGTCTGGAGTAGATGAGGGAGTCCATGTAGTGAAGCTGATAAGTGAAACAATCGTTCAAATGGTGATGCAAGCATGAAATTTGGTACAGGTATTCTTCAAAGCTCACTTTCAAAGCACATACCGCTGGCCACGCAAAAATTCAATATGGCGACCATTTTTCAAGATGGCCGACACATCTGACTGAGCCCTACTGTTATCGGTCAGTTAATTGAAAGAAAAAAAACATGAATACTGTCCAATCCATTTTTTTTGGGCTCTAACGTGGTAAGTGAAGGTAATTTTGTCCAAAGCAGTTGCATATTAGACTTTAACTAAGATGGCATCCAAGATGGCCGCCATTCTTCAAGGAGATGTGGAGGGCAGGAAGGGATGGTCTGAGCATTGGTTAATGCCTTTTCATCCAAAAAAATGCAAGTACATGCGGATTGGGACCAGCAAGATAGACAAGGTAGGATACAGTATGTATGAAGCGATGGAGGAAGTGATTGCAGAAAAGGATATAGGAGTAGTGATAGACAATAAGTTAAATTTCTCAGAACATTTAGCGGAAAAGATAAACAAAGCCAATAGAATTATAGGGCTGATAAGGAAGACATTTGTGTCACTTGACGAAGAAATCTTCAGGAATCTCTATACAGCGCTGGTTAGGCCGCACCTGGAATATGCGAACCAGGTGTGGGCTCCATATATGGTAAAGGATATAGAAGCAGAGGAGAGCTAGCAAGCTGGTACCAACGTTGAAGAACGCGGGCTATGAGCAGAGGTTGAGGACACTGGGGCTTCCGACACTGGCATATAGGAGAAAGAGAGGGGATATGATAGAGACTTTTAAGATAGTGTCAGGAAAGTACGATGAGGATGTGTGTGAAGGGATCTTCTTGATGCGGGAGGGAACAAGAACGAGAGGACACTCTAAGAAAATTTACAAAGAAAGAAATAGGCTTGAGAAGGCAAAGAACTCATTTTGTGATAGAGTGGTAAATGAGTGGAACGCACTGCCCCAGTATGTAGTCGATTCCGAATCAATAAGGGAGTTTGAAAGTAATCTTGATAAAGCATGGGGAAGACAAGATTTGAAGTTTGATTATAAAACAAAAATACAGAATAGTAAAAATGTTGCGTCTGCTGCCGCCGCCGCCAACACTGTGAACGACCGCAGCAGTGCAAGTACTGGTATTGAGCTGGATACACAGGCATAGTTTGCCTTTTTCCAGAGGATCTACTGTAAGAAACTGTAAGAAATTAACCCGAGGAGGCCGGATTTTTTTTGGCGATTTTAGGTAGTGTTTATGGCTTAATAGCTAATCAAAGAATAAAGATAGAGAAATAAGTCATAAATCACGTGAGAGATGTCACTTTCAGCTTTTGTCTCGTAAAAAAATTCAGCTCCATAGGCCCAGTAGTAACTGAGATATTGCTTGTTTTCTTGAGGTAACTTTTCCGTGATTTTCCGTGTTTACGCACCTTTGCCATAGTGAAATTTCCTTAAACCCATTGTGTTGACATACAAAGGAGTACAAAGGAAATCAAGCAACAACAGGTCTAGTGACCCTTCTAGGTTGCTTTTCCTCCAAAACACTGAGGATCAAGTGTCCAAACAGTGGTTTAGAGTGGGTAAGGGAACATTGGAAAGGGAACTACTGCCCTGCCACTAACGTGGCAGGACTAGGAAGTTAGTAGGGGACATATGGGTTAGTAACTGAGGGGAGGATAAAGTTATTCATTTACAAACGCAGTCAGTCGCGGGTTTGATGCGAGATATTTGTCTAGGAGGAATTTAAATGAATCAACGGTGCTGCAGTCTATAACGTCTCGGGGAAGCCCATTCCACAAGTTGACAACTCGATTGAAGAAGAAATTCTTAGATTCGTGCGAGTTAAAAGATTTACCAATAATTTTGCAACCGTTTCCCCGCGTGTAATTAGATTGGTCGATAGTGAAGTACTTACTACAGTTCATATTGTCGATGCCTTTGATGATTTTGAACACTTGAATTAAGTCGCCTCTTAATCTGCGCTGGGTTAAAGGAAATAGATTTAGTTCACTAAGACGCTCTTCGTATGGTTTGTTCTTTAGGCTAGAACACATCACGGTAGTTTCGGTGATATTGGAACTCGGTGAAAATTACCGCAAAAGTACCGTGACGTCATACAAGTAAATAGCAGCCATCAGCAGTCTATTTAAAGGCTATTTAAAGCCGTGCTATTTGAGTAGTGTATCGGCCTTCTGGGGTTAAAGACAAATTTTGTGATATCTTGGCTATTAGTAGAGCTAGACAAATGATTTTTTCATCTAATCCTACATTTTTGAGGTCAGAGAATTAGAAAGACTTGTCACATTATTAACTCATCAGGGTCATAAGTAACTAGACAAAGTGAAGGAAGATTATATCGTAGGAAACGGCCTAATTCACACCATTTATACATATCCATTGAGTACAAATAACATTAGTAAAAATACCATAAAATCAAAGACTCACACCTCACATTTGCAAGTGCACAGAGCTGTACAGGAGAGACCCAGCCTGTAGCACTTGCACCTGCCACGACAGTCTGATTTACAGCCACATTTGGTCAGCTGTTCGCAACTCTTGGGTATGGGGAGTTGGCTGTCCAGAAGACGTGCCATTCTTCACCAACCTTCTGCCATCCCCAGTCAGCAGGACTCTCTGCTTCTGGTTGACACTGGGTTGTTTGGGCCCAAACACAACCAGCCTGGAAGGCAGCTCGTCTAGTGTGCTGAAGCGGAGCTGCTCTTGTTGGTGGAATGGCCTCATAAGGCCTCTGTTTTCAGGCAAACATATCAAGCCTGGCCTCATCCACAGTGGTAGCAGTGCTGGACCTGTCATATATCAGTATGACAAACCTCTCCAGTATCTCCAGGTCACCATCTTCCACTGAAAGAGGGTACTGGCTCAGCTTGGAGAAGACAAGGGAGGCCTCTGGACAAACATCCCATGTCTGCCAGGCAGTTTTCTTTCCCTTGTTACGGAAGGCTGAAACAGTGTCACACCCTGTGAAGGCATGAAAGAATAACATGCCTTTAGCCTTCTCCTGCCCCATACAGCGATATAGGCCATGCACACTGATCCAGCGCCGGTCACTGACCGTGACCAAATGCCACCCATAACTGCTCTAGCCCCAAACTCTGAAGGGCTGGAAAGGCACTCACTGCAATGACCACAACATCTGTATCATTTGCCTTGACCATGACGGCTTTGCTCCCATGTTCTGCAGCATATTTGGCATGCACAAAGATGCGGCTGTCAGCTTCCTCATGAGAGCACTTGTCCAGTCCTTGAAGACCAGTTTCATGAGTGCTGAGGACTGCAGATCCCTTTGTGACAATTACCAAGTTTGGTGCAGACATTTGGGCAACCCTGTCTGCCAGGAACTGGAACAACTCCGTCTTGTTGTCATTATGCCTAAGGAAGTTATGCCAATTGGATGGAATGCTGTTCTTGTTTGTCACCTTGCATCTTCCTCCCTGGCCACGTTGAGACCTGGTCTCGGCTTTGAGGCTGGATGGGTTGTACACATCAAAGACAAGATGTGTTGTCTTGTACTTCGTAGCATAGCTGTGAATAAATGGCAAGAAGTCCAGAGTTGCATAGCCCTCAAACGTCTTTCCTCTCTTTGGTGGCAAGACATGGACCAAAGCAGACCCATCTACAATCAGGACATCGGTCTCTGGTTCTTCGTCTGTTGATGTAACATGAGTCTCCAAGATAGAGGTCAGTTGAGACTTCTGGCAAGTGTACAGCCTTCCACCCTCACTCAGTGCAGCTGGGAATGCCTGATTCTCATGCTGGAAGAACTCCTGCAGATCACACTGTCTGCTCTGACAGGAGATGAACAGCTTTGAGAAGAGCTTGTAGTCCTCCTTCAGAAGCATCTGCTTCGAGTGCTTAATAGGAGCAGATTCTTGCCTGAAGAAGTCAGTTTTGTTCCTCTTGATTGACTCATAGAAGGAAACTGGATTATTTGCTAAAGCTTCAGAAAAGTCCTGGAATTTAGTTTGGCCTCTCTCCAAGTGAATCTGCAGAAGTTCCACTGAGCTTGGGTGAGCTATGTCTTTGTTGTCAATAGAATACAGCTCTTGACTGTCATCCTGGAAAGGACTGCCCAACTCTTGCAAAGTCAGAGACAGCTTATTGACTCTTTCCAGGAAAGTCAGCTGTGCCTGCGGTGTTTGCTCGTGGTGAGCTGTGTGTTCACTTGACTCTTTAGCTTGAGCCTCTTGTTCATACAGGGACACCAAACGGCTTACCTCAGGACCAGCAACCATCCATCGCCTAAATGCTGCTGGGTCTTCAGTGAGCCCAATGGCTCCACCATCAGCCTTGATGATGGCATTGGCCTGCTCATGGGCTTGGTCAAGGGCCATTGCGGAGAAGTCACGACTTGTCTTGTGGACAACAAAGTTTCCCTTCTTGAATTCTTGAGACAGCTCAGGGTGTGTGCTGTCCAGAGTGAGCATGTCCCTCAGGTGGACTGGAAGCCACCTGGCATAATTTGTATTGTTATTGGCAAAGAAGAAGGGGATTAACTAACTCAATGCCTGGCAATAGAGAGCAAAGTTGGCTTCACGGAAAGACCTGATGAGCAAGAAGATGACAAGCTCCATTAACAGCACCATCACTCTATTATATTTGCAAGATCTCATCACTGCCTCAGTCCTTACTAACAAATATGAAAATGGCTCCATTGGATTATCTGACCCAAAGAATGTATGTGCACACCAAAAATCATGTATTTATTAGTGGCCCCTCCATCATTGACGATTATGACTATTACATAAGGCACCCTCTTCAAACACTCATCCGCCGTAGTTTGAATCTACCGCGCAGAGCATAACAAATTTGAGGAGCCTTCATCATGAGCGCACGCAACCTCACTCATGGTTCAGTCATTATGAAATTGGGTTCTCACTACGAAAAATCTTCGTAACAAATAAAAAAGAAAAAGAAAATAAGAATAACTATTCATAAGCTTTTCATATAATCGTGGATGTACTTGTGTGGATCTTTGACCAGACGCTGACTCAGACGTCATACTTCCTTCTCTGCTCTGCGCTCACCCTACCCGGACGTGCCTCCCCACGCTCCGCTGGTTCCGCATTTGTTGCGTCCCTAGTGAGTTTTTTCTCATTTGTTTACTCCAGGATGTATCGAGTAAGGTTAGGATATGCGTAGCAGGAATGTCCTGGGCGGGTTGCCCGCAGTGCAGTGTATTTTGGGTCGTGTGTTTGGGACATCTATTTCGGGTGTACCCTCGTGGTCCCGTGGTGGACGCGTGAAACTTTTTTGCGGTTAGCTAGCTTTGTGATGTAGGCGGCTTTCACTACGCGTTATTATGCTTCCTTTTATCTTTCTGATGAGGTAGCTTTTTCTTCTCTGACGTTCCCAGCGTATTTTTCTTCACTTAGTGAAGTTTTTTCTGGGTCCCGAGTCAGTTCTTCCCTTTGCCGGGAAGTTTATGCTACAGTGGTGTGTTGACGGTGGTTCCTGTTGTGATATAATTCAGTTCTTTTTGTTTATATTACGACATGATTACTTTTTATTTCCGTCTGCCTAGGCCTAGCCAGCCTCTCGTAGCTTTGCCACATGTACAAGTGGTATTGATTTATGTTATAAATATGTACTACTGTGTCATGTGTGTCCTGGTTTAGTTGTGTATTGGCTATTTCCACGGACTATTTGTGTGTTCTGGATTAGTTGTGTTTTGGCTATTTCCACGAACTAATTATGAGTCCTGGGTTAGTTGTGCTTTGGCTAATTCCACGGTCTATTTGGTGCGTTCAGATTGAATCTGAACGGGGTGGGTTGACTTTTCCGGCGGGTTTTCTCGGTTACACCATGAAAACCCGGCTGGTTGCCGAGTTTTAATCACGCGTTGGTTAAAAAAGGCTTGTTTTCCCCGGCGAGTGGTGGCTTGAGGCTCTCCAGGACTGCGTCTCTGTGGTGGAGCCTGTGTTCAGGCTTACTGTGATTCCCGGCGGGATGGCTTTACCCATTTAACTAAGTGTTCATGCGGACACTTGTTGAGTTTAGTTTTTCCCAGTTTTGCAAAGCCAGTAAAACTAGGCTGTTTGTTGATTGGTCTTTCCTCCCCGGCGATCTTTTGCAAAGAAGTGGGGATAGGAATAATTGGGGTTAACGTTATATTTAAATTCACACCCGGCAGTTGCACCTGGGGAGGGTGGGATTAACTGATTTGCAATTCAGTGTAGTTGATCAGACAATTGAGGGATACGATAAGTATCGTCGCCATTCAACATTCGGCGATCTAGGACGCTTCGGGAGAAGCCAGATCTAGCATTTTAGACAGGCTTCCCAGTTTTTTATCTGCGAGATAATACGGGGGCCGGCGTCTTTTTATGGGTTTTCCAGTAAACTTAACAAACACCACTAGGAAGACTGCGTCATTTATAAAAAGCCATGCTGGTCTTTATATCATGTCAGAGGATATTCATAAATCTTTTGGACAGGTTAAGATATTCTGAAATCTTTAACTATGAACCTCCCGCGTAGCGAGCCGTGATAGTTGTGTATTACGTCTCGTTACCTGGTGGGTTATTCAACACTTGTGTTCGATCATGTTGGTGTAGCCTTATGAGCATTAATTCCTGGAAATTTCTTTTTTCCAGGGCTGAGTTCCGGCGGGTCTATAGAGAACCTGGAGTAAATCCGGGGGTGGGTTCGTTTTCCACCAGTCTCTGCCATGGCTACCCTCGACCCTGTTTTTGCTTTGTGTGTTACACCCTCCTGTTCAGGTATCCCTATCTTTGCACACACTCTTTGCATTAGATGTGTTAAATGTTTAGATCGCTCAAGGGGTTTGTGGGTGACGGGGAACTGTACCTTCTGTACTCAATTGAGTGTTAAAGTATTGCGAGACAATGATAGACCCGCGGCGGTCGCTTTACGGGAGGTCAGGCAGCTGTTGTCCACTTATGCTACCACAGTGGCTCATAAAGCGCTTCAATGTGATAACGTAATTCTTTCGGATAAATTACTGATTGAGCACCCCCCTATTAAACGTACCTCTAGAGTAATTGTACGAAAGTCGGCAGAGACTGGGCAGGGTACAGTACTTACTCTGGCCCCTAGCACATCTAAGAGACCTCGTGAACCCACGCCCCCGGTGACAGCCTCCACGTCACAGGCGCGGTCCAGGTCCAGGTCGCCCCTCAGACAACAGCCGCCTAGTCACTCTTCTTCACCTGCGAGAAAGAAGAGCAAAGAGGAAAAGTCCAAGGGCAGTTCTAGTGATAAATCTAGTGGAAGATCTAAGTCACACCACAGCCACAAATCTTCCAGGAAAGATTCTCAGGAACGAAAGGCCTCCCGGCGTTCGCCGGAGCCTCGTGCCTCATTTTCTGCCTCTACTCCCGACTTATCTAGTGTCCAATCTGATCGGGTGGGAGTGGAGTCAGAGACTGTGGTGGGGGTGTTACCGGCTGACAGGTTACCAATGGATATTGTAAACTTAGAATTAGAGAGTTCTGTGGGCAGTGATCGCCCTTTAGAAGGGTCTAGTGGGGGCTCAGTGGTTGATGGTGTATCTGACTCTCAAGGGAGTTCGGGCCAAGGCCTGGGTGTATGGCGGTATTCCCAACCAGGGCATGAAGGCCCACGTCTGGTTCAGGAGCCGCAGGTACTGCCGGACGTACACCGGGACGCTGTGATCCCATCATCCATTCCAGACTTAACATGGCACCACGGCGGGATTCCGTCTTCGGCGGAATCCTCTCATGATGGGCCAGATGACAAGGATGAGGTGTCTATAATCTCTGACATGGAGGTGCAAGAGTCGGGTTCAGTTCTAGACGACTCACAGGATAGGAATGATTCACCTCTTTGTTCTTCATCTGCTAAATTTGTCACGGCGGAGGAAATAGAAGGGTTATTAGCTACTGCTCTAACGAAATATTTTGGCCAACAGCCGGAGACTCCTACAGTGGACCTGGGAGCTTCCATGACAAATTCAAGTGTTCGGCCTCTGATCGCTTCCATTGCTTTAACTAAGATTCCGCACCCTCCCTCTATATCACCTACTATGGTCACTAGGCCTGCTTCGGCAGCACTGACTACTTCTAGTGTAAGGGTGGTAGCGGATGTGAATCCTCCCCCTTTAGATAATGCACCGTTAAGAAAGGTAGCTATGCCCCTTTTATACAGTTCAGATGATTCATGGGTACAAATGATCCCAACTAAGCCAGAGGCGGCGCAACCCACTTTGTCAGGGGAACTTCCAGTGCCACGTGAGTGGGTAATCCAAGGAAATAAATCTAGAAAGTTACGAGCTTTGGATGTTGCAGGTAATGTTCTTGATGTTAATATTAAGGCCATTCCGAACCATTATCACCATGACTATTTTGTGTATACAGCTACACCTGCACTGCCCCCTGCCTCAGCTTCAAAACTGTTTTCTGACTGGACCAAGCATGACGGTTTAATGATATAAAAGCACTGTCAGCTCTCACTCCAGAATTAGATTTACAAACGGTCACAGACACAGCCGCTAACCCAGTGTTGAAGGTGGGGCAGTTGGGTCCAGGACCTTGGGTGGAATGGGAGGTAGAGGCTCAGAACTTTGCGACCACCTTCACCTCAAAATCTTCGCACCAGGTTCCTCAGGACAGCCATTCTTGGTTCTCTCTGCCAGTCTTTTCGGCCGGCGGAGTGCCATCTGCTTTGTTTGCTTTTTTAGCTGCCCCCAAAATCAATCTATGCGAACTTAAAGATCCTTTCACTACACCTTCCCCAGCTCACCTAGACCGGGAGTTTAGGCTACGGGGGAAGGCGTATAGACTTTTTTCCCAATACATTGCTACGCACCAGGTGGCAAAAACTATGCTAAGATCTACTCAAGCAATCGCCGACGCGGATGTCAGAAGATCGATTGAACTAGCTCGGCGGTTACTCCTTCAGACTTCTATTCAGTCATTGGGGGATATCCGTACAGCCTTGCTCGAGGCGGTGCGGGCGAGACAGGATCTTAGGATGTCCCTGGTGAAGAAACTTCCTGATAGAATTGCGAACGAGGTGGTCATGTCGCCGGTGCTAACTCCCTCTTTAATGTCCCCTGATGTGTGGAGAACTGTTTTCAACATGGCTCAGGCCTTTAAGCACAGTCCCTCCCCTTCTAAGAAACCTGCTTTTAACGATCCCAAACCCAAGCCAGTCGCAAAAGCTCAGCCGGGTGGGTCAAAGCCCTTTCATATACCTAAGTCCTCTTCCCCCAAAGGTCAGTACAGGTATAAACAAGGTAAGTTTGCAGGTCATAAAGGACGAAACTATAACAGACCGGGCCAGTGCCCGTCTTCTGCTAACGCCGGCCAGTCGGCTAAGCATCCACCACCACCACCACCACCACACCATCACCACCATAAAAAAACTAAAGTCTCTCTCACTCCCAGGGCCGGTCTCACGGCGGGCGGATCAGAGGGTAGTACAGCAGGCGAACCCTTGTCTGCTAACGGGGTCGTTCCGGACGTGTCACCGTGCATGGCCAGTAAATACTTGGGCGAGGATAGTGGCACGCAAGGGCATCACCTGGCAGTGGCTCCGGCGACCTCGTTTACGTCAGCCGACAAAGGCAAATTTAGTTTCATTAGAGGTGGAGTCACTGATCCAGGAAATGATCACCAAGAATGTCATCATCCCGGTTCCTCAAAATTACCCAGTCTTTACATCCAAACTATTTCTAGTGCCCAAAAGGGACAGTGTTCAGATGAGGCCAGTCGTAGACCTGTCTTATCTGAACCTCCATATTCACAACGTGTCATTCAGGATGCTGACAGTAAACCAGATCAGGCTAACACTTCCGCCAGGTGGATGGATGTGTTCTTTAGACCTGACAGACGCGTATTGGCACGTCTCGGTAAACAAAAGATTTCAACGGTTTCTGGCCTTAACAATAAAGCATCAGACTTATGTCTTTCAGAGGATGCCGTTTGGATTGAACCTAGCACCTCGCTTATTCACGAAATTAGTCCGGCAAGCCCTGATCAAGGGATCAGGATTTTGTGGTATCTAGACGACTGGTTAGTGGTGGCAGAGACGGAACAAGTATGCATAAATCAAGTCAACATAACATTAAATCATGTCAAAACTCTAGCGTTCAAGGTCAACCTGGTAAAGTCAAACCTTGTTCCCTCATGAGTAGTTCAGTGGATAGGGCTGGTCTGGGACACAGCTACTCTCACTCTGAGTCAGAGTGTGGACAATCGCAACAGATTTCGCAGGAAATTGTTTCTGTTCCTTCACAGTCTGACTACGACACGGAGAATCTGGGAGTCTCTGTTCGGCTCTCTCAACTGGATTCAACTAACTGTAAGGTTGGGCCGGTTGAGAATCAAACATTTAATATTGGAGGGTAACAAATATTTTCCGCTATTGCCGGCGAAAAAATTATGGCCCATACCAAAATTAAACCACAACTTACTAGCGGTCTGGGCGAAGAGGGAAACGTTACACTCAGTCATGTCATGGACCTCTCCTCCGCCGACAGTATGGGTAGACACGGATGCGTCATGAACGATAGGTTGGTGCTTTCAGTCAAACCAAGGGCACCAGGGTCAAGGGCTTTGGTCCCATTTAGAAATCTCCCACATCAATGTCAAAGAATTACTAGTCCCCTTATATTTCCTTCAGGCTCACGGCTCTACTTTACGGGGCAAGTCGGTGGCCTTCAGAATGGACAATCTGAATGCAGTTCACTGTATTCAGAAACAAGGGTCAACGAGATCTCGGAAGTTGCTAAACGTGTCAGAAAAGATTTTTATTATAGCCAACAGGCTGGACATTCATCTTCACGCATCTTATCTCCCAGGCGTAGCAAACGTCTGGGCAGACACTCTGTCTCGGAGACAGAGCACAACAGTAGAATGGGCGCTCAAGCAAACTATTTTCGACCAAATGATTGCGGAGCCTTACCATCCACAAGTGGATTTATTTGCGTCAGAGGAGACTCACAAACTCCCACTGTACCTCACCCGCCGGACGATAACGCCGGCGGGCGGGCCAGACGCACTGGTAACAGACTGGAACAGGTGGAGTTCCATTTATCTGTTTCCGCCGCCAGATGCGTCTCTAATGTGCCACGTAGTAAACAAACTACAGGATTATCGGGGCGTAGTCTCGCTAATCGCGCCCCTGTGGCCGGCGCAGTTGTGGTACCAGCAATTGAAGACGTGGTGGCCGCACCCGGTGTCACTCCCGGTCGGGTTTTTCCACTTAGACACAATTGGCAACCTAAAGACCTCGCTGACTTTTGCATTATGGACATTCAGGAAGCCAAATGGCTAGCACCATATGGTAGAGACGTGACCAATAAATTCATGAATCAATATACCCAGTCTACTAAGCGACAGTATCAATCGCATTGGCAAGCCTTTACTTCTTGGATTCTTAGAACAGAACAAACTGTGCCCTCGGTGGCTTTGGTTTTTAATTATTTAAATTATCTGTTCGAGCAGAAACGTTTATCTGTAGTAACGTTAAAAAATCACTTAACAGCGATTAGGATGCCATTTTTGGACCTTACCGGTCTCACCATACCAGTCGCGGAGGAAACAGGTTTTATGAGGGCATGTTTTAAACTCCGCCCACCTCCCCGTCAGCTCATGCCTACCTGGTCTCTGGACAAAGCATTGTCGTTACTTCATTCCCGTCTGTACCAAAATACTGCAGACTTTACATTACTTTTAAAAAGAGCAGTATTCCTTATGACTTTGGCTACCGGGAACAGAGTATCTGAGCTGGCGGCGATGAGCAACACACCTAATTGCCTCAGGTTTGGTAGGCTTAATGAGTGTATTCACATTGCACCTTCGCCAGGGTTCATAGCCAAGAATGAGCACAGTGAACACGTGTTTTCAGAGTTCACGGTGCCGGCGTTGAAAAGGGGAAAGGTGCACCATAATTTATGTCCAGTGCAAGCTCTAACCAAATATTTGAGAGTGGCACCTCTAAATCACCAAGGTGCTTTATGGGTAGCAAGTACGGGTAAACGCTTGATGAAACGTAGACTAGCTTCTCTCTTGGTCGAGGTCATTAAAGAGAGTAATCCCGGCGTTCTGGGTAGGGCCCACGATTTACGCAAGTGGGCAGCTTCTTTACGTTTCCTTAAAAAATGTTCTGTTGAAGATTATTACGTCCACACAGTTGTGGGCCTCTAATCATACGTTTTTGACTCGATACCTTTCAGTAGCTCTAGACAAACCTTCCTTGCCATGTATAGCTTTAAGGCAGAGGGTCTAGGTGGCCCCTAAGTCACTTATTGTTTAATTTCAAGAAAAGGGGGGGGGGGGGGGTGCAGTCAGTGTAACATAGGACACCCTTGACCCCGCCGGAATATGAGAGCTGTGATACTGTTTATGGGTGTTGTGATATGAACATTTCTCTGTACTATTCATTACAGGAAATTGTGCTAGTACAATTATAGTACAAACAACAGTGTTGTTGTAAGTAGTTTTTGGGCTGTGAAGCAATCTAATTGTAAGCATTGGTTATATTTTGCAAGATATATCCACTAATTTTATGGGGTTTATATGTGCACATGTAAACTTATAAGTTTTATTTTTTCACCACTTAATTTAAGTGGGGTGCCTTGTTAACTGGCGGATCTGTTCTCAGAATCTCAGAGTTAACCCCTTTTTATCAAGCAGGCTTCTTTGAAGCACGCTCCTGCTTGTACCCCTTTTGTATATATGTGCTGTATAAAGTTTATGCACCAAATATATCTTTTTTACAAAGTAAGAATACTATGTGGTTGTTTGATTATCTGCCTTTGCTAGAGTTATGATATGATTACGAATGTCCCCCTCCAGTCTCAGATATCAGGCATAATCGTCAATGATGGAGGGGCCACTAATAAATTATAGGTTTGACTCTTGCAAGGAGATAAAGAATACCTAATATTTAGTAGTGGCCCCGTAATCATTGACGACTGGAGCCCTCCCGACCATCCCCTTCCCATTCGTTGATGTATTAAGGATTTTGGTTTACTTGATATGTCAGTGAAGGAAGAATGACGCCTGAGTCAGCGTCTGGTCAAAGATCCACACAAGTTCATCCACGTTTATATGGAAATCTTATGAATAGTTATTCTTATTTTATTTTTGTTTTTTATTTGTTACGAAGTTTTTTCGTAGTGAGAACCCAATTTCATAATGACTGAACCATGAGTGAGGTTGCGTGCGCTCATGATGAAGGCTCCTAAACATTTGTATGCTCTGCCTGGTAGATTCAAACTACGGCGGATGAGTGTTTGAAGAGGGTGCCTTATGTAATAGGCATAATTGTCAATGATTACGGGGCCACTACTAAATATTAGGTTTTCTTTATCTCCTTGCAGGAGTCAAACCTATAATATATGTTCAGTAGTTGCTTAGATATGAACATATGAAATTAATGGACGCCATCTTGGATGCCATTCTAAAATTCCAATTATAGACTATGACAATGATTAAAACAGTGCTTCTCAATAATCTGGTTAGCAAGAAACAGTTTTCTCTTAAAATGTTCACCAGGTAATAATTATAAAAAAAATAAGCAATATATGGTCAGGCACGGCAGCCATCTTGAAAAATAACCGCCATCTTAGATTTTCGCGTGGCCAGCGGTATTTCTGAGAAGAATGGACCTTGAAGGGTACATGTACCAAATTTCATGCTTGCATCACCATTTGAACGATTCTCCTGAAATTTGCAGTTATCTGCTCCACTAATGGGAAAGAGGGAGTGGCTATTATTGTGATGGAGGAGTTGAGAGAGTTTATAAAAGAGTGGAAAGAGGTGTCATCAAGGCTAATGTGGGTGCGAATGCGGTTTAAGGGTGAAAGGTGGGTTTTTGTAAATGCTTATGGACCAGGAAGTGAAAGGAAGTAGAACAAGTAGAGGGTTTTAAATATGTAGGAGGAACTATAAGCAGGAGTGGAGGTATGTAAATGGAGGTAAAATGGAGAGTGTGTGAAGGAAGGAAGATTTTCGGAGCAATGGGAAGTATGTGGAAAAGGAGAAATCTCGGAATGAAAGTAAATAGTGCAATGTATCAAGGAATTGTTGTGCCAACAGTGATGTATGGGGCTGAGACATGGGCTCTGAAGGAAAAGGAGAGAGGAAAGCTGGATGTGATGGAGATGAGCTGCTTGAGGAGTATGTGTGGAGTTACTCATACAGACAGATTGAGGAAGAAGAGATACGTAGGAGAGTGGGGCAGCAGGAACATTTGTCGGCCAGAGTGGACAGAAGGGTGCTGAGCTGGTATGGTCATGTTGAACGAATGGAAGATGAAAGGCTTACAAAGAGAATATGTGAATCAAATACAAGGGGAGATAGAAGGGCAGGAAGATCACCATTGAGATGGAGAGACTGTGTAAGACAAGCTTAGACAAGTATAGATCAGGCAAGGGAAGTGGTAATAAACAGGAATGAATGAAGAATGCTTGTGAATAGATGAATGAACACGTGGTTATTTGAGGGAAGGGGTCGGGCGCAAATTGGACTAGATAATAGTCCATCAGGCGCCTGGCCCGGGAAGACGGTTTATTTGAAGGGTGCGCCTGGAAGTGTGGTGGGCGGGCTTGTGGTTTTGCTCTGCTGCATGTCTGCCTGCCGAGATTGGAACCTCTCCTGGTTGTCGGGGGCCGAGGAAGTGCTGGAGAGACCTTGGTGACCCTGGTCTCTGGGTCTTCTCCTGGATGACCTAGATGTGTGTGAATTAATATTTTGTTTTTGTGTGTTCATTGTTTTCTGTTGTGTTGTCCCTATTCTGGCTCTGTCTTGAGTCCCCCCCCCAAAAAAAAAATATATATATATATTAGTTATAGATAAATTAATACATTGCCTCTTTTATATATACCGGTATATATATATATATACCGGTACAGTATATATATATATATATATATATATATATATATATATATATATATTAGATGAGGAATTTGGAAGGAATCTGAGTGTAAAATGGAGGGAGAGTAAGAAACTGTTCTGGAAAGAAGTCAAGAAAGTTAGGGAAGGTAGCAAGGGAAACAGTAAGGGTGTGAAAGATAAGAATGGGAGATTGCTAGCCGAGAAGCAAGAGAGAGTCGAAAGATGGAGGGAGTACTTCAGTGAGTTGCTAAATGAAAGGAATGAAGAGCCAGCAAACATAGCTGGATATGGTATGGGAGGGAGAAGAAGAGAAGTAGTGGAGGAGGAGGTGGGGATCAGGAGGTCAGAAGTGTGGGAAGCCATGAAAAGAGTGAAGTTGGGGAAAGCACCAGGAACAGATTGAGTGTGGGGAAATGTTGAGGTATGGTGGTGAGATAGTGATAGAATGGGTATGGAAAATGTGCAAACTAGCATGGGAGAAGGGGAGTGCACCCGATGACTGGAAGACTGGCATAATAGTCCCCCTATATAAGGGCAAAGGGGAAAGAGGAGTGTGTGGTAACCACCGAGGAATATGTCTTCTAAGTGTAGTAGGGAAGGTATACAGTAGGGTAGTGATTGAGAGAGTGAGAGTGAGAACGGAGAAATGGATAGGCGACGAGCAGGGAGGTTTTAGGAAGGGAAGAGGATGTGTAGATCAGATTTTTACCCTGAATTGTGTTGTGGAGAAGTATCTGGAGAAGAAACAAAAGGTGTATGTTGCCTTTATGGACTTGGAGAAGGCCTATGACAGAGTGGATAGAGAAGGTTTGTGGAAAGTACTTAGAATATACGGAGTAGAGGGCAAGTTGCTGAAAGCAGTGAAGAGCATGTATGAGGGTGCAAAGGCGGCAGTACGTGTGGAGAGTGAGCAGAGCGAGTTCTTTGACCTGAATGTTGGTTTGAAACAGGGGTGTGTGATGTCCCCGTGGTTGTTTACTGTATATATGGATGGAGTTATGAAAGAAATACTATCAAGAGCAGTGGATGTTGGTGTATCGCTGAAAAGGGAGGGAATTGAGTGGAAGCTACCTATACTGCTGTTTGCGGATGATACAGTTCTGATGAGTGATAATGAATGGGAGTTGCAGGGTCTGGTAAATGAGTTTGGAACAGTGTGCGAAAAAAACGGAATTTGAAGGTAAATACGGGGGAAGAGCAAGGTTATGGTCTTCGAAAGGGGTGAAGTCACAGAGTGTGAGGTGAAGCTGAACGGTCAGGCTATGGAGATCGTCAACTCTTTTAAGTATCTGGGCAGTGTGTTGAGTAAAGATGGGACTATGGATGAAGAGGTGCGGGAGAGGGTACAACAGGGGAAGAGGGTTGTAGGAACGCTAAAAGCAGTAACAAGAAATAGGGTGGTCAGTATGGAAGTGAAGAAGTCCTTGCATGACAGTGTGGTAATCCCGACACTGACTTACGGAAGCGAAGCATGGACGTTGGTTGAGAGACTCGGACCAAGAGTGAGAGCAGTGGAAATTAATTACTTAAGGAGTGCGTGCGGAGTTACATGGAGGGATAGACAGACTAATGAGGAAGTAAGAAGGAGGTGTGGTGTGGAGGTAGATGTGTTGGAAAGTGTGAAAAGGAACAACTTGAGATGGTTCGGCCATATGGAACGTATGGAAAGCGAGAGAATGACTAAGAGGGTGTACGAGAGCGAGGTGGAGGGACAGAGGGGGATAGGTAGACCGAATATGAGGTGGAAGGATGGAGTGAGGAACTACATGAACGAAGGCGGTGCTGGTTGGGGGGAGGGGCGTCGACTGACTGGGGACAGAGGTGCATGGGGGCGGTTCGTTTGTGGCCACCCCTTCGGGGATCACGGCGTCAGGCAATAGATAGATAGATAGATAGATATTATATATATATATATATATATATATATATATATATATATATATGAGAGAGAGAGAGATGAATAGATTATACCTAGATAGATGTGCACAATGCAGAGAAGTATGTGTGCGTATTTTTGTCTGATTTTCTGATTTTCTGTCCAAATACTATACAACTGGTGTTTTAATCAACAAAGACATAAGCTGTATAACCATGTTGTTTTCTGTAGCGTCAATGTGTGAACATTATATACTTGACAGGACATAAATTCTAAATAGAGCCCAAACCGAATATCCATTGATAATTTCAATCAAGTGGCTCCGACCTGTAATCCACTCAACAGGGCAAGCCTGGCGTGGTGTCATTCCATTACTGAACTGAACAAACACCACACAGGGAGGGGGAGATCCGCCCCTCCCTCTCTGTCATTCCATTACTGAACTGAACAAACACCACACAGGGAGGGGGAGATCCGCCCCCCCTCTCTGTCATTCCATTACTGAACTGAACAAACACCACACAGGGAGGGGGAGATCCGCCCCCCTCTCTGTCATTCCATTACTGAACTGAACAAACACCACAGGGAGGGGGAGATCCGCCCCCCTCTCTGTCATTCCATTACTGAACTGAACAAACACCACACAGGGAGGGGGAGATCCGCCCCCCTCTCTGTCATTCCATTACTGAACTGAACAAACACCACACAGGGAGGGGGAGATCCGCCCCCCTCTCTGTCATTCCATTACTGAACTGAACAAACACCACACAGGGAGGGGGAGATCCGCCCCCTCTCTCTCTCGTGTGGCCAACTGTAGCTTAAGAATTAATACACTCGAATATTCAAACTCGGTGCAAACGGGATGTGTGATTGCAAGCGTATACTCTTGTGCTACTATAATAATAATAATACAAAACTATAGACGATAGGCAAATTCTGCTTTCATTTTTGGGAAGTGTGTGAATAATACGTGTAATTTCATATATAATATCCTCTTGTCGCTGAACATTTCGATATACGATGGTGCGAAGTCAGAAGATGTTGGGAAAATATAACAATGATTTAGTATTCATCAATTTGATCAACGATTTGGTTTCGCTTCTTTTATATTGTTGATCAACCTTCCTTTTCTATTGAAATATAGTCGATTGTCAAAACGTATTTCTCATTGCTGAAAATCGATGTAGAATTAATATTTTAGTTAGGCATGCATAATTTGTATTCGTCAAGTACCGATTGTTATTCTGTTCATATAACAACTATTGATGATACATAAATTCTGATGACACATTTGGATAACAATGCTGCTTTCTTGATTATATAAACAAGGTATTGCTTAGTATCTAACGAATTTATAAAATTTAAACTCAGAAACTTGATTATGTACCGGTATTTCTTATATATCGATTTGCAATGTGATGATTTGATCTTTTAGGATTATTTTCTACCCACGCAATGCTACGTGTGATTGACTATTGAATATAGTATATCACTATTTATATCAATCAATTCCGGTGGTTATATAGAAACTATATATAGAATCCAAGAATATGTTAAGTCCTCCACTGTCCTCTGTATCGGCCAATATAAATCACCTCTTTGGATATATATGAAGTAACCAGCAATATGTTAAGTCCTCCACTGTCCTCTGTATCGGCCAATATAAATCACCTCTTTGGATATATATGAAGTAACCAGCAATATGTTAAGTCCTCCACTGTCCTCTGTATCGGCCAATATAAATCACCTCTTTGGATATATATGAAGTAACCAGCAATACGTTAAGTCCTCCACTGTCCTCTGTATCGGCCAATATAAATCACCTCTTTGGATATATATGAAGTAACCAGCAATATGTTAAGTCCTCCACTGTCCTCTGTATCGGCCAATATAAATCACCTCTTTGGATATATATGAAGTAACCAGCAATATGTTAAGTCCTCCACTGTCCTCTGTATCGGCCAATATAAATCACCTCTTTGGATATATATGAAGTAACCAGCAATATGTTAAGTCCTCCACTGTCCTCTGTATCGGCCAATATAAATCACCTCTTTGGATATATATGAAGTAACCAGCAATATGTTAAGTCCTCCACTGTCCTCTGTATCGGCCAATATAAATCACCTCTTTGGATATATATGAAGTAACCAGCAATATGTTAAGTCCTCCACTGTCCTCTGTATCGGCCAATATAAATCACCTCTTTGGATATATATGAAGTAACCAGCAATATGTTAAGTCCTCCACTGTCCTCTGTATCGGCCAATATAAATCACCTCTTTGGATATATATGAAGTAACCAGCAATATGTTAAGTCCTCCACTGTCCTCTGTATCGGCCAATATAAATCACCTCTTTGGATATATATGAAGTAACCAGCAATATGTTAAGTCCTCCACTGTCCTCTGTATCGGCCAATATAAATCACCTCTTTGGATATATATGAAGTAACCAGCAATTGCATCACCAATGAACAACGTTATTGCATTTTACAGTGAGTCTTAATTATTAATGTCCAACTTTTACTTGAATTTCTGATCACGTTCAAGGCTAGTTAGTTAAAATAGGACTTCAAGGCTATTAACCCTTACAGCACACTGTAGGTCAAGATTAGCATCAGGACTGGAGCCTGTTTTTAAGAACTCCAGTCCCTTGTTAAAGGTGTCATATGTTTGTATATTTATATTGTTATTACTGCGGAGGGGTGTTATATTTAAGTAAGATTTGCGTTGTGTGTGTGTATATGAGAGTGCGCCTACAATTAAGTGTATTTGTCGTTGAGCGTGAATGTTTGTAATTGTAGTGTATGTGTGCTGTTTCGTGTGTTTTCGACTGTGTCTGTGCGTGTGTGTGTGTGTGCATTTGTGTGAAGGCGTGCATATGAGTAGGGTGAGTGCGTGTGCAGCCAAAGGATATATTTTCCTGACATTAGTAATTCCGGCAGCAGTAACACCGGCACACCCAAAAGCCATGTTATCCTGCTCTCATTTTAAGTGGTACTAAATCCTCCCCCCCTCCTCCACTTATGTCATAGTTCAGCATTACTCCATTCACACCTGGCATTACCTTCCCATACAGCCTAAATCAATAGTTTGCTGAATCCTTTATGGTATAAATCTAGAAGCTGAAACGAATAATAATAGTCACTGGCTAACAGAAACTCATAAGACATCAGTACTGTACAAAAAGTGATAAAATCTTGAAATATAACTGTTTATTAACTATTGAATTGTACTTTACCATTCGTAATTCTAGCATTTACAAGCCAACTTGCAGGATGCCCGTGAAAAGTATTATAATTTCCTCATCAAACAAGTGAGTCCTTTGATGAATAACAAAGAATAATTAAAGTTTGGTAGAATTGTCTGTGCTCAAAACTGTCAATGCATGCAATACATAACATTTAATAATAATTATATATCAAAGAAAAAAAATGGAACCTTTCAAGTTCTTCTACAGTAAATTCCAGACAATTAGCCCAAGGGCTGCGACACTCCTTCGGGAAGGTTATACTGGATGAATGCGAAGCTATTTTCGATAGATAAAACTTATAAAAAAAAAAAAAAAAAAAAGACCCAAGGCTGGTAAAATGAAAGCATTATGTGATTAGGTGGTATGTCTCCTTAACACCACCTCCTTTCCTCCCCTTACATGTGTCTTACCCTCACCCCCCCCCCCCATTTCTCCCTCCAATTTCCCCCTCCTCATTCATCCAACATTTTCCATCTCCCACTGTCTATAAATCATCTCTTCCACCTAAAATATGTTTAGTCACCCTCGTGTACACTCTCCCTACCCCCCTCCACCTTCACGAAGGCACAGGACTGACCCAGAGCCTTCAGCTATCTCTCAAGATAGCTGAGAGAGCACATCCATGTCACGCCTCCCTCCCCACCCCTCCCGTCACAAATATGTGGTTTCACACTAGATATTTCCTCTTTACACCTATTTTCTGGTTCTTCAATTTTCACATGCTCATTATACAAGTAAAATAATCACATATGAAACAGTGTTATTGCTTTTTATGATATGATGTAAACCCCACGGTTTGAATTAATCAGGTCCACGATAGAGCAATATTTATGTCCATAATTTGATCCCTATTTATTTACTTCAGTATATATGTAAATATTAATTATGTATGATTATAATAATATATCCTTGGAGATATATTTCAATCAATGTTACTTAGTACCTGTAGGGTTGTCATGTAGGGTTATAGCAACCTTGATAATCCTTACTTGTACAAGGATGTAGAATAAAAGTCCAGGGGTAAGTTTGTAGGTATTTATTAGCCATAGATACGGAGAGCAGGGGGCTCCTGTGAGCAAGCGTGCCGACCGGTGGAAACTGAGGAATGCTTGTGCAACATTGCCGGATGTATTTGGTGCAACTTTGCCGCTACTAAAGAAATACGGTACATATCATAGCACATGAAACAATTGTAGTCTTACATTAAAAGTACCTGTGTGTATGTTGAAATATGATTAAGGCATGTGTACATTCTGTATATGTGTTATGTGTGCACTTAACCTATATCAGCACCTCCCTCCCCCTTCAAGCTCACAAGACGTTGTCGAGCTGAATCTTTTTCTAGGAGCCTTTCAGACCTACGTGGGGCCATGGGGGAAATGAAGGACTCTCTTTCCGGGCCCGTGCAAGACACAGGAATCTCAGGGTTATGGGGGAGGGGGTCAACACCAGGGGGATTCACTGGGTGGAGGAAGCGACGGTTCCGCCAATATATCTGACCACTGGGGAGACGAACATCATAATCCCTGGACCTGCCGCAGCCCATAATGACCCCAACCTTGGCCCAGCGGTGAGAAGTCGGGTTTTGGATCCTCACTGTGGTGCCGACTCTCAACCTGGGCAGGGGGCGTGCGTGCTGGTAAAATGTTCTCTGCACCAGTGCAGTGTGGGCGGCTGCACAGCGGTCGCAGTCCTCAGCCTTGGCTTGCCACTCTGCTGCAAATGACTGGGGATGAGCAGGGACACAAGACCGTAGTGGGTGGCCATACAGGATTTGTGCCGGGGAGCAGCCCGTGTAGTTTGGGGTGTTGCGGAGCTCCAACAGTCCACGGTCAAAGTCTTCACAGTCGATGTTGCCTGAGGGAGCTGACTTCAGTATGAGGTATTTGACGGACTTGACGGCAGAATCGGCATGACCGTTGGATTGTGGGTAGTGTGGTGAAGAGACCAAGTGATGGAATCCCCAACGCTCCATGAAGTCCCAGAACTCATGGCTAGTAAACTGTGGGCCTCCATCTGTACGTAGGCGGAGGGGTACGCCAACTTCCCTGAAGTAGCGGCAGAAAATCCTGATGGTGTTTGAGGTGGTAGTATTGCCTTTGCAGGGGACGACAACGGGCCAGCCTGAGAGTCGGTCTGTTACGACAAGGAAGGATTTCCCCGCCACAGCGAAGAAGTCGGCTGATACACACTAGAAAGGCCTCGTTGGGTTGTCATCGTTGAGCATGGATTCCTGCTGCTGACTAGGCTGTAAGACCTGACACGGCTCACAAGCTTGGACTGTGCTGGCGATGTCCGAGTTGATGCCAGGCCAAAAGACAGCCTGCTGCACCCTACGCTTAGTGGCCTCCACACCTCTGTGGTTATCATGCAGGCGAGCCAAGGTGCGGTGGCGGAGGGCTTCGGGAACCACAATCCTCGCTCCGTACAGGACAAGTTCACCGTCTGCTGACAGGTAGTCTCGGAGCTACCAGAATGGGAGTAGAGAGTTGTGCAGGTCGTAGCGGTTAGTGGGGAATCCCGAAGTAACGCACTCACGCAGGCGGATGTACTCTGGGTCCGCTCTGGCTGTGTCTCGGAGTTCCTGGAGAATCTGGTCCGCGTCCTGTGAAGAAGAGTTGACGTCGGTGGCGGCAGCGTTGACAGTCACTAGGGACCTGAGGTGAACCGTGGCGTTGGCACATGCAAGCTCATCCTCTGGCGTCGGGTGGCTGACAGGGGCTTGTGACAACGCATCAGGGATGCAGATCAACCTGCCAGCACACCAGACGGCTGTGAAGAGGTGCGGTGTGACTTTCTCCTTCAGACGTTGGAGGCGAGGATTTTCAACCGCATGAAGGGTGTAGTTGTTGAAGATAGGGATGAGGGGGTGATGGTCCGTCATGAGGGTGAAGTGTTGCAGTCCAATGAGGTAGAACTTACACTTGGACATGGCCCAGACCACGGCTAGCATCTCCAGCTCAATGGGGGCATAGCCAGACTCTGTGTCGCTGAGGAACCTCGAGCTACACTGAACTAGGCAGAAACGGTTGTTGCCATGATCCTGTAGGAGGGCGTATCCAATACCGTTAAAGCGGGACGCATCAGTTTGTAGAATCACTGGTAGGGAAGGGTCGAATGGGGCTAGGACAGGTGGCTTGAGCAGGGCAGCCTTGACCCGGCGGAAAGCCTCATCGTGGTCAGCGGTCCACATAAACGACGTCTTCGGGCTCATCAGGGGGCGCAGGGGCTGAGCGGCAGTGGCGATGTCGGGGGTGAACTCCGCCAGCTGGTTCACCAAACCCATGAATGAGCAAAGGTTTGGTGATGTTGGCTGGCGTCGGGAAGTCATTAATTGCTCGACTTTGCCAGGGTCAGTCGAGATGCTCTCACCTGAAAGCGTGTACCCTCAGAAGTTCACACTGGATGCGGCGACCACAAACTTGTCCTTATTGAGTGTGATCCCACAATCGCGGCACCGTATGAGCACTTCGTGGATACGCTGAAGGTGTGTGATGAAATCTTTGTCTTAGATTAGCTCGTCGTCGACAACTTTGGCACAATTTTTCACCCCTTGGAGGGCCCTATCACCGCAGAGGCAGAAGGCATCACCTGTTGCTACGAAACCCATTGGACCTCTACAGTGTTGGAAACGGCCATAAGGTGTGATGAAAGTTGTGAGATGCTGGTCCTTCTCCGCAAGTTCCATCTGCCAATAGCCACTCAGGGCAACTGCCGTTGTGAAGAATTTTGCCTGCGGGGTCACACTGCGGATCGCTTCGAAAGGCGTCGGTGAGGGGTGGGCTGGGCGGGAAACTTGGCAGTTGAGCTTGGTGAGGTCTACGGTGAGGCGAACTTCGGCATTGGTCTTGGCGACGACGACGAGGGGGTGGCACCACTCCGAAGGCTCATTGTCGGCCGGTTTGATGATACCTTGTGCCACTAGCGAGTCCAGCTCCTGCTTGACTATGTCCCTGAAAGCAAAGGGGATCTGCCACGGGGTGTGGATGGCAAAAGGCACGGCATCATCCTTGAGATGGATCCGCAGTGGGGGACCCTTCATTGGCTTGAGTGAAGCTGTCTGGAGATCCTCCTTAGAGACCAGCACGTCCTTGAACTATTGAACAAAGAACTCCTTGGCTTGTGCAGGTGACGTGGTGGCTGTGTTTAAATGTAGCTCCTTACACTTGTTGATGTGTTTAACCTGTAGAATTGGCTTGGGGAATTCCGCTTTGATGATGGCCAATACTTGACAGTGGCATTTGGACAGAAGCGGCGTCTGGACACCCTCGCGGACTTGGATTGTGGCTGAACAGTAACGTTTGCTGATGATGAGTTTTGCATGAAACGTCCCCAAAGAAGGAGCCATTGCAGAGCCATCCGTTGTCGGAGGCAGAGGTCGTAGGCTGCTGATGGGAATCCGAAGTATGTCGAGGTGTCTTCGGCCAATCACTGTGATGTCTGCACCTGTGTCTGGGAGCATGTTGAGTTTTGTGTTGGTGCCGCTGTAGGTGAGACTCACGTATGACAGTGTGGGTGTCTGAACAAATGATTCCACATGTCGGCAACTTGTGGTCTTCTTTGCTGTAGACTTGTTGTGGGAGGAAGCATTTTTGTCTTATGTGGAATTGTCCTGACTGGCGAGCTTCTTTGAAGATCTGCAGCATTTGTTGTAGTGGCCCATATGGCTGCAGCGACGACACTGGCTGTTGGTAGCAGGGCAAGCAGGAGTCCTAGGCTTATGACCACGATGGCCGCAGTTGGTGCAGGTGTAGTCATGAGCCGGGCACTTGTTCTTGTCATGCCGGCGAACACAACGCTGGCAGGCGGCAGCCGACGTCAAGGACTGTTGCGTTGCGGAGAACTTGTCGCGTTGCTTACCTTGCTTGTTTTGCTTGTACGGTGACACAGCGTTAACCTGGGATGGTGGGGCACGTATGGCTGTTGTAGTGCTTCTAGTGGCCTCGTATGCACGGCAAGTGTTGACGATATCCTGTAATGAAGGGGTGATGTCGAGGGAAAGCAGCTTCTGTACAAGTTCTTCGTCGTGTATGCCCATCAGGATGACCATCTTGAGTTGGGTCTCCTTGCAGGCTGGAGAGTTCCCTGGGCAGACGTCAATTTCTTCGGCGATGTGGCAGAGGCGAACGTAGAAGTTGTTGAATGACTCGCCCTGTTTTTGCTTGCAGCTGAACAGGTCCCTGCGACAGAGAGCTTCATTGTGAGAGAATTCTTGATGTGCTCCTGTAGTGCATCCAGGACTTCGTCTACGGTCTTGTCGGTGTTAGGGGGTATGCTTAATGTGTGCTCCAAAAAGCCGCTGTGTCTCCAGGGTTAACCCTTACAGTCCCAGGCCCGAGTATATTCGTCAGTAGATAGGTAACTCCACAGGCCTGAGTATATTCGTCAGTAATGTATTTGTCTTGTAACTGCCTGTACAAATTTTTTTTTTTTTTTTAAGCCTTGTAAAAAACAAAAAAAAAGCAAGTGAGAGATCCAGTCTTGCCTCATCTCTTGAGGTGAAAAGGTGGTCTCTCCTGCCATTTTCGCCACAGTGATTGGGACTGCTAGGGACTTTTATTACTGTATCCTACGGTACACAACGGGTTAAGCACATCCCCATCTGGATCAGTTGTTTCTCCCTCGGTAGTTTAGATAAGCACCATAATAGAGTAATCGTCCCATCGACGCCTCCATTTTCTAAAAACCTGGAAGGTGGCATCAGCACGAAGTGGAGGCGGGTTCTGGGCGATAGCCTTCTGTGGTGGTGGTGGAGCTGTAGGGGTGGAGGATGTGGTAAAATTGGGTGTTGTCCCCGGTGAGGCGGGTGAAGGTGGGGTAATTTGGGCCAGAGCCTGAACAATGATGGAGAGCTTGGCATCGTCCATCTGTCTCCTGTGGTCCTCCTCCATATGTCGCCTGGTTTCCTCCTCCTGTCTTCGGTGTTCTTCTTCCCGTCTTCTGCGGTCCTCCTGTCTTATGCGGTCCTCCTCCTGTCTTCTGGTGAAGTTGTCCCGTTATCTGCATTGCTCCATATACTGTGTGAGCTGAAGGAGGTCTGCACATGTGGCAGGCTGTAGGCTTGCAGGGTGTGGTGAAAGGGGGGGCATTCCCCTATTGTGGAGTGGAGGTAAAGTGGGGGGAGGGTGGGGTGGTGGAGTGAAATTAACTGAGTGGTACCCCTGACCAGCATCTCCAACAGTATCTCCATCATTATCTCCACCACTATTTCCACCATTAGCTCCACCAGTTTCCCCATCTCCAGTATGGTCTTGTGGGGTGTCTATGGGCTCCCCATTAAGCTGCCTGTCTCCCTCCATGCTTGGTTGATAGTTGATACTCTGTAGTCGTGCAGGAACGATGAAAATGTGCAGTACAACTGGAACAATTTATTTAAAAGTGCAATAAATTATCTGTGCTTGCGAGTGAGTGAGTGCGGTAGGTCTGGCAGCGCCGCGCGGGTGCCCGTGTGTATGTGCTGTGCCTGCTTGAAGCAAGTTGAGGGGTGAGGGCTCAGTCTGGCTAGAGCCGTCGGAGTAGGAGGGTGTGACGCTCCTCGCTCTTGACCAGCTATGTTTCGGCCACTATAACCCTCACAGCATGTCGGGAATGGGCACAAATGACATGAAATATATAATAAAGGCACTGCACTACACTTTTAAGCACTTCAATGCACAATTTGGCACTGCAGTGCACAATAATAAATCCAAGGGGGGAGGTGGTGCAAGATGGCTGGTATATCCAGTCTCCTCTTGTATCTCCTGGCTATTAATATCACACTGCGCCATGTAGGGTTGTCATGTAGGGTTACAGCAACCTTGATAATCCTTACTTGTACAAGGATGTGGAATAAAAGTACAGGGGTAAGTTTGTAGGTCCTTATTAGCCAATGATACAGAGAGCAGGGGGCACTTGTGAGCAAGCGTGCCGACCGGTATAAACTGAGGAATGCTTGTGCAACGTTGCCGCTACTAAAGAAATACGGTACATATCATAGCACATGAAACAGTAGTAGTATTACATTAACCCTCTCACCACGGAAGGGCTCTTGAACGCCCATAAAAAAGCTTATAACAGGTACCCGGAAGGTCTCTTGAACGCCCAGTGGTTGAAAGCCTGTGAGCTTCGTGTGCGAGGCGTCGGTCCGACGCATGTAAACAACAGCCGGCTGGACCGACGCCCCGCATCTCCGGCCACAAGAAGGAGAGCGTCGCTTGTTCGTGTGTGCCTGTATGTTGTTGTTAAGTATCGAAAAGTGGTGTAAAGTGTCTGTTTTGGCCATAAAGTTATCTCCAATGAAATCATCATCACAGCTCAACCAGTTGACTTAGAGAGCTCTACTTAATGCCATTCTACAGGTAAATAACACAGCTACGCTTGGGGATGCGCGGGAATGCGGGAAGCAGTCTGATTAACGAATATACGGTAGCCTAGCCTAGTCGTTTTTCGGCCAAAACACCCGGGTTTCGAGGAATATATATATAATACATAGCCGGGGCTGGAGGGTTAAAAGTACCTGTGTGTATGTTGCAATATGATTAAGGCATGTATACATTCTGTATATGTGTTATGTGTGCACTTAACCTATATCAACAGTACCAGCTGATTTACAGCATATAAACATGTTAAAAAAAAATCCCTGTATCACTGCAAACTTTCAGCTGGAAACATTGCGCCTTAGGCCCAGCTGTTCGAAATATTTGCACTTGTTTCCCAACCACCACTGTGTAAAGACCGTCCTCATCCATCCTCTCTCTGCCAGATTTTGTATCCATAGTCCAATAATATTACCTCTACCAGACATCTGTCAGACTATCTTCATATCAACATAAGGCTAAGTACTGGTACCTGTTAATAGGTTAGACAGTGCACTTCTGATTATTATCAGGTACACATAGTTAGGCTAGCTAGCCTAAGCCAACGATATTGACACTACTGCTACTACTATTATTATAATCAAGGTTAGTATATAATATATTACGATACCTTTTTATATTAATTACTATGTAACCTATATAACATATTTGCTTTATCCTACCAATCCTATTACACTTCAAGGATGTTGTCCATACTTTTATTTCATTAGCATGGACAGTCTAGGTTTAAGTGTAATCGTAAGTAATATATAATAATATGATTTAGTATAAATGGGAAGATTATTGAATTATGTACTTTATTAGATATTAAGTAGTAATATTTAATTCCTATAAACTTAGGTAATACATTCTGGGAAGGGAAAATTTCTCCTGACCTGTTTGCGCACTCGCGAATAAGCAAGGGTCCCGCTAATTTTGTCTGAGATCTCACTCTTACTCAGACCGCCACTGCTGACAGTACTATTTCTCTTGTTCTCTCATTCCATTCTATTAACACGCTAGAACTAACATCAACGTAGATTCCCATCAATTCGCCGATCATCTATTATTATCCTCATTATAATTTAAGTCTAGAGGCCCCCTTCTGTCCTTAAGTATCCCGTCGCTTACGATCCAGCAACCAGGTAAATACACTATTGTGTGGTTTCATCAATTCTACAGTTAATTTCCTCCAGTAATAACCACAGACGTATGCTGTGAATACTACACATTTAGGATATCTGGTAAATATAAAGATGTCACACCAGCAACACTTTAAAAAACAGGTCTGTCACAGCTGCCGAATAAGATGGCAACAGGGCAAGCGTGAATATGGATTATCTCAGTACTTGACAAGCCATTACAGACATTGTTAGCTAACTGCATTGGACTTTGTGGTGTGAGGGTACATCTCACTCTCAGTCACTCTCTTTCTTTCTCTCTAGTTCTATCTCTCTGTATATTTAGTACATATATATATATATATATATATATATACTGTATATATATTTAAATATATATCAAAAATACACGTGACATACACTACACAATTAAATGTTTTTACCTGTGCCCTCAGCTAGAATTCGAACCATGGACAATCAGAAGTTTTTGGAGTTACTTTGAAGTACTGACACTATGCTTCATCCTACACTTAAGAGTTTATTACACAACCCTCTCAATTTTGAAGACATTCGAGATTACAAATTACGAAAAACGCAAAAATGCCGATTCTAATGGGTCATACCTGCAAAAAATGCCACCAAAAATCTGTCTCTATTTTTTTGTTTTTTTATTATTTGTTTAAACCTCGGAATGAATTAATCTTTCATTTTTAGAATTACAGTTATCTAATAAAACTCATGGGACATCTTGTATAAATATATAAATCGAAACTTGTCATATATATATATATATACCGGTATATATATATATATATATATATATATATATATATATATACTGTATATATATATTTTCACAATCAAAATGTATATAAAAATCTATACTTATACAGTATATTGAAAACATAGGAGGTCCACAATTGTTACGAGAAGTACACGCTATAACCACCAGTGAATATACGATAGTGCCAATCCTGTATATCACAACCGACCAATCTCTTTCTCACCGCGTAACTGGTGCTTCCGTAATCAGTTCCCGCATGTAATGTACAAAGTTGGGTTTTATTGAGAGTCGGCCTAGTTTTCCAGCCTGACCAAACTGTTACCTATCAACATTGCTCAAACCACATTCAATCCAACTCGGAACAACCTTCACACAAAGTTCATAGTGTGTTATCATATTGTGTACACCTTCCAAATGTTTCAGCATATACAATCAAACACACACACAAACACACACATGTAATCGAATGTGTTTTTATTGTTACAAACGCATATTAATTATGCATACTAGTACATGTTTAGGGTTGTTATACCTAAATACTCATACAACAATCTAGATCAAACTTAACCTACCTAACCTAGGCTGTTTAATCTAACCGAAGCTAAAGCACTCTGTGTCTATGCATTTTGAAGATGTATGTTCGCTTAAACTGTCAGTTCAATCTACTTTATTCAGATACCTACAATTATCATGAGATGTTTAGCTATAAGCCAACCTATGCTTCTCCACACACACAAACACACAATATAATGTTGTAATCAATGTATACAAACTCATAACATATGTAACTTATGTTATGGAAAATATTACCTTAAATAACATTGACGTTGTAACACTATATACCCGGCATATATATATATATATATATATATATATATATATATATATATATATATATATATATATATATATATATACCACCCTCACCTCACACGCAACGAGTTAGAGAAACACACCACCATACTCGATAAAGAAAGTGACCCAAGGAGATTACCTATACTCGAAGCTTTATATATCCAAGCCTTACATCCCAACATCAACAACCAAACTCTGGACCTTCAGATCCTTCCTTCTGCCAAAAGGCACTACCCTACAGGACCTAACACCCCTCCTCGCCCCCCGGTGCCCTTGACGCAGCCCCCCGCGCTACCTCCTTCAGCTTCGTCTTCTGCAGGCGCCACACAACTTAGGCCACGCCCCTCGACACGCAGCCAATCAGCTTCGACCCCACCTACTGACCACCATCCCGCATCCAGTGCGCATGCGTGAAGCGGTTAACCCCTTTCTCTCTCCTAGTTTACGCTTCCACCAATAGCAGACTTTTGCCCCCTGTTTTCCGCCTCCTCTGATCCTCCACCCTCTATATATACCCTTCCTGTTTACCTTTTATATCATTCCTTCCTTACTTGATAATGCTGGTTGTCCAGTGAAACGCGTCGTATATCCTGTATCATCATGTACATTTATGTAACCCTGTACCACCATGAATTTTGCTCATCTCCTTCATCTACTTCCTGCCACCCAGCGAAAACTCATCAGAGACCTGGAAACTTTGAATAATAAAATTTCCAACGCAGAAATTGCCATTTCTTTCAACCTCGTATGTATTAAAGAAAATATATATATATATATATATATATATATATATATATTTCAATGTGAGTGAGGGAGACAAAAGGCAGAACTGCCTGTAGCGAGTGCTTCCCCCATAGTTGAAAGAGTGACAGGGCCAAAATCAAGGGGCGTTCAAGCTAAAATGTCTGGACACACGGAGTTTGAAGCAATTTAAGTCATAGGAGGAGGGAAACACTGATTCTAGGAGAGAGTTCCAGAGCTCAGCTGTTGAATAGAAGAAAGACAGAGTAACGTTTCACTTTTGGGTTGGAGAGTTGCACAGAGTAGGGGTATGATTGTGTTGCAAGACGGGTACCACGTACCCTACGTAGAGGAGGTGGTAAACACGGGGGAGAGCTCTGAGAAGCACTGATTATTGTAGTAGCAATAGAATAGCGAGAAAGATGCAACATTGCGGCGAAGAGAGAGAGATTGCAGAGAGTTGGTGAGTGGGTGGGAATGAATAATACGAAGGGCCTTCCTTTTTACTTTGTCTAGGAGTGCGGTGTGAGAGGAGCCTCCCCACATATGTGAACAATACTCAATACAAGGATGCACTGTGCCCCTGTATAGAGCAAGAAGCTGCACAGGGGTAAAGAACCCCTTGAAGCGGTTGAGCACACCCAGCTTCTGGGAGGCTGCCTTAGCATGACTGGTAATATGGTCCATCCAAGTGAGAGCAGAAGAAAAAGAGACACCTAGAATACTGAGAGAAGATGAAAGATTGATTTTTGTATTGTTGAAGAATAAGTGATAGTCCTCTGGGAGTTCCAGACGGGTAGATAGATGGAGAAATAGGATTTTGGAAGCATTAAAGGCAACAAGGTTTTCTCTGCCCCAATTGGAAATAGTAGTTATATCAGAAAATAAGTGTTCTATGGCTTCATTACCTTTGTTTTTGAGGGATTGCTGGCTGGGGCATCCTGCAAAACTAATTGAGTAGAGTAAGGTACAGTTGCCTGCGTATGAATGAATGGAACTGGAGGTAGAGCTTAGAAGATCATTTATGAAAATTAGAAGAGAATGGGAGATAGGACAGAGCCCTGAGGAACACCTGAGTTGATAGGATGAGCAAGTGAGCGATGGCCGTCCACAACCGCAGCTATGGAACAACCGGAAAGGAAATTAGAGACAATGGCACAGATGGAGGGATAGAAACCGTAGGAGGGTAGTGTAGAAATTCAAGATTTGTGCCAGACTCTATCGAAGGCCTTCGATATGTCTAGTGCAATAGAAAAAGTCTCACCGAAGTCCCGAAAGGAGGATGACCAAGAGTTACTAGGATATGAAAGAAGATAACCAGTAGAGCGACCCTTAAGTAAGCCATACTGGCGATCTGAGAGCAGATTATTAGAAGAGATATGCTTAAGAAATTTGGAAGCAAGAATAGTTTAAAAAACTTTAGAGATACAAGAGAGACATGAGACGAGATACATGAGAGCAATTGGACGATAGTTGGAGGGTTGAGAGCAGTCACCCTTCTTTGGGACAGGTTGAATGAGAGCAAACTTCCAGCATGAAGGGAAGACGTTAGAGGAGAGAGAGAGACAAAAGAGTTTGCCTAGGCAGGGAGTCAGCACGGAAACACAGTTCTTGAGTACAACAGGAGGAACACCGTCCAGAATGTACGCCTTCTTAGTATTAAGCCCAGAGAGGGTAGAAAGTACATCTTTAGAAGAGATTAGGATAAGTAGGAGTGAGGGGGTTGGAGAGGGAGGAATAGCACCAGAATCATCCAAGGTGGAGTTTCTAGCAAACGTTTGAGCGAAGAGTTCAGCTTTGCCAGAGGAAGAAGTGATGGTTGTGCAATCAGAGTGGAAAAAGGGAGTGAAAGACAAGGAAGAAAAATTGTTGGAGAGGTTCTTGGCTAGATGCCAGAAAGCTTGGGAAGAGCTAGAGTTGGATAGTTCAGTGCATTTATTTTTGATGTAAGAGTGCTTGGCAAGTCGAAGAACAGATTTGGCTCGATTTCGGGCAGAAACATAGGAAGAATAAGATTCTTGAGTTTTAAGGCGTCGGTACCATATATATATATATTATATTATATATATATATATATATATATATATATATATATATATATATATATATATATCAACAACACTCACAGACCTTCAACACTCACACACCATCAATAACACTCACACACCAACAATAACACACACACACCGTCAACAACACGCACACACCATCAACAACACTCATACACCATCAACAACACTCACATACCATCATCAACAACACTCACACACCATCAAAAACACTCACACACCATCAATAACACACACACACACCATCAACAACACTCACACACCATCATCAATAACACACACACACCATCAACAACACACACACCATCAACAACACTCACACACCATCAACAACACTCACACACCATCGACACTCACACACCATCAATAACACACATGCACCTATTGAAATCCCCACACATCAAAAATTCCCTCACACTATCAACAAATCCCATATATCAGCCATATACCATAAACCATACACACACACACACACACACAGTTTTTTTCGCGCACACGAACACCTCGCCAATATTACCCAGACATATCTAATAAGTCCAAGCAGACTACAGGTCCGTACGGCCGTGTTAACTCCGAGGCGCGTAGCGGGACACATGGGACGAAAACAAAAATGGCCTAGAGGATAGATCAGAGTATATGGATGTGGAAGAGTATAAAATTTGGTTCAGGAATATCATAGAAATATCAGGTTTTAATAAGCGTCGCCTTAACAAGACGAATAATAACAATAACATAAACGACATGAGTGGCGTTTAGAGGGCCTCGCTTCACACAGACCTTACAAGGTCCCAATACCATTATCAACACCCCCACAATAATCTCGGGTTCGTTTTTGTATGTTCGCTTATGATTACTAATTTTTGTTTAATATAGTCCATAGATTCCATATCACATCCATATTGTTCCACTTGTACATTAATATTTATAATTTATATTTTTGACATCTGCATTGGATGTAATTTTTGTACCCAGGCCTTAGTACCCTGGTTATGCAATCCCTCGCTTTGCATTCATGGTTCTGCGTCCACTTGAAGTTTCATGCAACATATACAAGTTCTTGCTGACCATTGCATGCAGGTTGATAGCTACATCTCTCAACTCTACAGCTTCCTGTCTGACCGTGGCATCTGACAAATTACGTTCGTTTGGAAACTACTATTAAACACTTGATTGCACAGACACAATAACAGTCTAGTTATATGTTTAAGATTGTTCTACCTTGGCTAAATTTTGATTTTCTATCTATCTATCTATTGCCAGACAATCTGATTCCCGAAGGCGTGGCCATGAATGAATTGCGCCCAAGCACTTCTGTCCCCTGTAAGCCGACCCCCATCCTCTCAACCAACACCACTTTCTCTCATATACCGCTCAACTCCATCCTTCCACCTCACTCTCGGTCTAACTCTCCCTCTCTGCCCCTCCATCTCACTCTTGTACACTCTCTTAGTCATTCTCGCTTCCCATACATTCCACATAGCCGAACCATCTTAAGGTGTTCCTTCTCACACTTTCTAGCACATCCACATACACTACACACTGTTATCTTACTTCCTCATTTTTAACTCCATCCTTCTACCTCTCACTCGGACTACCTCTCACTCTGTCCTTCCACCTCATTCTCGTACACTCTCTTAGTCAATTCCTCGCTTCCCATACGTTCGAACCATCTCAAGGTGTTCCTTTTAACACTTTCCAGCACATCTACATCCACACCACACCTCTTTCTTACTTCATCATTCTTCTGTCTATTCCTCCATTATTAATACTGGTCTGGTCGACTGGTCAGAAGATAATTATATTCTGATATTATGGTTTATACAGAGTTTAAAATAGGCTTAGGCATAAACTACAGTAGATCTGGACTGAACACGAAAATAGAACTTTGCAGTAATGGACCCAAAATCGGATAACGAACCCCCAAGTTCGAACCTCGAAACCGCGAAAATATCACATTTTCGATGTTTCGAGGTTCGAACTTGGGGGTTCGTTCTCCGATTTTGGGTCCCTTACTGCAAAGTTCCATTTTCGTGTCCAGTCCAGATCTACTGTAGTCTATGGCTTAGGGAATACTTAATCACGAACAGAATCGCACACATGGAGTCCCAACAAACTGGTTTATACTGTATTTACTACACATGGAGTGACAAGAACTCAGGGCTGTGGTTTACTACACATGGAGTGACAAGAACTCAGGGCTGTGGTTTACTACACATGGAGTGACAAGAACTCAGGGCTGTGGTTTACTACACATGGAGTGACAAGAACTCAGGGCTGTGGTTTACTACACATGGAGTGACAAGAACTCAGGGCTGTGGTTTACTACACATGGAGTGACAAGAACTCAGGGCTGTGGTTTACTACACATGGAGTGACAAGAACTCAGGGCTGTGGTTTACTACACATGGAGTGACAAGAACTCAGGGCTGTGGTTTACTACACATGGAGTGACAAGAACTCAGGGCTGTGGTTTACTACACATGGAGTGACAAGAACTCAGGGCTGTGGTGTACTACACATGGAGTGACAAGAACTCAGGGCTGTGGTTTACTACACATGGAGTGACAAGAACTCAGGGCTGTGGTGTACTACACATGGAGTGACAAGAACTCAGGGCTGTGGTTTACTACACATGGAGTGACAAGAACTCAGGGCTGTGGTTTACTACACATGGAGTGACAAGAACTCAGGGCTGTGGTTTACTACACATGGAGTGACAAGAACTCAGGGCTGTGGTTTACGGAACTTAATTACTCCACGCGGCTGTTCAATTTCCCTTGGGGAACAATAGGACAATAATATTTATTAAAAAGGGCAAGATAGGTTTATACACGTTGACCCACTTCTGACTTTCTACAGGTGCACGCGCATTATACAACTTGGTTAAGTGATTCAAAGTCTTAACCTGATATCTAAGTTAATCACAATAATTAAATAATACACTACAGCGATGCAATCTCACTCAACACACATGCTAAAGTGCTGTATTGACCCATACCCAGAATAGCGGCCTTAGGGGACTTGATATACTGTACTTCAATAATCAAACTAGCAGCGGCGGCCACGTGGATGCACGTGGATATGTCTTCACAAATTAATGACAAATAATTCGTAATTCCTATATTCGGCTCGCTCACTCACTATCCTCTGACGCAGAACACTTAGGAAGATACACATAAAATAAGAGGCAACTAAATGTACTGGGAGGAGGTGTCTTAGCCTGTTGAACTTTACCTCGAGATTTCTCACAGATAATAGTCACTTTAAAATCATAGTATATGGGAATTAGGTTAGGCAGAAGAATACTGTATACTGTTATATTGAAGGTGGTTAGGGGTTGTTATTCTTACGGATGTTCATTATAAACTTGGATATACAGTATAGGCCTTGGGTGAAGCTAAAGGAAAGCGTTATTGTATAATTCGGATGTCACATGGTTAATACATACTATTCTTATCAGTAATACAGAGACATAAGGGAGTTCTTGTATCTTAATACTGTACTTATATGCATTAAAAGAGGGCGTTACAACACAAAGATATTAATCTCTTAGGAACAGGGATTTATCTGGGTAATGACGCGTGATTCTAGGTTTTGGTACTCATGTGGTGGTTGAATTATTGCAATCTTGAATGACCAGGGGTGACCTATTGCAGATCCAGGATGGAGGGGCCTTGTTGCTCCTCACATAGGGACCTCTCCCTAGGGCGTCTTCATACATTGGCCGGCTACACTTCTAGGCCGACTCCAGCTTACCACAGTAACGCCACAGGGCTTAGTTGTCTCTTTTATAAGGACCCAAGGCGTATCTCGGACTTTGCCCTCTCTGCCATCAAAGGTTCGACTTCCACGTGTATACTTCTTCTGCGCCATATGTTGTACTTTATAAATGGAACCTATTCACGTCCCATAAATTGCACTAATTACTATCACTATTCTCGCCATTGTTCTCCTCTCCCTCTTTTCAATTGTGTATGGTGGTTTCCAGGCTTTCTGTCCAAGAGTCCTGATATGGACTGATCAGTATCTTTAGTTATTCTAATTCTTCTCCTAGTTCTGAGACTGGTACATACACGACAATAGGTATTCAGGGTCTAGTAGTTCTTCTTCTGCCTGAGGTTTGGGAGTTGGAGGTGATTGTTTACTTTGAGGTACTGTACTTAGCTGGGGGCCATGCGGTTAGTCTGGGGGCTGGAGCGAGGGCGTGGGAGGAGGAGAGAAAGGGGGTAGTTGCTGGAGTTGGTCCTGGTGAGTAAATGGCTGGCTTCCAGCATCTGCTTGAGCCTTTTGCAAACTGGCTGGCCTCGGGGATGAACGGCATAATGACCTCAAAGATGCTAGGTTATTCCTTTGCAAACTAATTTCTTCCTATACTATATAAAAAAAAAATCCTTGTGGGCATTTTGTGACCCATAAGGATACACTGCATCCTATATTCCGGTACAGCTTTTTAGCCGGAGGGTGGGGAGAGAGCCTTCTACTTTACTGTCTTATTCTTTCACTATATATGTCCCTGTCTAATAGTATTAAGGCCGGACCACCTAGTTGAGACTGCAAGGCCTCTGTGGACTGAGTATCTGTGTAACTCTGTTTAACTCTAAATCATAGGCATTGTAGGTGCTTGCATTGTAGGTGCTTGCATTGTAGGTGCTTGCATTGGATAATAACTTAGTGTAACACCCAGTCCCATGCATTATTCATATTTGTTCTTTTTATATTTTTATATTATCCCTCCTCGAACGGTTGTTTAAACATTAAATTCCCGCCAGTGCTTGATTAGGGTTAAAAATGTAATTTCCATGATTTTGGCGCCCTTATAAATACACAAAAGAATGACCTAACCTACAGTAAGTTACATGTACATCCAGAGGCAGTACTCGTTGTTATCTTGCAATGGGTGAAGAATGGAACACTCTAAGCCATGTAATTCAGTATTTATTGTGAAAATAAGTGAGCTAGTTAAAGCTGCCGGGAGCCTGGATTCTTGCGCATACTCGAGTCTCGTCATTTTCGGATATACTGTACATATCTCTGCAATTGTAGAAATAACCTAGGTTTTATACATAATACATACCAGAGGCAGTACTCATTTGTTATTTTGAGATGGGTGAAGACTAGAACACTGTACATTAAGCGATTAATCTGTGAGGTGGAAAATATACCGGTAAGTGAGTGTTTTGTCATGTGACTGAGAATTGTACGAATGCGGCGATGCAGTAATGGCGGCTCTGGCTATGGTCTGTTTACATTCGTTCAACAATTGATTACTGATTACTGATTACTGATTATGTAATCATTTATGTATTATTATTGATTATATCGATTAGTAATTATTAATTACCCGGTACCGATTTATTTCACCATTGTAACCATTTCTAAGTTACTGTCGAATGCTTTCATGCATCAATTGGGACTACAGACAATCAATACAAGCTTGAAAGAGGCCCACATGCAAGCAAGAGTCAGCTGACTGACTGGCTGTGTGTTTATGTTTGTGTTGGTTATACGGACCATCTGCTAAGACAACACAGTTTTAATCTGTGTAATAATGCAATAGATTAATGAAAGCCACCCGTGTGTCTCTGAGCATACTCTATATGGACTCTATAGAGTCCATATCGAGGCTTTGCGAGGATGGTTAAACAAATTGGAGTGGACTAAGGTGGTCTCTGTGGGCTGCCAACTTTGCCTCACACCCTAAGCTACCATGTGAACATATTCAAGGCCCTTACGAGCCTTTTGGGAGGCCTAAAATAATTTTAATAAGGCGAAAATAGGCGACGTCCAACGGACGTTGCATGGGCTGTGCGTTATATAAGTAGGCGTTGCCCAATGGATTTGGCCGTAGCCAAGGTGTAAGATGAAGTGAAGAGTACACCTCTGACCCAATTTCTTCATCTATCTATCCATCCCATCTCAATCTTCCACACAATTATCTTTTACTCTTTAAAAATACACAAATTAACCCTTCATCTATTCTCTTAGTATTTAGTGCTTCTTTTTCACTTGACGTTTCTTGGAAACATCATATTACCACTCCTGTTAAAACCGCTTCCCAGAAGTTAGGTGAGCTCAACCGTTTCCTTGGGGATTCCACAGGAGCACAGTGCACCAATGTATCGAGTATTGTGTGGAGAGGTTCCACCCATTTCTTACTTCTCAAAAGCATTTTGTCTCATCAACTCGCTCCCTCTTTCTAATTCCTTACAATTTATCTCTACACACCGCAATGTTACATATTTCTCACATTTATCTCTACACACCGCAATGTTACATATTTCTCACATTTATCTCTACACACCGCAATGTTACATATTTCTCACATTTATCTCTACACACCGCAATGTTACATATTTCTCACATTTATCTCTACACACACCGCAATGTTACATATTTCTCACATTTATCTCTACACACCGCAATGTTACATATTTCTCACATTTATCTCTACACACCGCAATGTTACATATTTCTCACATTTATCTCTACACACCGCAATGTTACATATTTCTCACATTTATCTCTACACACATATTTCTCACATTTATCTCTACACACCGCAATGTTACATATTTCTCACATTTTCTCTACACACCGCAATGTTACATATTTCTCACATTTATCTCTACACACCGCAATGTTACATATTTCTCACATTTATCTCTACACACCGCAATGTTACATATTTCTCACATTTATCTCTACACACCGCAATGTTACATATTTCTCACATTTATCTCTACACACCGCAATGTTACATATTTCTCACATTTATCTCTACACACCGCAATGTTACATATTTCTCACATTTATCTCTACACACCGCAATGTTACATATTTCTCACATTTACCTCTACACACCGCAATGTTACATATTTCTCACATTTATCTCTACACACCGCAATGTTACATATTTCTCACATTTACCTCTACACACCGCAATGTTATATTTCTCACATTTATCTCTACACCCGCAATGTTACATATTTCTCACATTTATCTCTACACACCGCAATGTTACATATTTCTCACATTTACCTCTACACACCGCAATGTTACATATTTCTCACATTTATCTCTACACACCGCAATGTTACATATTTCTCACATTTATCTCTACACACCGCAATGTTACATATTTCTCACATTTACCTCTACACACCGCAATGTTACATATTTCTCACATTTATCTCTACACACCGCAATGTTACATATTTCTATTCTCACATTACATATCTCACATTTTACTACACACCGCAATGTTACATATTTCTCACATTTACCTCTACACACCGCAATGTTACATATTTCTCACATTTCCTACAACTACTATAATATAGCCCATATCACACGCCCACTTTCTCCAGCAATATTATAGAGTAATTCTCGTCTGTTAACTTCATATTTAAACTTTAATTAGTCTTAACCCACCAAACATATTCTACTTGTCTCCTTCCTGATACCAATGCAAAAAAGCCCCAAAATATTGGAAGATAAACTTGGTCCTAAAAAATTGCTGGAAAAACCACTTGTATGACCCCGCCTCAGTCAAAGTTCTTCGGAGCTTTTTCAATGTATGCCTCCTCCAGGTCTTCCCTTACGGAGAGTAGGGGGTACCCACCTGTCAACACACTTCCCACATGGACCAATGTCAGTAGCGGGGTACCCCAGGGATCGGTACTAGGACCAATTCTCTTTCTAATTTACAGAAACGACATAGATGAGGGTCTCACCTATACAATCTCAAAGTTTGGTGACGATACAAAAATTGAAAATAGCGTACTCTCAAAAGAACAAGTTGACGATATGCAACACAATCTAGATAAGTTGTCATGTTGGGTACAAATTTGGCAAATGAGTTTCAATGCAGATAAATGTAAAGTATTACATATCGGAAACCGAAATGAGAAACCAAACTATTCGATGAATGACACTCAGCTTAAGAGTGTAGACAGAGAAACTGATTTGGGAGTAACAATATCGAGTAACTTAAAGCCGAGTCAACAATGTTCAGAAGTTATTAAGAAAGCAAACAAAATAATTGGCTTTATGAGCAGGTCATTTGAGCATAAATCCAAAGAAGTTATCCCAACCCTTTACAATTCCTTAGTCCGCCATCTTCTGGAATACTGTGTTCAATCCTGGTGCCCTTATTACCAAAATGATATACAGTAGACAAGCTAGAACGAGTTCAACGTAGAGTTACCAAAATTATACCTAGCCTAAAGAACAAACCATACGAGGAGCGTCTTAGAGAATTACATGTATTTCCTTTAACCCAGCGTAGATTGGGAGGTGACTTAATTCAAGTGTTCAAAATCAGCAAAGGCATTGACAATATGAACAGTAGTAAGTACTTCACTATTGACCAATCTAATTACACGCGGGGAAACGGTTGCAAAATTATTGGTAAATCATTTAACTCACACGAATCTATGAATTTCTTTTACAATCGAGTTGTGAACTTGTGGAATGGGCTTCCCCGAGACGTTATAGATGGCATGCAGCACCGTTGATTCTTTTAAATATCTTGCCTTAAACCCGCGACTGACTGCGTTTGTAAATGGATAACTATATTTTATTCCCCCCTCAGATTTATCAAGGATTATTGCATATATATATATAACTAAGACGTATACCCTCTATATACCATCATATATAATTGTGTTATGTTACTAACCTATCTGTACCCTACTAATATCTTAAGCCTGCCACAGACATTAGCTCCAGGGCAGTAGTTCCCTTTCCAAATTACCTTACCCACTCTAAACCACTGTTTGGACACTTGATCCTCAGTGTTTTGGAGAAGCAGCGTAGAGGGGTCACTAGACCTGTTGTTGCTTGATTTCCTTTGTACTCCCACCCCTATTCTGTCCAACTCTCTAACCTTACAGTTAATAGATTTTCCCAATCTTTCTTCTGCTCAACAAGTAATCTTTGGAACTCTCTCCCTAAATCTGTCTTTTCCTCAGTCAATGAAATATATTGTTTCTAGCTCCGTGTGTCCAGACATTTTGGCTCTAACGTCTTTTGAATTTGGCTCTCTATCACTTCTTCTTCTTTGGGGAGACACTTGTTACAGGCAGCTTTGCCTTTTGCCTGCTTCACTCTTATAGAAGAAAACAAAAACTATACAAAGAGCTAAAATCAAATGTTTATTATGCATATCATTAATTTCTAACTTTGGAATATACAAATTAATAATTATACCAGTAACAATATAAAATAAGTCCCAACACGTCAGAAACTGTAGGTAAATCACAGGGTGCAGTGTTACTTAAAGGCGGGTCATATATTGGCCTTACAACGAGGACCCAGCACGACAGGACAGATAGCCGCAGGTCAGGTCGCACACACACCATTTTGGCCACATAACAGTTGCTATGGCCACAATTTGAACTTGCCACTGTAAAATAGGGTAATTACTATGAGTTTGAATATATGTTGATTTAATTAATGTGTTGTACCTCAAGCTGTATGCGAGTGAATGAATTTGGAAGAAAATGCATTCCATAGTTTACAATCATTTAGATAAGAAAGGGTTTAATGTATATTGGGATATAACTTAACTCTCTCTCTCTCTCTCTCTCTCTCTCTCTCTTTCTCTCTCTCTCTCTCTCTCTCTCTCTCTCTCTCTCTCTCTCTCTCTCTCTCTCTCTCTCTCTCTCTCTCTCAGTATGGGGGTGATAGATGCTGTCCAGGCCCCTTTTCTTCCTCATGTTTAGTCCCATTGATTTTTAGATTTTGAGACGTTCGGCCCATTAGTTTGGCGATTCTATGACTTTTCGCCCCATTTAGTTGTTTATATTAAAACTTTCGTAATTCGTACCGTTTAGTTGTCGAGTTTTTCTTGGAGAGCGATTTGAGTCAGCAACTTACGAGGAATCACAAATTAATCTCGAAAGTGGGACTTCCTGTATCTTATTTAAAGCTTGATGGAGGTTTAGGGAGGAAACGAAAAAATAATAAATACATACCAGTATATAAATAATAAATACATACCGGTATATAAATAATAAATACATACCGGTATATAAATAATAAATACATACCGGTATATAAATAATAAATACATACCGGTATATAAATAATAAATACATACCGGTATATAAATAATAAATACATACCGGTATATAAATAATAAATACATACCGGTATATAAATAAAAAATACATATATATAATAATAAATACATACCGGTATATAAATAATAAATACATACCGGTATATAAATAATAAATACATACCGGTATATAAATAATAAATACATACCGGTATATAAATAATAAATACATACCGGTATATAACATATATATATACATACCGGTATATAACATATATAAATACATACCGGTATATAACATACATATATACATACCGGTATATAACATATATAAATACATACCGGTATATCAATAATAAATACATACCGGTATAAATAATAAATACATACCGGTATATAAATAATAAATACATACCGGTATATAAATAATAAATACCTACCGGTATATAAATAATAAATACATACCGGTATATAAATAATAAATACATACCGGTATATAAATAATAAATACATACCGGTATATAAATAATAAATACATACCGGTATATAAATAATACACATATACGTCCCCTTAACCTTCTGACACTTTCGGTCTTATTTCAACCATTCGTTCAAGCCCGATAGCTTCCAATTTTGCAATATTATTCAGAATAACCTAATTACAAACGTGTGTGTATTAATATTGTCCTTGCTTTCCAATTTTCGGAGAACCCGAATTACTTTTGAAAGACTAGCAAATAATCTGAAATATTGGTTTGTCAATACAGTCGGTTTCAAGTCTACGCAATTCTGGGTAATTTATTGTCGTGCTCTAATTTGGCTCTTGCATTAATTTCATTTTAAAAGGATTGATGATAATACAGAACGAAAATGTAATATTTACACTAGTTAAATATATTCTAGCATAACTTTTTCTTACAAACTCCACCTTAATCATACTTATTAAACATGTTCGTGAAATTATACCCACTGGTCAGTTGAACCTCTTGTCACAACTTTGGCGTGATAAACAATGTTATGCGAGGTTGTAATCCAACTCGCTTATATATTCGTTCTATAAAGCTTCTTGTTTAGAATGCTTAGAACCAAATCCTGCCCGACAGGAGCACAACTAGCACTTAATAATGGTCTTTCTGGGTTACTCAATCACACTATAAACACAATAAACACACGGGATAATCACACTATAAACACAATAAACACACGGGATAATTACACTATAAACACAATAAACACACGGGATAATTACACTAGTTTATTATTATTAACATAGAGGTACAGATCATAATCACATGGATCTCAACTACAGAGTGTGAGTCCAATGTTTAAATAAGGTGACTGGGAAAGAGTTAACTAAATTTTACTCCTTCATGAATTATTATGTCACTTACAAAGCATCAAACATGATATATACAATTATAGAAAATACACACATAGGATATGATGACAATACATATACGGGTCAGGTATATATCGAGAAGAATGATAATTATTAAATGCGGGTAGCTGAGATCATCTACTCAGCCACGCACAGTAAGCGAGGCTCGAAATACAAATAGGCTGCCCGGCTAGGTCGGTCATCAAAGGTGCCGCGGTGTGCGGTTAAGGTCAAACGGGCTGTGGTCAAGCTAAATAAATACTTGATTTAGTGCAATGTTAATTCGACAACACGGGATATGAATTTCACTTTACTCCTGTTGGAAGGGGAATTAAATTAACAATTTACTCATATAAGAATAATTGTGAATAATCTCTCACACGACATATGAAAAATAACTTCAATCGTAAATGAGCTAAAATCACGCTCGAGAAGGAAATCAGATTCACCAAATATATAGTGAAACTATTATGGCAGAATAATACCTATAGAAGCAGTGAGTTTGAATATATAGTCAAACGATTACAGCAGAATAATAGCTATAGAAGCAGTGAGTTTGAGTACATTAACAAACCACTGTAAATAAATCACACACAGAACAAAGTAGTGACGGATGAATAGCCAGAACGAGGGCTAGTGAATTATAAAATAAGATACAGGCGCAAAACAAAGTAGCGACTTAGAATAACCCGAAAACAGGTTGATAAAGTATAGAATACAATTAAGACACAAAACTATGTAGTGTTTGATAATTAGCCAAAATAGAGGAACGTACAAGCTGAATTCCTAGCTTCGGTGGTGAAATAATATCATTAACCGAATATCGCAATTGATTGAATTATTCACAAGAACTAATATAGGAAAATTAATCCTTGAACAAAGATTAATTCAACTCAACGGAATGGGTTTTTACATTGAAAGTGGGCGATCTAATACACTAAGTGATCTCTTATATAAAATGGACGTAGTCACTGCCCGGTGGATCACATATATGCTTTCATTAATTTCATTGCAGGTATTTGGTGGTGTGGTGAAATTAATACAAAATAGATAAAGTTTAAGGAAGGAAAATTGCTCTCGAACTTGGACACTCAATCAATAATAACACAACTGAATATGATCTGTGAGCGTTCACTAAGTATTACGTACAGTATTGGTTCTTTAACACAAGTGAAAAATACAGGTAATGATATAGGTTGACCTAGTTTGGATAGATCACAATTAATACATAAATAAATCAAATGCACAGATAGAAGTTAGGTTCTCGTAGTACGCAAACAAGTTGGGCAAGGAGAGTCCAGAAATGGCCTCTAAAACAAAGTTAAATTGAACACTCGCATATTTTATATTACCTTCACAATACTCCTCATAACATAGTAACACAGAGACACTTAGGGTATGGTAGTGAAGAGAAGTGATATCCAAGAGAGGGGATCTGGTCGTCGTAAGACTCGTATTTCCTCCTTCGTCTGGACACCAATGGAAACTGCCTCTCACACACAACTAGAGACAGTATCTTCTAGTTCCTCTAACACACTGCAGGGTCGCCACACTCAATGAACTTCTTATAGGGAGAATGGCTAGCCCTATTCAGAAGTTTCTCCTACACAGTACTATACCCACTAGAAGCCCACCCAAGCGGCTCGCTTGGTGTAGTGACTAGCGTCTCGGACTTCCACCCAGAAGGCCCGGGTTCGCGCCCACGCTCGGCGCATTAAAGATTTTTCACAAGCACTGAGTCGTTACCATCCCTCATGAGCAAAGGGATGGGGTAGTAGTACAGGACCCCAATGGAAATACGCCTAATCGGCCTTATTGAGCTATCCTTAGCTAGCTTAGCATGCGCTAGCTTTAAGAACTATTATTATTATTATTATTATAATGCTAGTGGAAGGTATTTCCTTGTGTTTCTGCCTACCGATCATAATTTCAGTCAGGCTATATTTGGATAATAATTTGAACCTAATTTACTCCATCTCGGAATAGTAGGGACATGGAGTTTTCGATCTTTTAATTACTGTCCAGCTAATACTGGCCTTAAAAATACAATGGACATCGGAATATATGGGTATGGGTATGCTTAAGATTATACTTCTATTTTAGAAAGCCTGCATGGTTGCAGTATAAATGTTTGTTTTTTCAGGTATTCATCGTTCTCCTGCTTTTCAATATTACATGCCAGGCTTCCGTTATTCTTTATTTATCACTTGTTGTGGTTACAGGTGATTTTCTGTACTGTAGAGATGCTTCTTTTGGTCCCATCTGTGAAAATATGACATTGGGATTTGATGAGGCATTAACATAAATTTTTCCTCATCATAATTCATATCTGGTTCCTGGGTTTGGTATATCTCCTTCACGCATCCTGGACCCTGTGATTGTTCCAGGGGGGGGGGGGGGGGGGGAGCCCTGTGGTTGGTCTGAAAACAGGTTATACTCAGTCAGTGGCCCTGCACTTCCTGAAGGTCCCGGTAGGTGGCATTGACGTCTGTGTGTTGTTTGTTGGTCCCATGGAGAACGTATAATATTTATGTTCAACTGCGCAAATATTGTCTCGGTCTGGATATGAGTCCTTTTCTTCGTTCTCTTCTTATCCTTTATTTGGGCAATCCTGACTCTGGTTGGTTGAGTCTCTTCCCAGTTTAAGAGTGTATCTGAGGGGGTTGCTAATGTGGCAGCTTGCAACCCCATCATCTCAAAAAATACTTAACCTTTTCCTTTTTATATTAAGGAGAAAGGAAGTCCTACTTGTAGAAAGTATTCCATTTCAATAATTCTTTATTGCCGGTACGCCTTGGTAGTGTTGATTAAACCTTGGGCTCTCGTCCTGAATGTCAGTGGTTCGAGCCAGGCTGAAAGAAATCACATTTAGTTTGCCAACATGTATTTGTGAAATATACATAATATTTATGACTCATGTGATTGGTTGAGTTAGGATTTTCATGAAATGTTATGAATCGATTCGTTCCCAAGTATAGTTTCCGGTTGAGAGTATATATATATATATATATATATATATATATATATACTGTATATATATTCACGATTGATATCACTAATCACCTCAACTCCAAGAGATCTCAAATAATCTGAAATAATGTTCTTCTGGAAAGGGATAGAAATCATAAAGCTACACAATCAGACCAAATATTTGTAGTCCACACACAAACCTATAAGTCGAAAACTAATGTATAAATATCGTCTTACTAGATCATCATAACCAGTCACGAAACCTTCAATATTCATATCAAACATTCATTGAACCAATTTGTGGGCCTTATAAACATTAACATAAAGCAAGATTGCCTTTAATAATCTGAGCCTCAGGCAAATTATTATCAATTTAACCCAGTCTCTACCGGCGACGTATTTCTCATTTTAGTCTAGCTTTAGACGATTGTGTGCAGTTTAAGAAAGATATGTGGTAATGAAAAGGATAGTATAATAGTTCGAAGTCTGTTGATTGAATGAGGTCCAGTTTTGAAATGAATAAAATCTTCAAATAGTAGCCAGATTAAGGTGAAAAATACGGCACCGGTACTGAAAGGGTTAAAAGGGAATATGGAGATGGAATTATACAGTTCGACAAATAAAATAGGCACATTTAATAATACACACAACAGTGAATAAAATAGGTATACATACAGACAGGCATAAAGATATATAACAAATAGATAACCTAGGAAAGTGGCATTAGGGCTCAAATTCCCTAGCCATTCAGCAGTGACATAAGCAAGTTGGAATTAAGGGGGGATGGTTGTTTTTTCAGGCTCCCCTTCTTCCTCATGTTTAGCCCCATTAGTTTTCAGATTTTAAGACGTTCGACCCACTAGTCTAGCGATTTTAAGACATTTCGTGCCATTTAAGTGTCGATGTTATACTGGCAAGCCCTAACGAGCCTGTAATTTTGGAGGAATCGGCCTTCGGCCGGGACAATTTTTTTACCGAAAAATGTACAAATTTATCAAGAAGGAGGATCTTGGAGATGAGTTTTTGTTTAGCTTGATGGAAATCTAGGGAAGAAGCTAACAAAATAATATATACATAAATTGGCCAATAAATATACATTTCCACCCTTAACAACAACACGCTCAGTTCAGCTTTCTCAATCACTAGCCCAATGTTAACGCTGAGTGAAGAGAAGTCCTGGAAGAGAAAGAAATGCGAGAAGAACCCAAATTGAGTTGGGTTCCTCTTACGTGCACGGGTTAGGCTATCTATTACTTGTTTGTTCTTGGCTTGATGGAGCTTGATCAAACAAAACAAGTCTCTTTCACCAAGGAAAGTTTGATTGGTATTGCATCATTCAATATACACCAATCAAAATCGATTTAGAAGCCTTGGAATTTATCGCGCGAAGTATTAATATCATATTGTGTGTGTGTGTGTGTGTGTGTGTGTATGAAGGAGATAAAATGCTAAGCTGCTTGTAACAAGCCCTCCCCGCCCCCCAAAAAAGTGACATTAGAAATAGTGAAGGTTTGTGGGAAAGTAGTGTGGTGTGCTTATAGAGTGTAGTGAAATTAATGGAGAAGGAGGTGTTTGTGAGAGTTAGATGGATTACTATGTGTGTAGGTGGTGGAAGCCAGGCAAATGAAAGAGGAGTTCCAGCAACTCCTTATCATATGCCTATGTGGCCTTCCATGGGTACTGCCCTGCACGATTGGTGCGTACAATCTCCCTAATTAAAATTAAATTATATGAGGCAATTTTGTAAGTTATCACACAACGGAAATGTTTATAATTTGAGCTTTCATTGATATAAATATATGTCATACTTTACTTAATTTACTTACATACGATATTATTTGAAAGGACGTCTCAATATTTATAATAAAATTTATTCTCAAAGTTTATAACAAATTTAGTGGGCCTCCGCAACCGGTGAATTTGGCTAAATGACCAATATCTTACGTCTGATTGACAGGATTAGAATAACATATAATATAGCAGACGTTCTCTCTCTCTCTCTCTCTCTCTCTCTCTCTCTCTCTCTCTCTCTCTCTCTCTCTCTCTCTCTCTCTCTCTCTTTATTACTCAATTCCGTATATAACTGCGGGTATCTTTTTTATCATATTAAGCCATGACTTAAGCCTAGCTGAATATCCCAGTAAAATGAGGTATATAAATTAATTCCCTGTGCAAGTTCCAGGGAAGTGCTATTACTGTGGAGAGGATTCATTTCGAAAAGAAGCCAGATTCCAAAGAGGTTAATGGTTTAAGAGAGAGAGAGAGAGAGAGAGAGAGAGAGAGAGAGAGAGAGAGAGAGAGAGAGAGAGAGAGAGAGAGATATAGGGAGATAGGGGGGGGGGGGGGGCAGAATAACACATGCACGCACGCGAAAATATATAGGGTTATATGGAAACACTGGCCATGGAGATATTCCACTGTCGTAATATATAGGGTTATATGGAAACACTGGCCATGGAGATATTCCACTGTCGTAATATATAGGGTTATATGGAAACACTGGCCATGGAGATATTCCACTGTCGTAATATATAGGGTTATATGGAAACACTGGCCATGGAGATATTCCACTGTCGTAATATATAGGGTTATATGGAAACACTGGCCATGGAGATATTCCACTGTCGTAATATATAGGGTTATATGGAAACACTGGCCATGGGAGATATTCCACTGTCGTAATATATAGGGTTATATGGAAACACTGGCCATGGAGATATTCCACTGTCGTAATATATAGGGTTATATGGAAACACTGGCCATGGAGATATTCCACTGTCGTAATATATAGGGTTATATGGAAACACTGGCCATGGAGATATTCCACTGTCGTAATATATAGGGTTATATGGAAACACTGGCCATGGAGATAGTCCACTGTCGTAATATATAGGGTTATATGGAAACACTGGCCATGGAGATATTCCACTGTCGTAATATATAGGGTTATATGGAAACACTGGCCATGGAGATATTCCACTGTCGTAATATATAGGGTTATATGGAAACACTGGCCATGGAGATATTCCACTGTCGTAATATATAGGGTTATATGGAAACACTGGCCATGGAGATATTCCACTGTCGTAATATAGGGTTTATATGGAAAACACTGGCCATGGAGATATTCCACTGTCGTAATATATAGGGTTATATGGAAACACTGGCCATGGAGATATTCCACTGTCGTAATATATAGGGTTATATGGAAACACTGGCCATGGAGATATTCCACTGTCGTAATATATAGGGTTATATGGAAACACTGGCCATGGAGATATTCCACTGTCGTAATCAGGATTTAAGTTGAGTATAGGGAGGGAAACCCCAAACAAAGGAATGCGAGATAAATTATAGCAACGCAGAAGGTTCTTTCTCACTTTAAAACTCCTCAGGCAAATTGTCGTGTATGAAAACAGTTAAAGGTAAACTATTGTTCAGGGGTTGATATCACCTAAAGGATTTAATAGAAAAGTTAGAGATACAATTCAAGTATAATGCATACCTTTGCCTTTACCCATAAGAGCTCGTCAAAAGAAAACAGCGTTAATTGCATCCAGATTGCTTTGTCAGTATTTTTATTTTATCTTCTCGAAACCGATTTCCCTACTATGATACTATACCAAATATAGCATATATCTAGCCTTTGTGTAACCGTTTTACTTGAACCACCATACAGAAGTGTATATGGAGCCTATTCCACTCTTTAATTATCTATCTATCTATCTATTGCCTGACGCCGTGATCCCCGAAGGGGTGGCCACGAACGAACCGCCCCCATGCACCTCTGTCCCCAGTCAGTCGACGCCCCTCCCCCCAACCAGCACCGCCTTCGTTCATGTACTTCCTCACTCCATCCTTCCACCTCTCATTCGGTCTACTTCTCCCTCTCTGTCCCTCCACCTCGCTCTCGTACACCCTCTTAGTCATTCTCTCGCTTTCCATACGTTCCATATGGCCGAACCATCTCAAGTTGTTCCTTTTCACACTTTCCAGCACATCTACCTCCACACCACACCTCCTTCTTACTTCCTCATTAGTCTGTCTATCCCTCCATGTAACTCCGCACGCACTCCTTTAAGTAATTCATTTCCACTGCTCTCACTCTTGGTCTGAGTCTCTCAACCAACGTCCATGCTTCGCTTCCGTAAGTGAGTGTCGGGATTACCACACTGTCATGCAAGGACTTCTTCACTTCCATACTGACCACCCTATTTCTTGTTACTGCTTTTAGCGTTCCTACAACCCTCTTCCCCTGTTGTACCCTCTCCCGCACTTCTTCATCCATAGTCCTATCTTTACTCAACACACTGCCCAGATACTTAAAAGAGTTGACGATCTCCATAGCCAGACCGTTCAGCTTCACCTCACACTCTGTGACTGACCCTTTTGAAGACCATAACCTTGCTCTTCCCCGCATTTACCTTAAAATTCTGTTTTTCGCACACTGTTCCAAACTCATTTACCAGACCCTGCAACTCCCATTCATTATCACTCATCTGAACTGTATCATCCGCAAACAGCAGTATAGGTAGCTTCCACTCAATTCCCTCCCTTTTCAGCGATACACCAACATCCACTGCTTTTGATAGTATTTCTTTCATGACTCCATCCATATATACAGTAAACAACCATGGGGACATCACACACCCCTGTTTCAAACCAACATTCAGGTCAAAGAACTCGCTCTGCTCACTCTCCACACGTACTGCCGCCTTTGCACCCTCATACATGCTCTTCACTGCTTTCAGCAACTTGCCCTCTACTCCGTATATTCTAAGTACTTTCCACAAACCTTCTCTATCCACTCTGTCATAGGCCTTCTCCAAGTCCATAAAGGCAACATACACCTTTTGTTTCTTCTCCAGATATCTCTCCACAACACAATATAGGGTAAAAATCTGATCTACACATCCTCTTCCCTTCCTAAAACCTCCCTGCTCGTCGCCTATCCATTTCTCTGTTCTCACTCTCACTCTCTCAATCACTACCCTACTGTAAACCTTCCCTACTACGCTTAGAAGACATATTCCTCGGTGGTTACCACACACTCCTCTTTCCCCTTTGCCCTTATATAGGGGGACTATTATGCCAGTCTTCCAGTCATCGGGTGCACTCCCCTTCTCCCATGCTAGTTTGCACATTTTCCATACCCATTCTATCACTATCTCACCACCATACCTCAACATTTCCCCACACACTCCATCTGTTCCTGGTGCTTTCCCCAACTTCACTCTTTTCATGGCTTCCCACACTTCTGACCTCCTGATCCCCACCTCCTCCTCCACTACTTCTCTTCTTCTCCCTCCCATACCATATCCAGCTATGTTTACTGGCTCTTCATTCCTTACATTTAGCAACTCACTGAAGTACTCCCTCCATCTTTCGACTCTCTCTTGCTTCTCGGCTAGCATTCTCCCATTCTTATCGTTCACACCCTTACTGTTTCCCTTGCTACCTTCCCTAACTTTCTTGACTTCTTTCCAGAACAGTTTCTTACTCTCCCTCCATTTTACACTCAGATTCCTTCCAAATTCCTCATCTACTCTTCTCTTACTTTCCTTCACTACTCTCTTCACCACCCTCTTACTCTCCACGTACCTCGCTCGTTCTGTCTCTCGGAATCTTCATTCCCTCTACTACCCAACCCAACTACCCAACCCAAGTATAATTTAATTATACTGTGAGTAAAAGAAGAAATAGTTGCATCTATAGATTCGTCTTCCTGCCTATGAATTGTAAAAGGTCACGGATCTGGGATCAGTAATATATTATTAACCCCTTCAGCACGATGACGTAATTTTCATAAATTCTTGTTACCATTAGACGATTTTCTTTAGTTTATAATCTACCTTTAGGATTCGAAGGGGCAATAACGATGTCAATAAACTCTATTAACAACATATGGTAGGTCCTTCATAAACTGCATACAATCGTCTAACTTTATCCAGAATGAAAGGTAAAAAGACGTCATCGTGCTGAAGGGGTTAACTGGGGAACTAGAATTTGGACAGAATTCACGGTCATGGTATTTAAGGATTTATATATAATTACAAATGTGAGAGTGCGAACGGAGAAATGGATAGGCGACGAGCAGGGAGGATTTAGGAAAGGAAGAGGATGTGTAGATCAGATTTTTACCCTGAATTGTGTTGTGGAGAGATATCTGGAGACGAAACAAAAGGTGTATGTTGCCTTTATGGACTTGGAGAAGGCCTGTGACAGAGTGGATAGAGAAGGTTTGTGGAAAGTACTTAGAATATACGGAGTAGATGGCAAGTTGCTGAAAGCAGTGAAGAGCATGTATGAGGGTGCAAAGGCGGCAGTACGTGTGGAGAGTGAGCAGAGCGAGTTCTTTGGCCTGAATGGTGGTTTGAAACAGGGGTGTGTGATGTCCCCGTGGCTGTTTACTGTATATATGGATGGAGTCATGAAAGAAATACTATCAAAAGCAGTGGATGTTGGTGTATTGCTGAAAAGGGAGGGAATTGAGTGGAAGCTACCTACTGTATACTGCTGTTTGCGGATGATAGTTCTGATGAGTGATAATGAATGGGAGTTGCAGGGTCTGGTAAATGAGTTTGGAACAGTGTGCGAAAAACGGAATTTGAAGGTAAATGCGGGGAAGAGCAAGGTTATGGTCTTCGAAAGGGGTGAAGTCACAGAGTGTGAGGTGAAGCTGAACGGTCAGGCTATGGAGATCGTCAACTCTTTTAAGTATCTGGGCAGTGTGTTGAGTAAAGATGGGACTATGGATGAAGAAGTGCGGGAGAGGGTACAACAGGGGAAGAGGGTTGTAGGAACGCTGAAAGCTGTAACAAGAAATAGGGTGGTCAGTATGGAAGTGAAGAAGTCCTTGCATGACAGTGTAGTAATCCCGACACTGACTTACGGAAGCGAAGCATGGACGTTGGTTGAGAGACTCAGACCAAGAGTGAGAGCAGTGGAAATTAATTACTTAAGAAGTGCGTGCGTGCGGAGTTACATGGAGGGATAGACAGACTAATGAGGAAGTAAGAAGGAGGTGTGGTGTGGAGGTAGATGTGCTGGAAAGTGTGAAAAGGAACAACTTGAGATGGTTCGGCCATATGGAACGTATGGAAAGCGAGAGAATGACTAAGAGGGTGTATGAGAGCGAGGTGGAGGGACAGACAGGGAGAGGTAGACTGATAGAGAGGTGGAAGGATGGAGTGAGGAAGTATATGAACGAAGGCAGTGCTGGTTGGGGGGAGGGGCGTCGACTGACTGGGGACAGAGGTGCATGGGGGCGGTTCGTTCGTGGCCACCCCTTCGGAGATCACAGCGTCAGGCAATAGATAGATAGATAGACAAATGTGAGTGAACAACAAGTATTGAGTATTGAGTATTGCATAACAAGGACATACACAATTCAGAATCAGGGGAACCTGAAAGAGGCAGAACATGTAATATGGAAGGGAGAGTTTTATGTCAATAAAGACAGTGTCATATATTAGTTATTCAAGCAATCACTAACTATATTTACACATTACCATTCCAGATTGATTGACATAAAGTTGTAATATTACCACATAGGTATCCTTAGTAACCTCTGTTTGGTTACTTTCTAAATAATAACACACCAACTGAAATATGTTTATTCTTCAACGAAACCTGCATGTGTTTTATAATGTTACCACTCAGTTGTCGAAGTGCATTTCTTCCATACCAAAGTTCGACAATTGTCTAGGTTTTACATCCTATTCGTCATTGTTCTACGTATCCTGCAGTTAAGATCAATTTCCGCTCTGGCATAACGTTTGGCCGTTTTCGTTTACTTAATGCGGTACCAAATTAATGTTCAGTTTAAAAATGTCTGATATTATTATTACATTTGTTGCATTATCTACATGAATATTACATGCGATTTCAGACAACTAAACTAATCTAATAAATCTTTAGTCGGCCTAGTTTATGAAAATATTGCCAAATAATATGGAAACATTGGTAGAAAAACCCTTTGCATTGAAGGGGAGATGGATCGTTTATCAAGACCCCCGTCTCTCAGAGAGAGAAGGGGGTCTTGATATTATTGGGCAATATTTTCATAAACTAGGCCGACTACAGATTTATTAGATTATGTTTAGTTGTCTGAAATCGCATGTAATATTCATGTAGATAATGCAAGAAAAGTAATAATAATATCAGACAATTTTAAACTGAACATTAATTTGGGATCGCATTAAATAAATGAAAACTGCCAAATTCTATGACAGAGCGGAAATTGATCTTAACTGCAGGATACGTAGAACAATGTATTAGTTTTACTGCAGGATACGTAGAACAATGTATTAGTTTTACGGTTTTAAGAGGTTTGCCCTATTAGTTTGTCAATTTTAAGACCTTTCGCCCCATTTGTGTATCAATATTTAGATCCTTCGTGCTATTTAGATGTCGATTTTCTTTCCTGGCGAACGATAGTGAGCCTGTAATTTTGGAAGAAACCGGCCTTCGGCCAGGACATTTTTCTACCGAAAAATGTACAAATTAATTTAGAAAGGGGATCTAATGGATGCTCGTTTTTTTTAGATTGACGGAGGTCTAGGGAAGAAACTAAAAAAAAAAATATATATACTGTACATGAAAAAATCGACAAAAAGTGAACCCTCCCTCCTTAACCCTTCCTACCCAGGCAGCATGTTATAAGGACACCGCGGCAGATGGGCCGGTACCCGGGTGTCCTATTATAATACGCAAGCTTAAAAGCCTATTAAGCTTGGTCTGAACATCGTGCGTCCGACGCATGTAAACAAAGCAGATCGTTGCGTCACCGCACCTCCGAAAACAATAAGGAGACGTCGGATCAATGTTATTGTTGTGACGTCAGACGAAATTAGTGTCTGAAAAGCTTCGATATTGTCAACATCGCGGCAAAATTCGCTCCACGGAAATCGTCATCACAACTGAACCAGTTGACTTAGAGAGCTCTACTCAATGCCAGTCTACAGATTGGAAACCGCACTACGTTTATAGATGCGTGGGAAATTTCTAGCAGTTAAAATAAACGAAAATACGGTAGCCTAGGCCTAGACGTTTTTCGGCCAGATCGCCCGGATACGACCTCCGTCCTTAGGAGGACCTGCCCGGGCCACGAGAGTTAATGTCGGGAAAGGCGCCGGTGTTAGTCAGCTTCAACTCTTGGTTGAATATCCAACCTCTCCTTAGTGAGACATGTAAAGCGAGCCCTGGTTTGTGATTGGTGGCACTGATTTCCTCGGTCGACGGTCCTCTCTCCTTATGGGGAGATGTTTCACTTTTTGGTCGATGTTGTTCATTTATTTATTATTTATCTAGATTCCTCCCTAGACCTCCATCAAACTTAAAATAACATCCATTAGATCCCTCCTGCTAGATTAAATTGTACATTTTTCGGTAGAAAAATGTCCCGGCCGAAGGCCGATTCTTCCCAAATTACAGGTTCACTATCGTTCTCCAGGAAAAAAATAGACACCTAAATAGCACGAAAGGTCTTAATATTGACAAGGAAATGGGGCGAATGGTCATATAATCAACAAACTGATGGGGCAAACAACTTAAATTCTGAAAACTAAAAGGGCTAAACATGAGGGAGAAGAAGGTCTAAAAAACGACCCACCTCCCCTTAATGCTCCTGTGCTAGACTGAGAGTAGTAAAGAGTGGGAGGCTCTTATATGTAGGAGGTTATATGTTACAAGACTGATGAACCAGACTGAGAGTAGTAGAGAGTGGGAGGCTCTTATATGTAGGAGGTTATAAGTTACAAGAGTGATGAACCAGACTGAGAGTAGTAGAGAGTGGGAGGCTCTTATATGTAGGAGGTTATATGTTACAAGAGTGATGAACCAGACTGAGAGTAGTAGAGAGTGGGAGGCTCTTATATGTAGGAGGTTATATGATACAAGAGTGATGAACCAGACTGAGAGTAGTAGAGAGTGGGAGGCTCTTATATGTAGGAGGTTATATGTTACAAGAGTGATGAACCAGACTGAGAGTAGTAGAGAGTGGGAGGCTCTTATATGTAGGAGGTTATATGTTACAAGAGTGATGAACCAGACTGAGAATAGTAGAGAGTGGGAGGCTCTTATATGTAGGAGGTTATATGTTACAAGAGTGATGAACCAGACTGAGAGTAGTAGAGAGTGGGAGGCTCTTATATGTAGGAGGTTATAATATGTTACAAGAGTGATGAACCAGAGTGAGAGTAGTAGAGAGTGGGAGGCTCTTATATGTAGGAGGTTATATGTTACAAGAGTGATGAACCAGACTTAGAGTAGTAGAGAGTGGGAGGCTCTTATATGTAGGAGGTTATATGTTACAAGAGTGATGAACCAGACTGAGAGTAGTAGAGAGTGGGAGGCTCTTATATGTAGGAGGTTATATGTTACAGGAGTGATGAACCAGACTGAGAGTAGTAGAGAGTGGGAGGCTCTTATATGTAGGAGGTTATATGTTACAAGAGTGAACCAGACAGAGAGAAGTAGAGAGTGGGAGGCTCGGTTATATGTTACAAGAGTGATGAACCAGACTGAGAGTAGTAGAGAGTGGGAGGCTCTTATATGTAGGAGGTTATATGTTACAAGAGTGATGAACCAGACTGAGAGTAGTAGAGAGTGGGAGGCTCTTATATGTAGGAGGTTATAAATTACAAGAGTGATGAACCAGACTGAGAGTAGTAGACAGTGGGAGGCTCTTATATGTAGGAGGTTATATGTTACAAGTGATGAACCAGACTGAGAGTAGTAGAGTCTCAGTCTGGTTCATCACTCTTGTAACATATAAGAGCCTCCCACTCTCTACTACTATCAGTCTGGTTCACCACTCTTGTAACATATAACCTCCTACATATAATAGCCTCCCACTCTCTACTACTCTCAGTCTGGTTCATCACTCTTGTAACATATAACCTCCTACATAAAATAGCCTCCCACTCTCTACTACTCTCAGTCTGGTTCATCACTCTTGTAACATATAACCTCCTACATATAAGAGCCTCCCACTCTCTACTACTCTCAGTCTGGTTCATCACTCTTGTAACATATAACCTCCTACATAAAATAGCCTCCCACTCTCTACTACTCTCAGTCTGGTTCATCACTCTTGTAACATATAACCTCCTACATATAAGAGCCTCCCACTCTCTACTACTCTCAGTCTGGTTCATCACTCTTGTAACATATAACCTCCTACATATAAGAGCCTCCCACTCTCTACTACTCTCAGTCTGGTTCATCACTCTTGTAACATATAACCTCCTACATATAAGAGCCTCCCACTCTCTACTACGCTCAGTCTGGTTCATCACTCTTGTAACATATAACCTCCTACATATTTTTTTTTTTTTTTTCTATGTGATTGAGGGAGGCAAAAGGCATAACTGCCTATAGCGAGTGCCTCCCCCATAGTTGAAAGAGTGACAGGGCCAAAATCAAGGGACGTTCGAGCCAAAATGCCTGGACACACGGAGTTTGAAGTAATTTAAGTCATAGGAAGAGGGAAAGACTGATTCTGGGAGAGAGTTTCAGAGCTCAGCTGTTGAGTAGAAGAAAGTTTGAGAGTAACGTTTCACTCTTGGGTTGGAGAGTTGCACAGAGTAGGGGTGGGATTGAGTTGCAAGACGGGTACCACGTGCCCTACGTAAAGGAGGTGGTATGCACTGGGATAGCTCTGAGGAACACTGATTATTATAGTAGCGATAGAATAGCGAGAGAGATGCAACATTGCGGCGGAGAGAGAGAGATTGCAGAGAGTTGGTGAGTGGACGGGAGTTAATGATACGAAAGGCCTTCCTTTCAACTTTGTCTAGGAGAGCGGTGTGAGAGGAACCTCCCCACACATGTGAACAATACTCAATACAAGGGCGCACTATGCCCCTGTACAGAGCAAGAAGCTGTGCAGGGGAAAAGAACCCCCTAAAGCGGTTGAGCACACCCAGCTTCTGGGAGGCTGCCTTAGCAAGACTAGAGACTTAGCAAGAGCCTCCCACTCTCTACTACTCTCAGTCTGGTTCATCACTTTTGTAACATATAACCTCCTACTTAAAAGAGCCCCCACTCTCTACTACGCTCAGTCTGGTTCATCACTCATGTATATATATATATATATATATATATATATATATATGTTTCTAATCTCTCAGTCGGGTTCGAACCGCCGACCGTCAGGACGATAACCGACGCTTTAATCAACTACATTAAAAGCGTCGGCTATCGTCCTGACGGTCGACGGTTCGAACCCCACTGAGAGATTAGAAACATTTAGTGGCTCACGTGTATTTGTGATATATACTCAATATATATACTGTATATATATATATATATATATATATATATATGTATATTTTTTTTTTTTTTTTTTTTTTTTCTATATTCCAACTACTCCCTCTCGGGCATAGGCTGAGAGCCTGTACATTCCACCGCTCAACACGGTGAAGCCCGTGAGGTCTTGTTCCAGTCTGGGGAGTGAGACATGCGAAGCATCCATCATGGCTCGAAGCAGCTCCATCTCTGAAGCGGCTGGTTGCTTCGCTCAAGTGCTTCACCGTCTCACCCTCCAGACTCAGACCCTCACTCTCAGAACGCCACCTATTGAGCAGTGAACTCACTAGGCATTGTCCCCCTGTAACATATTTTGAATATGGGAATATTCATATAGTGTTATTTAATCAGGGAACAATGAGGGTATTTTTTTTTGGCATTTCGGTGGGCTTTGTGGTAATGCACTGATACTAGGTACAGCACAAATTCAATCCCAATAATATCTTCCCATTGACATATCGGGATTTTGAACCCGGGTCCATTGGATTACCAATCCAGTGGCATGACCACTCCACCACACCTCCCCTAAATACAGTATATACAGTATATATATACGTGTGTATACTTTTCGTATTCCAGTGGTAGCATTTGTTACCTTAGAAATGTATGTATCACCAACAATCCAATCTCTATTAATATTATTGTACAGTAAGTAGGCCTACAGCTGACACTTTTTCTGTATTGCTAACTATATAGTTGTTATTCCGTGCCCTTTCCCTTGACTTATGTATATACATTTGCACCATATAATTACATAACCAGTTTCCCTCTGTGTATTTACATGTTTACTTATGCTCCATTGTCTTCATTATCCACATGGAATAATTCGTTTACGTTTGAAATGGAATTACTCTACCTAACACATTTCTGTTTAGTCGACTGATGCATTGTCTCTTTTTCTATTTCGCCCAACTGCCATGTGTGATCAGTATTCCAAACAAGGGTACATGACTCATATAGGAAGCTTAGCTAGAGTTCTTTATTAAGATTTTCCAAAAGTGGATATATAAACAAATATAAGGCGATAGCAATACAAATTATGTACCATTCCTGGATAATAGTAAGTTATTGTGAACTAGAGGTTTATTCGGTAGAGCGTATAACTTCGCCTATGCTGGCTGGTTCTTTACCATTGATGTCATAGGACTAAATTTTAATCTGGATCTGGGTTCCCGGATATGATCTGGTATGCCTCATAAATTAAATCATTTCTTCCCTTGCGCACCAACATTTCGTGGAAATCTCTGGATCGCCCCCTAAATTGAATGACTTTTTCTTGGCGCATATCCTCTCTGCCCACCAAATTTCGTGAACATCGGTTTATTACCTTGCGAAATTTCTTAGACACAGACAAACAAACAAACAAACGGAAGAGAAAATACAACCTCCGTTCAACTCCGTGATAGCGGTAAAAATAGAAAGACAAAACGTGATTATCGTAGGAAATAATTATCACGAATTCAATATCTTTTAGTAAGATAATGATTTATTAGACGTTTTGCTCATTGATCTAGGTTACGTAAGAGTACTTCTCTAGCGTTAGCATAAATTACTGCATTAAATCTGCTCGCTATCAGCTGATGCAATAACTATGGAGAAACTAGGGATCAGCATTAATGTTCGTAAAACTTGTTTATAAATACTGTAGCTGGTTTTACATTTTTTACAATTAAAGGGTATTTATAGCATTTTAATTCAAAGTGGTTCTTTCATAAAGCTTCTTTAGTTTTTCTTTAGGGAACAGCAAGCCAGGTTATGCGCAGAGTAAAAATATGATTGTGGTAAGAGGTACCGATATTTCTAGTGCGAGGAATTATACGATACTTGCTGTTGAGTTATAGTTATTATCACGTAATAAACGAGTATCAAAACAAATACAATTCTTACTAATGACCTAATTGATCTTGAGAGAGAGAGAGAGAGTTATGAATGCATAATTAAAGGGAAACGCCTCTCAAATTATACGTGTGTTGCTGCTCCTTTGAATAGGACTAGTGAGACAAAAAATAGAATGATTGAACAGAGGTATAATTGACTATATAGTATAGTAGAAATAGGACACAATGTTTTAATACAAGCAAAGAAGCAAATGTCGTGGAGAAGAAAGGGGAAAACAATTATGAATAGATCAGTACTAGCGATAATTATGACAATTATGATGACTAGACATAATTACACTGATGATCTCCTGTACGGAAAACACATTTTTGGATAATACAATATGGTTGTAGAACTCGGTTACCCAATTGCCTCAGTTAGAGCATACCCTGGATGACCGACGTATTGCAACACCCTGTATTATCCAAAATATTTTTCATTTACCGGAGCTCATTAGTGTCATTATTTCTAGTCATCCTAAAATTCCTCATTATCATCAGTACTGATCTACTCATATGCTTTCCTTTCGTCTCCATGTTATTTGGTTCCTTGTTCGTGATGGCAGTAATGATAACTGCTGGGTACCGTAGAGCCAGAAGAATTAAAAATTAGAAAGCTAACATAAGCGGCATACTCATCAGACAATAGTATAGAAAATACAGACTGACCTTTACCAAAACAGTTTTCATAAATAATAATATACTACTATGGGTTTCAGAGGCCGTGTGGCATCGTTTTTCGGGAATAACTTAATAACAAACAGTTGGACCAGTATGATATTTTGACAAAGCTTTTTTCACACCGTCCCCTAATTTTTGTCAATATATTGCTTTACCAAAATTGTAGAAACAAGCCACTTGTCCCTGTGTCATGAGGTTAAAGTCGCACAATAATGTCTAAGAAACGGACAAGGCTACCGTGGCTTACTTGTGAGAACCACCAAACCATTATTGCTCCTCCATCAAACACGGTAGTAATCAGCCATCACCCAACCCTATTATCGCCTTTAAATTCAAGTAATCTGTCAATATCAAGTATAAATATACAAACCGGGTACTACGTACCCCTACGTAGAGGAGGTGGTATACACTGGGAAAGCTCCGAGGAACACTGATTATTGTAGTAGCGATAGAATAGCGAGAGAGATGCAACATTGCGACGTAGAGTACAAAGTACAAAGGAGTACAAAGGAAATCAAGCAACAACAGATCTAGTGACCCTTCTAGGTTGCTTGTCCTCCAAAACACTGAGGATCAAGTGTCCAAACAGTGGTTCAGAGTGGGTAAAGGAACATTGGAATGGGAATTACTGCCCTGGAACTAATGTCCGTGGCAGGATTAGGAAGTTAGTAGAGGACAGAAGGGTTAGTAACTGAGGGGGGGATAAAATAAAGTTATTAATTTACAAACGCAGTCAGTCGCGGGTTTGATGAGAGATATTTGTCTAGGCGGAGTTTAAATGAATCAACGGTGATGCAGTCTATAACGTTTCGGGGAAGCCCATTCCACAAGTTGACAACTCGATTGAAGAAGAAATTCTTAGATTCGTGCGAGTTAAAAGATTTACCAATAATTTTGCAACCGTTTCCCCGCGTGTAATTAGATTGGTCGATAGTGAAGTACTTACTACAGTTCATATTGTCGATGCCTTTGATGATTTTAAACACTTGAATTAAGTCACCTCTTAATCTGCGCTGGGTTAAAGGAAATTGATTTAATTCTCTAAGACGCTGCTCTTCGTATGGTTTGTTCTTTAGGCTAGGTATCATTTTGGCAACTCTACGTTGAACTTGTTCTAGCTTGTTTATATTGTTTTGGTAATAAGGGCACCAGGATTGAACGCAGTATTCCAGAAGAGGGCGGACTAAGGAATTGTAAAGGGTTAGGATAACTTCTTTGGATTTATGCTCAAATGACCTGCCTATAAAGCCAATTATTTTGTTTGCCTTCTTAACAACTTCTGAACATTGTTGACTCGGTTTTAGGTTACTCGATATTGTTACTCCCAGATCGGTTTCTCTGTTTACATTCTTAAGCTGAGTGCCATTCATCGAATAGTTTGCTTTCTCATCTAGGTATCCGACATGTAGTACTTTACATTTATCCGCATTGAAACTCATTTGCCAAATTTGGGCCCAACATCTCAATTTATCTAGATTGTGTTGCATATCGTCAACTTGTTCTTTTGAGAGTACGCTATTTGCAATTTTTGTATCGTCAGCAAATTTTGAGATTGTACAGGTGAGACCCTCATCTATGTCGTTGATGTAAATTAGAAAGATAATTGGTCCTAGTACCGATCCCTGGGGTACCCCGCTACTTACATTGGTCCATTTAGATGCCTTACCGTTTATGACTACCCTTTGCTTTCTGTTGCTGAGCCAATTTTCTATCCATTTCAACACACCGTCTTGTATTCCATGCGCTTTTAGTTTTAGCAGTAAACGTTTGTGGGGAACTTTGTCAAAGGCCTTTTGAAAATCAAGGTATATAATATCTACAGCTTTACTCTCATCATAGAGGTTGAGGATATCGTGGAAGAAGTCTAAGAGGTTTGTTAAACAGGAACGTTTTTTACGAAAGCCGTGTTGAGTATCTTTAATTATGTTATTTTCCTCTAAGTGATTTACGAGTCTGTCTCGTATGACCGTTTCTAGCATTTTACATACAACTGAGGTTAAGCTAATTGGACGATAGTTACTGGGTAGGGATTTGCTGCCTTTTTTTAATATCGGTGTTACGTTGGCTAGCTTCCACTGATCAGGCATAGTTCCAGACTGCAAGGATTTATTGAATAGTAATGTCAGTGGTTTGGAGAGCTCATCCTTAGCTTCCTTTAGAACTCTAGGCGAGATTGTATCAGGTCCTGGCGTTTTATTTACCTTTAGTTTATCTAAACAATTCAATACTTCTCTCTCTGTAATGGTGATATTGCTTAGAACATCTGAATTATCAATCTGAATCGGCGATGGTGTAGGGATATCACTGAGGCCTTCTGTTGTAAAAACTGATGCAAAGAAGGTATTGAGGGCATTACTCATTTGTACTTCGTCTTTGGTGTATTCTCCATTTTCATCGACTAACGGTCCAACAGTTGAAGTAACTACTTTTTTCTTTCTGTTATAACTATAGAATTCTTTCGGGTTTGTTTTACTTTGATTCGCAATATGTAACTCTAAGGTCTTTTTACTTTGCTTAATTAACTTTTTGGCTTTGCGTCGTAGCTCTACAAATTTCACCCGTTCTTCATCATTTTGTGAGGATTTTAATCTATCATTAGCACATTTTTTAGCAAGCAGGCAGTTTGAAATATCTTTATTCCACCATTTGGGCTTATTATTATGGCCTGGACACCGTATTTTCGATGGTATGCAGTCTTGCACTGCTTTTAGGTATGTGGTTTCGAATAACTTCCAAGATGTATTTATGAGAATAGAGAGAGAGATTGCAGAGAGTTGGTGAGTGGACAGGAGTTAATGATACGAAAGGCTTTCCTTTTTACTTTGTCTAGGAGTATGGTGTGAGAGGATCCTCCCCACACATGTGAACAATACTCAATACAAGGATGCACTGTGCCCCTGTACAGAGCAAGAAGCTGTGCAGGGGTAAAGAACCCCTTGAGGCGGTTGAGCACACCCAGCTTCTGGGAGGCTGCCTTAGCGAGACTGGTAATATGGTCATTCCAAGTGAGAGAAGAAGAAAAAGAGACACCGAGAACATTGAGAGAAGATGAAGGGTTGAATTTTGTATTGTTGAAGAATAAGGGATAGTCCTCTGGAGGTTCCTGAAGGGTAGTAAGATGGATAAATTGAGTTTTGGAAGCATTAAATACAACAGGGTTTTCTCTACCCCAATTGGAAATAGTAGCTAGATCAAAAGATAAGCGTTGTATGGCTTCATTACGTTTGTTTTTGAGGGACTGCTGACTGGGGCGTTCTGGAAAACTAATTGAGTGATGTAAGGTAGAGTCATCTGCATATGAATGGATGGGACTGAATGTACAGTTGAGAAGATAAATTATGAACATTTTAAAGAGAATAGGAGATAGGATAGAACCCTGAGGAACACCGGAGTTGATAGGATGAGCAAATGAGCGATGGCCGTCCACAACCGCAGCTATGGAACGGCCGGAAAGGAAAATAGAGACAAAGGCACAGATGGAGGGACAGAAACCGAAGGAGGGCAGTTTGGAAATTAAAGATTTGTGCCAGACTTTATCGATGGCCTTCGATATGTCTAGTGCAACAGAAAAAGTCTCACCGAAGTCCCGAAAGTTGGATGAAAGAAGATCACCAGTAGAGTGACCCTTAACCCTTTGGCTGCGGCTATGTTTGGGCTATTTAGGGCACATTTAGACACTCCTGAATGATAAATCAAGCATCTGCATTAAATGAAATGTATTCTGCCAAAAACTATGCGAAAATAGCTTCAAAATGACACCAGAACGGACCCTGCACGTGGTCTTGTTCATCCGCAGTGGTGCCAGTGAAACGTGTGAACCCCGCTATTATGTAACACTCGCTCGCTTGGCTACACTGTTGAGAGAGACAGAGAGAGACTCGCCCGAGACACAGTCAACCTCAGTGAGCCGCTCGGTGCTCTGAGGGTCGGAGGTGGGCCCCTCATGCTCCCGCTCACTGACACTCGATTTTTACGTTTTTTACAGGCTTTTAAAGCCTGCAAATTGCTGTAACTTGCCAGGACGTTCCGGAATGTCACCTGCAGCGAAAGGGTTAAGGAAGCCATACTGGCGATCTGAGAGCAGATTATGAGAAGAGAAATGCTTAAGAAATATAGAAGCAAGAATAGTTTCAAAAACTTTAGAGATACAAGAGATGAGAGCAATTGGACGATAGTTGGAGGGTTGAGAGCAGTCACCCTTCTTTGTGACAGGTTGAATGAGAGCAAACTTCCAGCATGAAGGGAAGACGTTAGAGGAGAGACAGAGACGAAAGAGTTTGCCTAGATAGGGGGTCAGCACGGAAGCACAGTTTTTAAGTACAACAGGAGGAACACCGTCCGGACCGAACGGCTTCTTATTATTAAGCCCAGAGAGGGTAGAAAGCACATCTTTAGAAGATATTAGGATATTAGGCATAAGTAGGAGAGAGGGGGGTGGAGAGGGAGGAATAGCAACGGAATCATCTGAGGTAGTTTCTGGCAAAAGTTTGAGCGAAGAGTTCAGCTTTGTCAGAGGAAGAAGTGATGGTTGTGCCATCAGAGTGGAAAAGGGGAGGGAAAGACGAGGAAGAAAAGTTGTTGGAGAGGTTTTTGGCTAGATGCCAGAAAGCTTGAGAAGAGCTAGAGTTGTTGTAGTTGTTGTTCCCCAGACTGCCTGGCCAAACATCCCCAAGGCCCCGAGCAAGGTCAAGGCCATAACCGAGAGCCCCCACAGAACCCTCCCTGCCTACCACAATAAAGCCTGGGTGACCGAAGCCACTCCATGGCGGGGAGCTGAGGAGGGAGCGGAAACGTCCGGGAAACCAAAACCCCACCCAGGGCCCTGTGCCCCTCAGCAATTATGAAGAGAAAGTTGAGGGGCAAAGGAAAAATGTGACGCTTTGACTTCCAATCTTGGTAGATTGGGAGGTCAATCCACAGATGAGACGCCGTTACTTGAGATCTAGAAAATATATAGGAAAAAGGAACAGTCAGAGTAAGCTATGGGTATGGCAGAGATCGCTCAGGTCTCACTGATAGACCAGCCCATCACCACATGACTAGAACCCAATCCTCTCAGCATCAGCTAGGAAAGGCCCTAGAAAGCCGCCTTTGGCGGGGGGATAGCTCCCCTATTTCAACCCCTTTCGGGGTTGGGCACCCGTCAAGAACTAGAGTTCGATAGTTCAGTGCATTTATTATTGATGAAAGAGTGCTTGGCAAGTCGAAGAACAGATTTGGCTTGATTCCGGGCAGAAACATAGGAAGAATTCTTGAGTTTTAAGGCACCGTTTGAATGCTTCCTTCTTGTTGTGGACAGCAGTAGAACAAGCATGAGTAAACCAAGATTTTTTTGCATTAGACTGAGAGAAAGAAAATGGAATGTACGCTTCCATGTCCGAGAGGATTACCACGGTAATGCGTTCAGCACTCTCCGAGGGTCTTCGGCCACAGAAGCAGAAGTCATTCCATGGGAAATCAAAGAAGTACTGCCGGAGAGCCTCCCAGTCAGCAGCGCCAAAATGCCACAAGAGCTGCCGGCTGGTATGATCGGATGGCCGTACTGAAGAGATAGGACAGGTGACAGAGGTAAGTTTATGGTCGGAAGAGCCCAAAGGAGAGAAAAGATTGACAGTATAAGAAGAAGGGTTAGAAGTCAGCAATAAGTCAAGAATGTTGGGCCGATCTCCGAAGCGATCCGGGATACGGGTGGGTTGCTGGACCAGCTGCTCTAGGTCATTTATGATAGAAAAGACGTAGGCTTGTTCACCAGGTTGGTCAGTAGAGTGAGAGGAGAGCCATTGGCTGTGGTGAATGTTGAAATCTCCCAAGATGGAGATTTCAGAGAAGGGCGAGATGGATAGAATGTGTTCCACTTTAGAGTTTAGAGAGTCGAAGAATTTGGGAAAGTCGGTAGAGTTAGGGGAAAGATAGACAGCACAGAAATATTTAGTATGAGAATGACAGGATAGTTTGAGCCATAAAGTTGAGAATTCAGAGGATTCGAAATCGGGAACACGAGAGCAAGTGAGTTTGTTGTGCACGTATGCACAACATCCGCCTTTGGCTTTGAAACTAGGATAGAGATAGTAGGAGGATACATAGAAGGGACTGCTGGAAGTTGTTTCAGATACCTGGGTTTCGGTCAAGAAAAAAAGATCAGGTTTTGAGGAGGAGAGATGGTGTTCGACAGAGTGAAAATTAGAGGAAAGGCCGCGAATATTGCAAAAATTTATAGTAAGAGTGACAGGCCGTGGTCCAGAGCATTTAGAGGGGTCGTCAGAAGAAGGTCGGGCATGTGTGGGGGTATTTATGGTCCCCCCCCCCCCCCCCCTGGGGACTCCGAGGCTGGTCCTGTGTTCATCATTTGTCAACAATTTTTGAAGGAGGAAGTGTGGTGTGCATGTTTAGTGTAGTGAAGTAGATAGGAGGAGGAGGTGTTTGTGAGAGCATGCTAGACTACTCTCAGTGTAAGTGAGGCACAAAGGGAAACAGTAAGAGAGGCCAAGTAAATGAAACAGGAGTTCAAGCGATTCCTTATCAAATGCTTACAGCCTCTCCTGGGTATAGCCCTGTTCGATTGGTGCCTACAATCTACCCCCATTCCCCCTATTAGTCGCCTTGTGCGACACGACACGCAGTAGGACACATGGGGCATATTCTTTTTCCTCCACCATAAGATGGAGGCCCCTTTACCCCAGGGGGTAAAGGGGCCTATATATGGTTTTATGTGTTTTACTATTAAAGGGTGTTTATCACATCTAAATATCTAAATATGTTATTTCATGACGTTTCTTAAATACTTCTCCAGGGAACAGCGAGCAAGGTTATGTACCAAGTAAAAATATGATTATGGTAAGAGGTAGGGATAGTTCTAGTGCTAGGAATTACCGTATACGATACTTGCTGTTGAGTTAAAGTTATTACCACGTGATACACGAGTAGCAAAACAAATATAATTTTGACTAATGACGTAATTGATCTTGAGAGAGAGAGAGAGAGAGACAGCTATGAATATATAATTAACGGGGGAAACCTCTTAACTCATACATTTATTTTTGCGCTTATGAATAGGACCAGTGAGACAAAAATAGAATGATTGAGGAGAGGTTTATGTGACAAGCAAGTAGAAAGAGGACGAATTATTTTAAAACGAGCAAAGAAGCAAATAACGTGGCGAAAAATGGCGAAAGGCAATTATTAATAGCTCAGTAATATACGCTGTTCCATATAAGTAGGCCAAAACTCCTGAGCATTAACCTATATTACTCACAAACGACCAGAGATATTCAGCTAATATTTCTACCATGTGGGAAGGGTCAACCAGGGAATAGGTATGGACATTTATAACTCAATTGCACTAGCCCTTTTTGAGTTACAGAGGTTAGGGTTCACGATTTTTGGTCTACCTATTTGGAACACAGTATAGCGATACATTATCGAGGCCAATTATGATGAAATATTGACACTCACGAGTTCTTGTACCTAAAATACATTTTGGATAATACAGGTCGTTGCAGAACTCTGTCACCCAATTGCCGCAGCTGGAGCCAGAATTACCAAATAAAGTCCGCTAGATAGTAAATATAATCCGAAAATCGCTAGAATAATACCACGATCTGTAGAATATCACTCTAAAATGGCTCAAATCTCCAGAATATCGCTAGAATTCATGTTGGTAATGTAAACATCAATCTAGATTGAAGCAAATTCCTCTAGATCTAGAGGAAAAATAGCTAAATTGGCAACACCAGCTAGAGCATACCCTCGTTGACCGATTTATTGCAACATCCTGTATTATCCAAAAAACAAAAAATCATTTACCGGAGCTCATTAGTGTCATTATTTCTAGTCATCCTAATCTTCCTCATTATCATCAGTACTGATTTTCTCATATGCTTTCCTTTCGTCTCCATGTTATTTGGTTCCTTGTTCGTGATGGCAGTAATGATAACTGCTGGGTACCGTAGAGCCAGAAGAACTAAACAGTAGAAAGCTAAAATAAGAGGCACACACATATTATAGCAACAACATATAAAATAAAGACTGAGCTGTATCAAAACAGTTTTCATAAATAATAAAATAGTAGGTTAGTGATAAAGACAATGACAAAGAAGTCTCGCAAAGGAAACCTAGACCATAATAGTGAACACAAAGACGGCCAAAATTAATGAGTATGGTGTTTCACAGATGTTACAAGATATACAGCATAAATAATTATGCAAATAACTTCAAGGAGATTTAGCTATTGCCAGACGACTTGATCCCCAATGCCTGGTTTTATATGTTTTACTATTAAAGGGTGTTTATCACATCTAAATATCTTAAGATGTTCTTTCATAAAGTTTTCCTAAATCTGTCTCCAGGGAACAGCAAGCAAGGTTATGCACCGAGTAAACATATGATTATGGTAGGAGGTAGCGATAATTCTAGTGCGAGGAATTATACGATACTTGCTGTTGATAAATAGTTATTATCACGTTATAAACGAGTATAAACAAAATATATAGATATGACTAATAATGTAATCTTGAGAGAGATAGAGATTTACATAGATTTACATATATACACTGGTCATATATTTTACGATCCCTGTGAGGTGGCCAAGACTAAATTCTAATGAGATAGCAACCCTATGAGAAATTGGAAGGAAAGGATAGCAAAGATGAATGTCTGTCTCCCCACCCTGCGCTCCCTCCGGCAATTTTCCGTACATGAAAACAGATAAAAATTAGATTTACATAGATTTACATATATACACTGGTCATATATTTTACGATCCCTGTGAGGTGGCCAAGACTAAATTATAATGAGATAGCAACCCTATGAGAAATTGGAAGGAAAGGATAGCAAAGATGAATGTCTGTCTCCCCACCCTGCGCTCCCTCCGGCAATTTTCCGTACATGAAAACAGTTAGAAATTAATAACCTTGCAGGGCTAGGAAATCGCCTGAAGGAATTTATAGTATAGTTAGAAATGGAAAGGAAAGACATGCACACCATTTTTTCTGCTCTCTTTAACTGAAAACAGTGTTAATTTCTGCCAGGTTCTCTTGTCAGTGATAAGAATCTATTGTAAACCAACTTATCTGTGATATGAGTCAAACCTTTGTTTAAATGTGAATATAGTCACTGTCTATAAGTTTATTAGGGGGCTTATTACAATTATGTCTAGGTTCACTTTCCTGCCTCTTAGTTTTAATTTGTTTCCTCTTGTGGAACCTTCCTTGGCTATCTTAAATAGATTATTACAGTTTACGTTACTAAATCCTTTTTAGTATCTTAAAACACTCTATCAGATGTACCCTTAGTGTCCGTTTCTTAAGCGAAAACAGGTCGAGCTCGCTTAATCTCTCATTGTATGGTTTATTTCTAAGGGAAGGGATCAACTTTTTTGCTCTACGCTGAACGGATTCGAGTTTGTCTATGTCTTTTATTAAGTAGGGAGACCAAAACTGCACAGCGTACTCCAGATGCGGCCTCACAATACTTTTACATAATGGTACAACTATGTCTTTACTATGATAATGTTTGTTTTTTAATGAATCCTAGTGCTCTATTTGCTTTGTTACATGCTGTGGGGCATTGGCTTGTAGATTTTAGATTTTCGTTGATAAGCACTCCTAGGTCTTTCTTCTGTGGTACGCGTTTTATCTTTTCTCCATTCATGTGGTATTCGTGTTTGTTGTTTTGGGAGCCTATTTGTAGTACAGTATTTGTTTACATTAAAGGGCATCTTCCAATTTTCTGACCATTTCTATATTTTGTTTAGATCTGATTGCAGGCTAATTCTATCGCTTTCCGAGATTATTGCATTTCCTATCTTAGTGTCATTGGCAAATTTGGAAATGATGTTACTGTATGTATGCCGGTGTCTATATAATTAATATATATTATGAACAATAATGGACCTAGCACTGAACCATGGGGGAATCCACTAGTCACTTGAGTCCAATCTGATTCCACTCCATTAATAATTACTCTTTGCTTTCTTCGTTTAACCAATTACTTATCCAATTGAGCGTTTTGCCTTGTATTCCTAGGTTCTCGACCTTCTTAAGTAATTTAGTATGAGGGACCTTGTCGAAGGCCTTCTGAAAGTCCAAGTAGATAATATCAAGACTTATGGTAAAATCATTAATTTTAAATAGGCTGTCATAGAATTCGATAAGGTTCGTTATGCATGATCTCTTTGCTCTGAAGCCGTGTTGACTATTTTTGATAAGATTGTTATTCGCTATGAAAAGTACAATTTTGTATCTTATGATTGATTCCGATAGTTTTACAATAACGGAAGTTAAGCTAATGAGTCTGTAATTACCTGGTAGTTTGTTATCTTTCCTTTATAAATATTGGTGTTATATTCGCTGTCTTCCAGCCAGTGGGTAATTGTCCATGTTGCATTGACATCTTAAACATTTTGGTTACGGTTTCGGCAACTTCATCTTTGACTAATTTTAGGATTTTGGTGATGAATAGGTCTGTGCCGGGGGAATTATTTATTTCAGTAAATCAATCTTTCTAGTGACGTTTGCTTGGCTGATTTTGAAGTCACGGAGTACAGTTTTGCATGTTTGATTAGTAACTCGTGGGGTGTTCACGTTAGTAGCAGTGGTAAAAACGGAGCTGAAATAATCGTTCAAAGTCGAGGCTTTGTTATCTGTTTCTAAACACCTTGAGTGTTAAGTATGGGTCCTATTCCGCTTTTGATTTGTTTGTTACTGTTTATGTATCTGTAAAATTGCTTGGGATTAGTCTTACTATCTTTAGCTATGCTGATTTCATATTTCCTCTTTGAGAGAGAAAGAGAGAGAGAGAGAGAGAGAGAGAGAGAGAGAGAGAGAGAGAGAGAGAGAGAGAGAGAGAGAGAGAGAGAGAGAGAGAAAGAGAGATGAATGTATAATTTACGGGAAACACCTTAAATCATACGTTTTTTTCTGAATAGGACCGGTGAGACAAAAACAAAAATAGAATGATTGAGGAGAGTTCTATATTAATAGAAAAAGAAAGAGGAAAACACACTTGAATACGAGCAAAATAGCAAATAACGTGGAGCAGAATGGGGAAAGGCAATTATGAATAGCTCGATACGATACCCTATTCCATATAAGTAGGCCAACACTCAAGAGCATTAACCTTTATTACTCACAAACGTCTAGAGTAATCCAGCTAATGTTGCTACCATTTGGGAAGGGTCAGCCAGGGAATAGTTATGGACATTTACAGCCGATTTGTTCTAGCCCTTTTTAAGATACAGAGGTTAGGGTTCACGATTTCTGGCCTACCTATTTGGGACAGGATATATCGATATTGAGGCCAATTATGATGAAATAACACTGACGAGCTTCTGTATAATTATAAAACACATTGTGTATACCATTATTTAAGGGCGTTGCAGAACTCGGTTACCCAATTACCGAATAAAATCTACTATATAGTAAATATAATCTGAAAATCACTAGAATAGTGCCACAATCTCTAGAATACCACTCTAAAATGGCTCAGATCTCCATAATATCGCTAGAATTCATGTTCCTAATGTAAAAGTCGATCTAGATTGAAGCAAATTCCGCTAGATCAAGTAGGCAAGTAACTAAACTGGCAACACCAGCTGGAGCATACCCTCGGTGACCGATTTATTGCAACACCCTGTATTATCCAAAATGTGTTTCATCAACAGGAGCTCATTAGTGTCATTATTTCTAGTCATCCTAATCTTCCTCATTATCATTAGTACTGATCTTCTCATATGTTTCCCCCTTTTCGTCTCCATATTATTTGCTTCCATGTTCGTGATGTCAGTATTGAGAACTACTGGGTACCGTAGAGCCAGAATAACTAAACGTTAGAAAGCTAAAATAAGAGGCACACACATCAAATAAGAGGCACACACATCAAATAAGAGGCACACACATAAAATAAGAGGCACACACATCAAATAAGAGGCACACACATCAAATAAGAGGCACACATCAAATAAGAGGCACACACATAAAATAAGAGGCACACACATAAAATAAGAGGCAAACACATCAAATAAGAGGCACACACATCAAATAAGAGGCAAACACATCAAATAAGAGGCACACACATCAAATAAGAGGCACACACATAAGAGGCACACATCAAATAAGAGGCACACACATAAAATAAGAGGCACACACATCAAATAAGAGGCACACACATCAAATAAGAGGCACACACATCAAATAAGAGGCACACACATAAAATAAGAGGCACACACATAAAATAAGAGGCACACACATCAAATAAGAGGCACACACATCAAATAAGAGGCAAACACATCAAATAAGAGGCACACACATCAAATAAGAGGCACACACATCAAATAAGAGGCACACACATCAAATAAGAGGCACACACATCAAATAAGAGGCACACACATCAAATAAGAGGCACACACATCAAATAAGAGGCACTCACATCAAATAAGAGGCACACACATCAAATAAGAGGCACACACATCAAATAAGAGGCACACATCAAATAAGAGGCACACATCAAATAAGAGGCACACACATAAAATAAGAGGCACACACATAAAATAAGAGGCACACACATCAAATAAGAGGCACACATCAAATAAGAGGCACACACATCAAATAAGAGGCAAACACATCAAATAAGAGGCACACACATCAAATAAGAGGCACTCACATCAAATAAGAGGCACACACATCAAATAAGAGGCACTCACATCAAATAAGAGGCACACACATCAAATAAGAGGCACACACATCAAATAAGAGGCACACACATCAAATAAGAGGCACACACATCAAATAAGAGGCACTCACATCAAATAAGAGGCACACACATCAAATAAGAGGCAAACACATCAAATAAGAGGCACTCACATCAAATAAGAGGCACACACATCAAATAAGAGGCAAACACATCAAATAAGAGGCAAACACATCAAATATTGAAATAGAAAATACAGAAGGATTATTACCAAAAGAGTCTTCATAAATAAAAGAAGGATATTAGTGCTCAACGCAATGACAAAGATGTCTTACAAAGGAAACCTGGATCATTATGATGAAGAGAAATACAGCGACAATTAATGAGTACGGTTTCTCACAGATGTTCCAAGATATACAACACAGAACATTATGCAAATAATCACAATGGATTTATCAGTGTTTGTTCTGTTTTATGTGTATGAAGGAAACAAAAGGCAGGTTGCCTAAACGAATGTCTCCCCCAAAGCCAAAACAGTGACAGAGAGCCAAATTTAAGGGACGTTGGGGTCAAAATGCCTGGATACACACATTTTAAAGGAGTTTAAGTCATAGAATGAAGGAAAGATTGATTGAGGGAGAACAATCCAGAGTTCACTTGTTGAGCAGAAGAAAGATGAGAAACTTTGCCAATTCTTGGGTTGGAGAGCTGAACAAAATAGGAGTGAGACTGTGTTGAAAGGTGGGTGCCTTGCACTCACTGCAAGGGAGGGGGTATGCACTGAGAGAGCTCTGAAGAACAATGATTGTTGTAATAGCGATAGAATAGTGTAGGAGATGCAACATTGCGGCATGTAGAAAGAGATCTATCTATCTATTGCCGGACACCTTGATCCCCGAAGCGGTGGCCACAAATGAATCACATCCTTGCACCTCCATCCTCAGTCAGGCAGCACTCATCCACCAACACTATCACTCATATGCCTCTCAACTCCATCCTTCTACTTCACTGTCTGTCTACCTCTCCCTCTCTGCTTTTCCACCTTAATCTTCTTGTACACTCTCTTAGGCATTCACTCGCTTCCCTAACGTTCCACATGACTAAACCATCTCAAGGTGTTCCTCTTCACTCTCCAGTACATGCACATCCACACTACAACACTCTTGTACTTCCTCATTCGTCTGTCTACTCTCCATGTAACTCCACACTCAATATGCAAGTAACTCATTTCCACCTCTCTCACTCTTGATTTATGTCTCTCCAACAACATCCATGCTTCACTCCAGTACATCAGTGTCGGGATTACCACACTTTCATGCAACATCTTTACTTCCATGCTCACCACCCTATTCCTTGTCACTGATTTCAGCATTCCTACAACCCTCTTCCCCTGTTGTGCCCCCTCCCACACTTCATTCTCTATACCCCCTATTTTCTTAACACATTGCCCAAATACTTAAATGAGCCGACATTCTCCGTAACCTGACCATTCAACCTCACCTCACACTCTGATACTACACGTCTTTCAAAGACAATGACCGTAATATTCCCCAGATTTACCTTCAGGTTACGTTTCTCACACACAGTTCCAAACGTATTTACCAGACCCTGCAACTCTCACTCGCTATCACGCATCAGAACTGTATCATCAGCAAAAAGCAGCACAAGCAACTTCCACTTCCCTTATCATGGGTACACTAATGTCCACTGCTCTTTCTTTTTTGTATTAGTTTTATGACTCTATCCATATACTGTATATACTGAACAGGTATGGGGACATGACGCACCCTTGCTTTACCCCACATACAGAACCTGGCTCTGTTCATTCTCCACACGTACTGACGCCCTTTCACCCTCATACGTGTTCTTCATAGCTTTCATCAACTTACCAACTACTCTCTATATTCTCAATAATTTCCACAAATCTTCTCTATCAAGTAATTTGCTTTCTTCATTAACGAATTATCCAATTGCAACGAATTACTGAACGAAAGACATGTGTACAAAAATGCACCGTACAAATGTAAAAGTAATAATAATATATATTATTTTTGAATGAAAAAAGGATATATAATATTAAGAGAATGTGGGAGAAATCTGTGACTACGAAAATAGAATCACAGGGAATATTACAATATAAAAAAGTAATATGAATGAAAAACAGAACGTGAACAAAAATAAAGTTATATATTAAGATAATAACACAGTTGCGAGGAAATAAATACAAATAGAACAACATTAGAGGAGGTGTGGCAGAGTGGTCTTGCCACTGGACTGGTAATCCAATGGACCCGGGTTCGAATCCCAATATGTCAATGGGAAGATATTATTGGGATGGAATTTGTGCTGTACCTAGTTTCAGTGTATTACCACAGCACACCTAAATGCCAAAACAAAATACCCGCATTGTTCCCTGATTAAATAGCATTGTATGAATATTCCCATATTCAAAATATGTTACAAGGGGGCAATGCCTAGTGAGTTAGTTGCTTAATAGGTGGCGTTCTGATAGTGAGGGTCCGAGTGTGGGGATGAGACGGTGAAGCACAGAGGCGAAGCGGCTTCAGAGATGGAGTTGCTTCGAGACGGGGTGCTTCGCATGTCTCACTCCCTAGACTGGTACAAGACCTCACGGGCCTCACTGTGTTCAGCGGTGTAATGTAAAGGCTCTCAGCCTATGCCCGAGAGGGAGTAGTTGGAATATAGAAGAAAAAAAAATTGAACATGATAATGGAGAATAAAGTAAAAGTAATGGAAAAAAGAGGAGCAAGAAATGAAGGGGAAGACAAAAAAGAGGAGACTGAGAAATTATTTTGAGGAAGACAAAGAAGAACAAATACAAAAATATGGAGAAAGAAGAAGAGGAAGAAAAACATGATACACAACAAATTAGAAATATGAAATGGAAGAGTACGTGAGAGATAATGAAGGAACAGAAAATATACTATAAGATAGGAGGAGGACGACAGAGAAAATTTACCCCTTCAGCATCATTCCGTAATTGTCCTAATTTTCTGGTTAGCATTAGACGATTTTCTATAGTTTGTAATCTACTTATGCGACTGAAATGAGTACATACGATCTCAATAAACCCTCTTAGTAACATAGCTCCCTCTTGAACTGCATAAAATCATCTAATTTTAGCCAGAATCAAAGGTAAAAAGGCGTCATGGTGCTAAAGTGGTTAAGAAAAATAAAATTAAGTGTAAGGATAGGAAAAGGTTATAGGATCAGAGGAAGGGATGGGGGAAGTTAATTGAGGAGGAGGAGAAAGGTAAAGATGAAGGGGGGTGGGTTGTAAAGATGAAGGGGGGATGGGTTGTAAAGATGAAGGGGGGTGGGTTGTAAAGATGAAGGGGGGATGGGTTGTAAATGAAGGGGGGATGGGTTGTAAAGATGAAGGGGGGGTGGGTTGTAAAGATGAAGGGGGGTGGGTTGTAAAGATGAAGGGGGGTGGGTTGTAAAGATGAAGGGGGGTGGGTTGTAAAGATGAAGGGGGGGTTGGTTGTAAAGATGAAGGGGGATGGGTTGTAAAGATGAAGGGGGGATGGGTTGTAAAGATGAAGGGGGGTGGGTTGTAAAGATGAAGGGGGGTGGGTTGTAAAGATGAAGGGGGGTGGGTTGTAAAGATGAAGGGGGGTGGGGTTGTAAAGATGAAGGGGGGTGGGTTGTAAAGATGAAGGGGGGTGGGTTGTAAAGATGAAGGGGGGTGGGTTGTAAAGATGAAGGGGGGTGGGTTGTAAAGATGAAGGGGGGTTGGTTGTAAAGATGAAGGGGGGTTGGTTGTAAAGATGAAGGGGGGTGGGTTGTTTTTTCTGGCGCCCATTCTCCCTCGTGTTTAGCCCCATTGTTTTTTAGATTTTAAGACGTTCGGCCCATTAGTTTGTGGCGATTTGATGATTTAATGCCCCATTTTTTTTTCAATGCTTAAGACCTTTCGTGCCATTTAGGTGTCGACTTTGTCCTGGCGAGCGACAGCGATCCTGTAATTTTAAGAGTAACCAAAGAGTATACCAAAACATGTAAAATTTACCTTGAAGGGGGATCTAGGGAGTGTTTTTTTACAGCTTGATGGAGGTCTAGGAAGGAAACTAAGAAATAATATATAGATATAACAGTATGCAAATACATACGACCATTGTGCCTTAAGAGAGTATGAGGGAGGGAGCGGATTATGTGGTATTAGGTCACCTTAGGAAGTATAAGGCAGTAGAAACTATACCCTGTTCCAAGTAGGTAGGCCACAAATACTCAACCTTAACCTCTGCAACTTAAAAAAGGCAGGAGCTAATGGGCTGTACATACCCACACACCTATTCCCTGACTGACCCTTTCCAAATGGTAGACAAATGTGCTGGATTAATACTCTAGTCGTGTGCGAGTTATAGAGGTTAATGTTCAAGAGTTGTGGCCTACATATTTGGAACAGGGTACCGGTATAGACAAAAGGGGAAGTATTATTATTTTTTTTTCTGAACCCTTTCTCCTTCATGTTTAGCACAATTATTTATGAAATTTTAAGACGTTAGCCCCATTAGTTTGGTGATGATAAGATTGTTTGGCCTATCTACAGTAAGTGTCGATTTGTTCCTGACGAGCGAAAGGGAGCCTGTAATTTAGGAGGAATCGGCCTTCGGCTGGGACATTTTTCCACCGAAAAATGTACAAATGTATGTCGAAGGGGGTTCTTGGGGGTATTTTGTTTAAGCTTGATAGAGGTTTATGGAGCAAACAAAAATAAATATATGTACCGGGAATTATAACCCACAAATACATACATAATATAACGTCCCCTTAATCCTGGCTGTAGTGATTGTGTGTCATACGCTGAGTGTACGGTATGATTCCTGGCTGTAGTGATTGTGTGTCATACGCTGAGTGTACGGTATGATTCCTGGCTGTAGTGATTGTGTGTCATACGCTGAGTGTACGGTATGATTCCTGGCTGTAGTGATTGTGTGTCATACGCTGAGTGTACGGTATGATTCCTGGCTGTAGTGATTGTGTGTCATACGCTGAGTGTACGGTATGATTCCTGGCTGTAGTGATTGTGTGTCATACGCTGAGTGTACGGTATGATTCCTGGCTGTAGTGATTGTGTGTCATACGCTGAGTGTACGGTATGATTCCTGGCTGTAGTGATTGTGTGTCATACGCTGAGTGTACGGTATGATTCCTGGCTGTAGTGATTGTGTGTCATACGCTGAGTGTACGGTATGATTCCTGGCTGTAGTGATTGTGTGTCATACGCTGAGTGTACGGTATGATTCCTGGCTGTAGTGATTGTGTGTCATACGCTGAGTGTACGGTATGATTCCTGGCTGTAGTGATTGTGTGTCATACGCTGAGTGTACGGTATGATTCCTGGCTGTAGTGATTGTGTGTCATACGCTGAGTGTACGGTATGATTCCTGGCTGTAGTGATTGTGTGTCATACGCTGAGTGTACGGTATGATTCCTGGCTGTAGTGATTGTGTGTCATACGCTGAGTGTACGGTATGATTCTAGAGTGAAATGTATAAGTGTTCTTGTGTTGAAGTGAATGTATGTTATGTGTGTGTTGAATGTTTATGATCCTCAGTGTTAGTGTGTTGGTCTGAGTGTATGATATGTGAGTGTTCTATGCTGTGTGTTGAACGTGTATGGTCTATGTTGAGGTTTATGTTTTGGTCTATTTTTATATTATCAATTCTGCGATGCAGAATGGTATTGATACCCCGTATACTGTGCATGACCAGCTTGTCTGTCATTCTGTCGTTCTGTCTGTCCGTCCAATATCTCCTCCCAGGGTTATTTATAGATGCTCACGAAATGACTACACATGAATTCAGACGGTCCGTGCGGATGTCAGTCAAAAACAGAAATTGATCTTACTCAAAGGTTAAGGTCAAAGATAAAGAAAACAATTTCAACTTTTTGACTACTCATTCAATTTTCACCATATTCACAATGCTAGATGTTATGTATATTAAATACACACTGACCAACTTTGAATTGAATATTCCCAAAGGTTAAGGTCAAAGGTCAAAATCAGATTTATTAGTAGTACTTCTAAAGAAATGGATAAATTTTCGCCAAACATTGATGATATATCTAAAACAGCTATACAAAGGTCAACAAATACAAACTAAAGTCTTACTAATTGGGCAAGGTCATAGATCAAGGTCAAGTGTTAAGATCAATATAGTAACTTCCTTATGGTTTATTCAAATTTCACCAAATTCGCTGATAAGGTTGACCTTGGTATAAGAATGATAACTTCAAATTACCAGACACATTCCACGAAGGTCAAGATAAAGGTCATATGTCATTTTCAATTAAACTCATTATTTCTCCTAAACTAACCAAATAATATTTCATCCATATATACAAACACTCTTGATTTGTCGATGAAATGGTCATGCAGTAAACAGATAAATACTCTCTTAAAGGTTAATATCACAGGTCAAGGTCAAAGTTAAGATATTAAAACTGGTGTTTCATATAATTATAATCTCACCAATATCTCTCTCCTGGATATTGTATGTATATACACATGTTATTGAATAAATGCCACACTTATATTTCAAATTTCAAGGTCAAAGATCAAGGGTAAAGGTTGAAATCAGATTTTTTAGTATTACTTTTAAACTAATGGATAGAATTTCGACAAATGTTGAGGATATATCTAAAACAGCTATACAAAGGTCAACAAATACAAAACTAAAGTCTTAGTAAATGGTCAAGCTCATAGATCAAGGTTATATGTTAAGGTCATTATACAGTAGTAACGTCCTTATGGTTTATTCAAATTTCACCAAATTCACTGAAGTGGTTAACCTCGGTAAAGGAATGATAACTGCAAATTGCCAGACACATTCCGCAATGGTCAAGATAAAGCTCAAAGGTAATTTTCAATTATACTCATAATTTCTCTTAAACTAATCAATAATTTGTCATCTAAATGGACATACACTCTTGATTTGTCAATGAAATTATCATGCAATAAAACAAAAATAATTCCTCTCCTAAAGGTTAAGGTCACAGGTATGAAAACTGGTGTTTAGTATAATTACAATTTCACCAATATCTCTCTCCTAGATGTTGTTTATGTACAACAATTATTGAATAAATACGACACTTAATATTTCAAGTTTCAAGGTCAAAGGTCAAGGATAAAGGTCAAAATCATATATAGGCCTAATATTATTCCTTCTAAACTAATGGATACATTTTCGCCATACGTTGATGATATATCTAAAACAGCTAAACAAAGGTCAACAAATACAAAACTAAAGTCTTACTAATTGGTCAAGGTCATAGATCAAGGTTAAATGTTAAGATCAAAATAGAAACTTCCTTATGGTTTATTCAAATTTCACCGAATCCACTGAAGTGGTTGACCTTGGTATAAGAATGATAACTGCAAATTACCAGACACATTCCAAGAAGGTCAAGATAAAGGTCAAAGGTCAATTCCAATTATAATCATAATTTCTCCAAAGCTATATATATATTTTGTTTATGCATCCAAATATACATCTATCTATCTATCTATTGCCTGACGCCGTGATCCCCGAAGGGGTGGTCACGAACGAACCGCCCCCATGCGCCTCTGTCCCCAGTCAGTCAATGCCCCTCCTCCCAACCAGCACCGCCTTCATCCATTTACTTCCTCACTCCATCCTTCCACCTCCCCATCGGTGCACCTCTCCCTCTCTGTCCTTCCACCTATTAGTCATTCTCTCGCTTTCCGTACGTTCCATATGGCCGAACCATCTCAAGTTGTTATTTTTCACACTTTCCAGCACATCTACCTCCACACCACACCTCCTTCTTACTTCTTCATTCGTCTGTCTATCCCTCCATGTTACTCCTCACGCACTTCTCAAGTAACTTATTTCCACCGCTCTCACTCTTGGTCTGAGTCTCTTCCCGAACGTCCATGCTTCGCTTCCGTAAGTTAGTGTCTGGGTTACCACACTGTCATGCAAGGACTTCTTCACTTCCATACTGACCACCCTATTTCTTGTTACTGCTTTCAATGTTCCTACAACCCTCTTCCTCTGTTGCACCCTCTCCCACACTTATTCATCCATAGTCCCATCTTTACTCAACACACTGCCCAGATACTTAAAAGAGCTGACTATCTCCATAGCCTAACCGTTTCACTTCTCCTCACACTCTGTGACTTCACCCTTTTCGAAGACCATAACCTTGCTCTTCCCCGCATTTACCTTCCAATTCCGTTTTTGCACACTGTTCCAAACTCATTTACCAGACCCTGCAACTCCCATTCATTATCGCTCATCAGAACTGTATCATCCGCAAACAGCAGTATAGGCAGCTTCCACTCATTTCCCTCCCTTTTCAGCAATACACCAACATCCACTGCTCTTCCTAGTATTTCTTTCATGATTCCATCCATATATACAGTAAACAACCACAGGGACATCACACACCCGTTTCAACCCAACATTCAGGTCAAAGCACTCGCTCTGCTCATTTTCCACACGTACTCGTACTTTCGACTCTCTCTTGCTTCTCGGCTAGCATTCTCCCATTTTTAACTTTCACACCCTTACTGTTTCCCTTGCTATCTTCCTTAACTTTCTTGACTTCTTTCCAGAACAGTTTCTTACATTCCCTACATTTTATGCTCAGATTCCTTCCAAATTCCTCATGTACTCTTCTCTTACTTTCCTTCACTACTCTCTTCACCACTCTTTCTCTCCGCGTACCTTGCTTGTTTATGCCACTCCAAATCTTCATTCCCTCTACTACACTTTCTTCTTGTCTTCCACAGCTATTTTTATCTCTTCTGTCCACCATGCTGTACCTTTCACTTCCCTCCCTCTTCTCCTCACTCCACACACCTCCTCACATGCTGCACAGATCCCTTCCTTAAACACCTTGCTCATCTCCTCCACTTCCTCCATATCTTCCAGGTCGAACCCACCTAGTCGTCTTTCTACTGCTCTCCTGTACTCTTCCCTGATTTCCTCCTCCTGTAGCCTCTCCACCCTCCTCACCATTCCACCTTCCTCTCGCCTCCCTACAGCTCTCCTCACCCCCTTCTTTTGTATCCTAATTTTAGCTACTACTACATAATGATCAGACAGACCCCCTCCAATACCCCTATACACCCTAGCATCCAGCACTGATTTCTTCATTCGTTCATCTACACATATATAATCAATCAGTGACTTTCGTTCCACCACTGTCTTATCCTTCATCGTCCATACCACTTTCTATGTGTACCTGTGTATCATTCTGTGTCGGAAGAAGGTGTTGGGTATCCACATCCTCCTCTCCACACATACGTCCACAAGTGCACTACCATTCCCATTCACCTCTGACGGTACCCCCCACCCTCCCATCACTCCATCAACTTTCCTATCACCCACCTTACCATTCATATCCCCAATCAGAAATATTCTTTCGTTCTTGTCCAGGCACGCCTCCACATTCACCCAGAACTCCTCTTTCTCTCTTACAAGTTTATCCTCTGTCGGAGCATACACACACACAATCACCCACGTTTGTATTCCTACTTTCATTCTCACCCACACAATCCTTGAACCCACAGACCCATTTTTTTTTTTTTTTTTTTTTCCTATATTCCAACTACTCCCTCTCGGGCATAGGCTGATAGCCTTTACACTTTACCGCTGAACACGGTGAGGCCTGTGAGGTCTTGCTCCAGTCTAGGGAGTGAGACATGTGAAACTTCACGGCTCAAAGCAATTCCATCTCTGAAGCTGCTCCGCCTCTATGCTTCACAGTCTCATCCTCCAGGCTCAGACCCTCACTCTCAGAATGCCACCTATTGAGCAATTAACTCACTAGGCATTGCCCCCCTGTAGCATATTTTTGAATATGGGAATATTCATACAATGCTATTTAATCAGGGAACAATGAGGGTATTTATTTGGCATTTCGGTGTGCTGTGGTAATGCATTGATACTAGGTACAGCACAAATTCCATCCCAATAATATCTTCCCATTGACATATTAGGATTTGAACCCGGGTCCATTGGATTACCAGTCCAGTGGCAAGACCACTCCGCCACACCTCCCCTAACACGCTCCTTCCGTTTGTTACTTACAATAAAAAACGTACCTTCTCTCGCTGCTCCCTCATTCACACACCCATTCCACACTCCCACTCTCTCACATCTGTACCCCTCCATTTGGTGTCCGTCATTCCACATATATCCAGCCTGGCATTCACTAACACTTCCAAAACCTCTCTCTCTTTTGTGCCATCATTCATGCCACTCACGTTCCATTAATTAATCGAGTTTAGGAGTAAAGTTGGTTGATGGAGGGAACATAATAATGTAGCTATTCTAAAATTGTCCGTAAGATTGTCCATAGTCGGTCGGGGTTCGTCAACACAAGGTCTGTCCGCATCCGAGGCTGATCGTTCATTTTTCGCTGCTTCATTATTTTTCACGGGTGGGGGTCGCAAGCCCACTGACCCAACCTCTTTAGTTGCCTCTTACGACACGCAGAAGGCACGTGGGGAATATTCTAATCCCTTACCCCCAGGGTAATGATATGTTCATGTAATAAACAGAATATTTCCGCTCTTAACCCTTGTCTAGCGGGGGGTTTTGGGCTATTTTGGGCATATTTAGGCCCTCCTGAATAATCAATCAAGTATCTGCATGAAAAGAAATTTATTCAGCAAAAAAATAGGCGCTAAAAGCTTCAAAATGAGACCAGAACGAGCTACGTAGCACTCCTCGTTCTCACGCAGTGGTATTATTATTATTATTATTATATGAGATGCCAAAGTCTCCAACCAGGGTGCAGAAACACCATCAAGATGAATCCACACAAAACACCCGGAGGCACTGGAGAGAGACTACGGCAACTTAGGAAAAAATAAAAACATATACTGTATACTGTACATATACACATATTAAACACAGATAACATATTATGCAGTGGAGGATATCAAGTATAAATATAATACAATAAAATAAAATAAAATAAGTTTAAAAATTAGAATTAATGCTTCAAAAAAGCATTAACTCTAGACTTAAAAATGGAGATATGAGCTGAATTGACTAGCTCATTTGGCAACTTATTCCACAAGTCAACCATGGCCGGCACAAAACACCGTGAAAACTGTGTAGTAGAAAAATTAACACGGCTCATGGCAAGATCATTAAGATTGCTTTTGAATCTAGTTGCACGAGCCCAGACATAGGGCCCAGGCAGAACCCCATGTAAGGGATGCTGAGGGTTGTTAAAAACTTTATATAAAAGACTAAGGGCACCAACTTTACGTCGATGACACAGTTCAAGAGACAAATGAGGTAGAATAAAACTGATGGAATTTAGCGACCTGTCAAGCAACTTGAGATGGCAGTCAGCTGCTGACAACCAGACAGGTGAGCAGTACTCGAAATGTGGCAAAATAAAAGCATAAGAAGACTTGATAACTGTGGTGTCACAAGCAAATGTTTTATAAACCTTGCGAAGCAGACCAATTTTTTGGGAAATGGAAGAGGAGAAAGAACGAATATGCTTTTCAAAAGTAAGTTTGGGATCAAGAGTAACTCCTAACAAACGCAGAGTATCCACATTCTCAATTTGCTCGCCAGAAACTTGTAGATAAGGATGGGGAGGATCCAAGGTACGAGATCTGCTGATGATAATGGAGTGTGTTTTACTAGCATTAAGTTTCATGCCCCAAAGTTCACACCATGATGTAATTTTGGCTAAATCCCTATTCAGAGCTGTAGCAATTACGTGTCGATCTATTGGTGATGGAATTGATGCATATAAAGTTGTATCATCAGCAGAGCAGATTTGTTTATTTTCAAGCTCGGAACACAGGTCAGCAGTAAATATAATAAAAAGCAAAGGCCCAAGGACACTGCCTTGTGGAACACCAGAAACAACAGTAACAGAAGGGGAATGACTCCCATCAATGACCACAGACTGAGATCTTTTCGTCAAAAAATCTTCAAAGATCCTTAAAAAATTGCCACCAATACCGATGAGCTGTAACTTATACAGAAGTGCTTTATGGTTGACTAAATCAAAAGCAGAACTAAAGTCAATAGCCACGACACGAGACTCATGTCCCTGGTCCAATGAAGATTGCAAGTCATGGGTGAGTGTCAGAAGCGCATCACATGTACCCTGTCCCTTACGAAAACCAAACTGTGAGTTTGGTATCAAATTATGACTATTACAATAAGAGGAAAGGCGTCTGGACAAAAGCCTCTCATAGAGCTTGGATAGGATAGGTGTAATGGAGATAGGGCGATAGTCATTAGGAGATGATGAGGCAGTATTTCCCTTTGGAATAGGAGTGATAATAGCCCTACCCCAGCAAAGAGGAAAACTACCTGATTTCAAAAGCAACCTAAACACCATGGCCAATTTAGGTGCCAAGACCACTGCAACCTTTTTAAAAAAGAGAGGGAAAAACCCATCTGGGTCTGTGCCACCATAGGTATCAAGATCCAGCAAGTACCTTTTCAGTTCAGCTGATTTGAATGCCATTGAATTGAGGTTGGGTCTAGGGAAACATGTCAATGGCAAAGACAATTCCTGATTACTCTGCTTATTAATACAAATATTAGATAGAATATTGGCCTTCGATAATGGATCAAAAGAGATGGAGCCATCAGAGTCACAAAGAGGAGGCATGGAGGAATCTATTCCAAATAAAGAGGATTTCAAAGCGGACCACCATTTATGAGGCTGTGTAGCTCCTGCCAGAACATCCTGAAGATGGGAGTTATAATCCCTCTCAGCACCATCATATACTCTCTGCGCAGCTGCCCTTTTAAAAACATAATTTTCCCAATGCAAGGGGGTTTGATTACGCCTCCATAGACGATATGCAGCCTGTTTGTCATCAAATTCACGGTTGCAGTCATCATTAAACCATGCTTTATCCCTGATACGAGACTTAATGGTTTTTGATGGAACTCTTTTGCGAAGGATACCAAGAAGGGAATTGTTGAGAGCTGAAACCGGGTCATGAGATCTTAGTATGTGATTCCACTCAATATTACAAACATCATTACAAACGTTGTCCCAGTTAACCTGGGATTTAAGGTAGACTTTTCGTGAGAGAGTAATATCAGGAACAGAAAAATCAAGATTAATTTTTACACATGATGGCATTGTGGTCGGAAGTGCCAACAGGTACAAGAACGGAGGTTTCTACAACACCAGGAATATCTGTTAGTACTAGATCAAGACAATTTCCAGACATATGAGTAGGTCCTTGGATTAGCTATTCACAACCAGATAAGTTTGCAAAATCCAATGCAGCAAGACCATTTCTATTAGTTGGAGAGACCGAGTTCAACCACTCTTGATGATGCGCATTGACATCACCAACAAAAATAAAGGATGATTTGACATCTACAGATTGTATTGAAGCCATGGCTGTTAAGAGGCAGTCATATATGTCATTGTTAACATCAGGATTTCTGTACAGGCTAAAAATGTAATGATTATGATACTTGCTGGAAACTTTAACTAACTGCATCTCATGGCATTTACAAATTATGCTTAGGTAAGTGCTGAGCATTATACCCAGATCTAATATACAAGCTCATTCCACGAGCACGAGGAATAGAATCACGCAGAATAAGAACTGGTTTACCGAAGTTAGGTATAAGAAGTTCAGAATAATCTCTATAACCAGAGACAAGGGTTTCAGAACAAAAGACAATATCATAATCAACAGATGCCAATGTAAGATCCTTGATGTTTTTATAGAGACCACGAATATTGGAATAAAATACACGACAACTTGTAACAGGTTGTCTGTGAGGACCGGGATTAACTTCTATATCACCGGACAAAAGTAGAAACAAAAACAGAAAAAGTTGAAAGCAATCCATACACAAATACATAAAGATGGATATAAACAGGTCGACCCAGACGGAGCCATCACATCTCGGTAAGGTATAAAACAAGCCCCAAAGACACCATATCCAGGGGGGAGCAGTAGCGGTGGATTTTATTTGTTTAGAAAAGACGAGAAACAGAAAAAGAATGCCAAATCTCTTGAAAATCCACCAGACTCAAAAGTCTTCCTCATTGGCCTGCTAACCACCGTGGGGAAAAAAACAGGAGATTGCAGGAAAAGGAAGGAAAGTTGCTGTATAGCACCAAACAACACTAACATGGGAGTTTAGCGTATAGCAGCATATTTTTTCCCTCTACGCTCACTACTGGCAACACTGCCGGCCTCTCGAGAACAGAGCGTGAGTCAGTGGGCGGCGGTAAGCCCCGGGTGTCGGACGTGTGGCCTGCTGCGCTCCCGGCCATTTGCTCTCGATTTTCACCCTTTAAAAGCCTTAATAAGGCTCCTAACTTGCTGCAAATTGGAGCCCGACTTAAGGCGGGCCCCGCCAGTTAAGGGTTAAAGGTCAGTGTAAAAATTAAGTTATTATTTTGTTTTTCTGTTTTTTTTTAGAATACAGAGAATTTCCCCAACACTGCTCTTTTAGATGTTGTTTATGTATGCATTTTATTGAATAATTACCATATATATATTTCAAATTTCAAGGTGAAAGGCCAAGAAAAAAGGTCAAAGCCATATTCATTTGTAATATTTCTAAACTAATGGATAGCTTTTCACCCAACATAGCAAAATTATCTAAAATACCTACAGAAAGGTCAACATATAGAAAACATAATATTACTAAAAAGTCAATTATATAGATTAAGGCCAAATGTTAATATCTATTGATTCAATTCTTTATGGTTTATTAAAATGTCACCAAGTTTGCTGAAATGGTTGACCTTGGTAAAAAAAAACAATAATTGCAAATTATCAGACATTCCACATAGGTCATAATAGAGGTCAAAGGTCACTTCGAATTATATTCATATTTTATCCTAAGCTAATCAAAAACATTTCATCAAAAAAGATATACAAACTTGAATTGTCAATAATATTGTCATGCAATATTTAAATTTCCTTTCATAAAGGTCAAGGTCACAATTGAAGGTCAAAGTTCAGTTAATGAAAGTGGTTTTAAAAATTATTTGAATTTCACCAATATAATTCTCCTAGATGTTGCTTACATAGATATTTTCTTAAACTAATGCCACATCTATATAATATTTTCGATTGTCTGTGTGTGTGTGTGTCTGTTCTTAATAGGCGGCCGCAGTTTTGGACCTGGGGAGCTGAAACTTTGCATGTGGGTGTCAATTGACCTGGGTCAGGTCATAGATGGGGCGAGGCCACGATCGGAGGTCGTTTCGAGGCCGAAATTGAAAACAAATTGAAAACATTCGAAAAAATGGCCGTTTGGGGCAGAAGGAGGCCTCCGATCGAAAAGGTGTATGGAACGAAAGTTGTTCACAACCCCGCAAAATGGGGGTACGGATGAGGTCAGATCCAACATCGGAGGTCATTTAGCGGCCGAAATCGAGGTCGCCGTTTAATGAGGCACAGGGAGGTCGAGGCCGGTGATTATGGTAGTAGTAGTATTGTGATGATTGTGGTAGTAGTGATTGATGATGGTGATTATGGTAGTAATAGTGGTGGTAGTAGTGATGGTAATTATGGTGATTACCCGAGCAACGCCGGGTACCCCTGCTAGTACTGTATATATTTCAAATTCAAGGTCAGAGGTCAAGGAAAAATGAAATAAGTAGCATAATTTAAATTTCCCGTAAACTAACCTATGGATTCTCACCAATAGTAGTAGATATATCCAGAAAGTCTATGCAAAGGTAAATAAATAACACAGGCTATATAATACAGAAAGGTCAAGGTCACAGGCCTAGGTCAAATGTTAAGGTTGATGCATTAAATGTTTACTATTAATTCAAATTTCACATAAATTGCTGAGATGGTTGGCCTTAACATGCAAATTACAATAGTAATTTCTCACACTAAAACCATAAAGGTCAATATAAAAGTCAAAGGACACTTGCAGCTATTCCTATAGTTCCTGCAAAATTAACCAATAATTATTCACTAAATTAAACTTGTCCTTGGTTTGTTTGTAGAATGATCAGGAAATTAGAATATATATTCCTACTGAAATGTCAAAATAAAATGTCAGGGTCAAAGTTCCATTATCAACTCTGCGTAAGCAGAGTGGTATCGCCCCCCATATAGTGGTACATGCTAACCGTAGTGATGATAGTGACAGTAGTAATGATGATTGTAAGATGGTGGTGATGATAGTAGTAATGATGGTTGATAGTTGTAGTATCAATGATGATAGTAGTGATTAAGATGGTAGTGACAATGGTGACAGTAGTAGTGATGATGGTGAGAGTAGTAGTGATGATTGTAATTGTAGTAGTGATGATGATCATAGTAATGGTGATGATGACAGTAGTCTTGATGATGTGGCAGTTGTAGTGATGATGGCAGTAGTAGTGATGATTGTGATTGATGATGGTAATAGTAGTGATGATGGCAACCCATCGCAGAGTTGGTATGTCGTTTTGATTTTGGGCGAAACGGCATGTCTACTTTATTACATATTAACATAATTTACATGTCAACAAACTTGTTGTGTTATCTGCATATATATATATATACCCGTATATATAAATATATATATTCTGACATACGGAGCCCTGTATGTTAATTTAAGAGTTAGAATTAGAGTTGAAGGAGCCCACTACCCAAAACGGTGAAGCAGACTAGCGAACGAGCGAGTGGGCAAACCATCTCGCCCCATACCAGCATGCTAGCCTTCACACCTCGATGACCGATGCTATGACGTATGATCGACGCCAGGAGCTGTGAGTGGACCATGCACCTGTTATGTGATTCGAGGAGCTATGATTGGAGCGCGCACCATCACTCGCCTCCTGATTCGTTCCTACACCATCATTGTTTGGTATATAAGACCCGAGTTGTGGGCATTCAAATCAGTCTCATTTGGAGTTGGGGAAGGTGAACTTGCAGCTGGAGGAAGACGGGGTGAAGTATTATAATGGGATTGTGACTGTCAGTCAGATTATATAAATGTGTGTTAAGTGTGTTCGGTGTAAACACTTACGTTATGTTGGTTAGTGAGATATGTGATTGGGAATTAACGTGAACACTACTATTATGTGTTTAACTATTTGATTGCGAATTAACGTTAACGCTACTATTATGTGTTTAACTATTTGATTGCGAATTAACGTTAACGCTACTATTATGTGTTTAACTATTTTAGTTGCCTAACTTGTGGACTAAAGCAACTCTTTAAGTAATTGGGTTATGATGAAAGTAATACTATTGTTTTATATTAATACTTACGAGTTCTTTCATTTTCTTTGAATTAAGCTTACATTGCTTAATGGTGCTTAGTACGGTGATGCTATTGTCTCGTATTAGTAATATCGCCTTAGACTAACATGGCTGTGTTAATATTACTTCTAGTGATTTCCTAAGCTGAAGAAAATTCTTTTGCTTCAAAATATTATATTTTGCTTTTCATATTATTTGAGTGAGACCTGAATCGAATCTATGAAACGATCCTGTAACTTTATTTACTCATAATCAAACCTCAATGTTACGTGGTTAAGAAATACATTTAACTAATTATTAAATATATCTAACTTTTTATGTGAATTTGATATTACTCCTGATGATAATAATAATACTATTAACGTAAGACAAGAACCAAGAATAATTACATTAAATATAAATAAAAGGACATAGAAGAAAACTATCTATTCATTTCAAAAAGGGTAAGAGACAGAAATATTCTTACTTTAATATTTATCTTTCAAGACTTTTTATAAAATTAATAGTCCTTCTTTAGCTATAACTTCTTCGGTTCATAACCATAGCCTACTAAGCTTCGGTTAAATAATAATTCTTTATAAATACTACATGACTTTAATTAGTTTCAGTATTTTTCATAAGTAAAGAGTATCAGTCAATAAAGGATACCAAGTCCTAAGATCCAAAAGGAAAGGAAGCAACAACAGAAAATTATTTTATTAGATTTTACTTTTGTTTTGCCTTCAGCTGACTGATACCTTAATATATCTCTGTGCTATCTAGATTCATCAAGTTAACCACTTGAGGATCAAGATACGTAACAGAAGAGTGGCGACCTCGCCAGGATTCGTTTCATACAGTTTCACTCAGTTTCATTAACGTTTCACTACTTAAAATCAAATATTAATCATGCCTCAACTAATTAATGAAGAAGATGTTCGAGTTTTCATAGAATCAGAACCCACAGCCCCTGATATTGACTGTCTGTCAAAGGCTGAACTGAAAGTGCTTGCCTCATATCTCCAATTAACTGTCTCAAACATGTCTAAAGTAGAATTGGCTCAGACCATAAAAACCCACCTGTTCCCTGTAGAAGGCGGGGAGGGTGACGGAGCAGTTGGTGGGATCCCGAGTAAACCTAGCCAACTTGATGAACCATTGCCACCTGGTTTGACCGGTGATCAAGTACTGGAACTAGCCAGAATAAAGACCGAACAAACCAGAATAAATGCCGAAGCAAATGCCGAACAAGCCAACTAGCCAAAATAAATGCCGAAGCAAATATCGAACAAGCCAGAATAAATAGAATAAAGACCGAACATTATCAATATCAATATCAAACGGCTCAACTAAATGTCAATACAAATGCTCCCGTAATTGCTCCCCCTCTGGGATTGACTATGAATAGTGTCATTCCACCTTTCACTGAGGATAATGTGCAGGATTTCTTTGTTTTGTTTGAGGAAGTTGCTGGAGGTATGAAGTGGACAAGAGATCAATGGCCTTTTATGTTACAAACTGTTTTGACAGGGCAGGCTCGAGCCACGTATTTGTCAGAAGTAGCAGAAGTTAGGCAGGATTATGACAATCTCAAAGAAGCTATCCTAAAAACCTATCAATTGCAGCCTGAGGCTTACAGGCAATCTTTCCGTAAAAACCAGAAGAAAGTAGAAGAAACCCATAAGGTATTTGCCAGGACCATGACTAAAACTTTCAATCATTGGGTCAAGAGTAAGAAAGTCACAAGCTACAACGATCTGAAGGAGTTGGTCCTGTTAGAAAATTTCCTATGGAAAATTGATTCTTCTGTATCCTATCATTTAAAGGGGAAAAAGATAGATTGTCTTGCTGACGCCGCTGACATGGCTGACACATACGTGCTCAACAACAAATTTCGTGGAAAGAAGCCCTACGATAATTCTAGCTCTAATTTTAAGTATCCCAATCACAAATCTGACAGACCCAGTCACAAGCCTATAACGTCTTCCCCAGCTAGCCAAAATAGAAATGTTCCCCCAACTAAAAATGCGACTCAGGGCAATGGTAACAGAGGTGGGCCCCAAACTAATAATAATGCTCAAAGAGGGAACGTTCCCGTATCTCCTAAAGTATGTACTTTTTGTGGCAAGAGAGGCCACCTAGCTTATCAGTGCTGGGCCAAGGAGAGAACCGAGAGATCGGGGCAGACAGTTGCCGCCGTATCTCAAACTCCATATGTGCCTGTAATGCAGGACTCCCGGCAGAAGGAGTACCTAGCACCAAAAGTTCCTTTAATGCAGGACTCTCGACAGAAGGAGTACCTAGCAGCTAATGTAAATCATCTAGACAGGGGTGTAGTAGCATGTGTGGTGCAACCCACTAGGGTTAAGCCAATAATAATTTCACCATCAGTGCAGGACAGTTACCGTCCCTTTATTTCATCTGGCAACGTGAGATTAAATGGTTGCATGCATGAGGTAAAAATTCTGAGAGACACAGGTTCTACTAGCACCCTCATGGTGAATCCTTACACTGAGTGCCCACCTGGCGAACCAGTTGTAATGAGAGGTGCTGGAGGCCAGTTTTATGCATACTTGGTAAAAGGCGAAATTGAATGTGAGTTACTACAGGGTGAGGCCACCATAGCTTTGTGTAGGTCCCAAGATATCCCTGTGCCTGGGGTAACACTCCTTTTGGGGAATGATGTAGCAGGTGAGAAGGTCCGACCAGACCCCATTTTGTCACTTTCCCCTGTTAACGAGCCACTAACCGGTGAGCTCGACAAGGAGTTGCCAACTGTTTTCCCTGTGTGTGCTGATAAACGTTCAATGTCTCAAGTAGCAGTTCCCTCAGACAGAAATGTACCGAATGTAAGAGTTGATGGAAGGGATGATGAGAGTGTGAATGACGCTCCAACTGTGCCTGATGATGTGACTGAGGTGGATTTATCTGACACCTTTATGGCTCATCTTGACCCTAACGATGACCATGAAACCCCTCCAAATTGTCCTAGTGGCCTGGTAGAGCTACAGAGAGATGATCGTGAATGCAAGGAGTTAGCTGCCAGGTCCGTGAGTGAAGATGAATGTGAGAAGGAGGGTGGTGAATGTTTCTACCTCAAAGGAGGAGTATTGTGGCGAAGATGGAGACCGCCACACAGACCAATCGATGACGGGGCTTGGGACGTCCATCAAGTAGTAGTCCCCAAACCTTCTCGTAAAGATATCATGGAAATGGCACATTGTATACCATTGGCAGGACACCTAGGTGTGAGAAAAACCCTAGACAGAATCAGATCCCACTTTTACTGGCCAGGAATGCGTGCAGATGTAGTGGAGTGTTGTAGAGTGTGTCACACTTGCCAGATGACAGGAAAACCCAATCAGAAGGTGCCTGTACATCCTCTGGTGCCCTTGCCCGTTTTCGAGAATCCTTTTACTCGGGTGGTAGTGGACATTGTAGGCCCATTGCCTAAGACTTCCCAAGGTAACATTTATTTATTAACTATCATGGACATGGCAACTCGCTACCCAGAGGCTATACCCTTAAGGACTACCTCTGCTCCAACTGTAATCAAGGAACTGCTCAAATTTTTCACCAGAATGGGTTTCCCCCATGAGGTGCAAAGTGATCAAGGAACTAATTTTACCTCTAACATTTTCCAGCAGTCCCTGAAGGAGTTGGGTATCGAGCATGTAAAGTCTAGCACCTACCACCCAGAGAGTCAAGGGGTTCTCGAACGATATCATCAGACATTAAAGGGAATGTTACGTAAGTATTGTACAGAGACCGGAGTTGAGTGGGATAAGGGGGTACCTTTTCTTTTATTTGCTACTCGTGAGGTTCCAACTGAATCCCTGGGTTTTTCCCCTAATGAGCTAGTTTTCGGTCACCAGGTAAGAGGTCCTTTGCAACTATTGCAGGATAGCCTAGTTGGCCAGGAGGGGAACCAAAACCTCCTCAAGTATGTTTCAGATTTCAAAACCCGGCTGAGATCCTCATGTGAGTTTGCCGCTCAAAACTTGACAGTGGCTAAAAGCTCCATGAAGAAATGGTATGACAGAAAAGCCCGTGAGAGGGAGTTTAAGCCCGGTGATGAGGTTTTGGTCCTGCTCCCCCCTTTTGGCCAACCATTATCTGCCAAGTTCAGGGGCCCATATAAGATCATTCGGAGGGTGAGCATTACCGATTATCTAGTCACTACCCCAGACAGGAGAAAGCCCACGCAAGTATTCCATATAAATATGTTGAAGCCCTACCATAGGTCCCCTGATTCCTCTCCTCCAGATTCTCCCACTGTGGCAGTGAATGTCAGGACCTGTGAACAGCCTGGTGCGGACAAAGTCTTCAGTTCTCTTACTGACCCGCAACAGACTGTTCCAGAGCCTGAAGGTATCCATGCAGACTTTGACTTGTCATGTAGCCTATCCAACTTTCAGTATAATTCAGTGGCTTTGAGGGAATTACCATCTAAACTATGTCATCTTCCCTCTGATCAAGCGAACCAACTAATCTCTGTTTTATCTCAGTCTCCCAGTGTGTTCCGTGATACTCCAGGGCTCACTTCTTTGGCCGTGCACGACATCGACGTAGGGGATGCAACTCCCATTAAACTATCCCCCTACCGTGTCTCGCCACAACGCAGGAGTATACTGCAGGTCGAGCTTGACTTAATTTTTTCAAACCAGCTGATCACAAGGGCCTTAAGCCAGTGGAGTAGTCCGGTCATACTTGTGCCAAAGCCAGACGGGAGCCATAGGTTTTGTAGGGTCTATAGGCAAGTCAATGCTGTCACAAAGAACGATACCTACCCACTGCCACGGATCAAAGATTGCATTTACCAGGTTGGCCTCCTACAGCAGTAAGTTTAATTTAATGAGAGGATTTTGGCAATTAGCTCTCCCTTGTAGCGAGGTAAATATCATGCTTTTGTAGTGCGCTTTTAAGCCTTCAGCTGTGAGATGCCTTGCAGTTCGAATAACGCTCCAGCTACGTTCCGGCTATGTTCTGATGTGGTACCTGGAGACGTTGCCTACTTTGGGTGATATCCTTATTATATCCTCATTATAATCTTGCTGTTGCCAATCTGGTGGTGAATCTATATGTATTATGTTTAATATTATGTACTATACTCCTTAAACTCTTTTCTAGGGGGGAGGTCTGACATACGGAGCCCTGTATGTTAATTTAAGAGTTAGAATTAGAGTTGAAGGAGCCCACTACCCAAACGGTGAAGCAGACTAGCGAACGAGCGAGTGGGCAAACCATCTCGCCCCATACCAGCATGCTAGCCTTCACACCTCGATGACCGATGCTATGACGTATGATCGACGCCAGGAGCTGTGAGTGGACCATGCACCTATTATGTGATTCGAGGAGCTATGATTGGAGCGCGCACCATCACTCGCCTCCTGATTCGTTCCTACACCATCATTGTTTGGTATATAAGACCCGAGTTGTGGGCATTCAAATCAGTCTCATTTGGAGTTGGGGAAGGTGAACTTGCAGCTGGAGGAAGACGGGGTGAAGTATTATAATGGGATTGTGACTGTCAGTCAGATTATATAAATGTGTGTTAAGTGTGTTCGGTGTAAACACTTACGTTATGTTGGTTAGTGAGATATGTGATTGGGAATTAACGTGAACACTACTATTATGTGTTTAACTATTTGATTGCGAATTAACGTTAACGCTACTATTATGTGTTTAACTATTTGATTGCGAATTAACGTTAACGCTACTATTATGTGTTTAACTATTTTAGTTGCCTAACTTGTGGACTAAAGCAACTCTTTAAGTAATTGGGTTATGATGAAAGTAATACTATTGTTTTATATTAATACTTACGAGTTCTTTCATTTTCTTTGAATTAAGCTTACATTGCTTAATGGTGCTTAGTACGGTGATGCTATTGTCTCGTATTAGTAATATCGCCTTAGACTAACATGGCTGTGTTAATATTACTTCTAGTGATTTCCTAAGCTGAAGAAAATTCTTTTGCTTCAAAATATTATATTTTGCTTTTCATATTATTTGAGTGAGACCTGAATCGAATCTATGAAACGATCCTGTAACTTTATTTACTCATAATCAAACCTCAATGTTACGTGGTTAAGAAATACATTTAACTAATTATTAAATATATATCTAACTTTTTATGTGACTTTGATATTACTCCTGATGATAATAATAATATAATACTATTAACGTAAGACAAGAACCAAGAATAATTACATTAAATATAAATAAAAGGACATAGAAGAAAACTATCTATTCATTTCAAAAAGGGTAAGAGACAGAAATATTCTTACTTTAATATTTATCTTTCAAGACTTTTTATAAAATTAATAGTCCTTCTTTAGCTATAACTTCTTCGGTTCATAACCATAGCCTACTAAGCTTCGGTTAAATAATAATTCTTTATAAATACTACATGACTTTAATTAGTTTCAGTATTTTTCATAAGTAAAGAGTATCAGTCAATAAAGGATACCAAGTCCTAAGATCCAAAAAGGAAAGGAAGCAACAACAGAAAATTATTTTATTAGATTTTACTTTTGTTTTGCCTTCAGCTGACTGATACCTTAATATATATCTCTGTGCTATCTAGATTCATCAAGTTAACCACTTGAGGATCAAGATACGTAACAATATATATATATATATATATATATATATATATATATATATATATATATATATATATAATTAGCCGCGACGCACCCTATGTGGCGCTGGTGTTTAGGGTTGTTGTTGTTGTTGCTGTTCCCTAAGCTGCCTGGCCGAACAGCCCCGAGTCCCTGAGGAAGGCTATGGCCACGATCGGGCTTTCCCACAGAGCTCTCATTCAATGTAGATTGTGTTGTTGGCGTTAGTGGTTGTGTGAAATGCAGTCTTCTATGATGTGTTTAATGGTATGGGGTGCTGTGTTACATCCCGGGCAGACGTCGACAACAGAGTCATCCAGTCTCTTCTGATAGCTCAGGAGAGGTGGATGGTGTCCGCATCTCAGCCTGGCCAGGTGGACTCTGTCCTCGCGAGGAAGGGTGGATTCGGAAGGATGGATTTCGGGAGGTCGTGCATGCAAATGCGTGTTGTCTGTGAGTGAGTGGATGGATCGGCGAGAGATATGAGTATGGATGTGCTTCTGGAAGTTGGTTCGGGGTGGGCAGGGAGGGAGAGAGGACAATAATTGTGTGTGATACCGTGTGCTGGGTGTTGTTTTGATATTTCTTGGTGTCTGTGGGTGTGTTGCCATGTAGTTTAGTGGGTGGTCTTGGTTCGTGGAGGCTGCTGCCAGGAATTGAGTGCCTCTCATGTCCAGATGGTCTTTGACTTTGAGGATTTTGGTTTCTTGATGTAGGTGATCTGTGGGTGCAGTAGCTGTGCAGCCTGTAATGTTCTTCAGGGCTTTGTTTTGAATAGTCTGTAAGATCTTATGATGTGTTTCAGCTAGGTTAGAAGCCCAGGCTGGGCTTGCGTATTCCATCACTGATCTTATGTATTGTTTATATACTGTGGTGGTAGTTTCTTTGTTGTGTCCACATTTTGTGTGAGCAAGTGACCTGAGGGCGTTAAGTCTGAGTGTCAGTTTCTTTTTAATGTTTGTGGTGTGCTGTTTGAATGTCATATGAGTATCATATGTTACTCCTAGGATTTTGGGTGTGTGTGTATGTGTTAGGGGTGTGTTGTTTATGGTGAGTTGAGGGATGTATTCGTGTTCTCCTGTCCACCTTGTGAGCAGGGTTGCGGTGGATTTGGCTGGGGCTAGATTAAGTCTGTTTGTAGTGCACCAGCCAGGTAGTGTGTTGAGATAGGGTTGAAGGAGATCTGTTGCTCTTTTTGGGTCATAGTGTGTGCATGTGAGTGTTATGTCATCTGCATAGGAGGCAAAGTTTAATTGGGGCGTATTGGGTGTAGTTATATCGTGCATGTACAGATTGAAGAGTGCGGGCGATAGGACGGATCCTTGTGGGACTCCGTTTGGAAAGTTTCTGATTTTAGATGACTGACCGGCAAAAGATACGTGTGCACATCTGCCTGCTAGGAAGTTGGCCAGCCACCTTTTTGTGTTGTTGTGCATGTTTGTGTTGTAGATTTTGTTTGTTAGGTTGTGGCGGGGGATGGCATCGAAGGCTTTACCAATGTCGAGTGTGGCTAATAGTGATCTGTGTGGTGGTCTAGCTGAGTTGATGCCGTCAAAAGCTCTTTGTGTAAGGTCTGTGAGAAGAGTGTTTGTGGAGTGCAGTGGCCTAAAGCCATGTTGTGTTGGAGCTAGGGGTAGGTCAGGTGTAATTAGTTGTAATACTAGGCGTTCCATGACTTTGGATGGGGAGCAAAGGAGTGTGATGGGGCGGGGCGAGGAGGGTAGCGTGAGGTCTTTGTTGGGTTTGGGGAATGTGACGATGATACCGTGCTTCCAAATGTCTGGTATTGTGTTGTGTGAATAGCTGTAGTTTGATATGTTAGTGAGTGCTTGTATGCCTTGTGGTCCCAGGTGTCTGAGGTGTATGTTGCTTATGTTGTCTATGCCACAGGCGGGTGAGTGCTTGAGATTGTTGATGATATGCTTTGTCTGGTGATTGGTGAAGTGTGTATGGTCAGGGTCTGTGGGGAATTGTCTCTTACGTGGGATGACACGTCGGTCGTCTTTGTGAGGTTTTAGGTGGCTGACATGTGAGAAGTGATTGATGAGAGTGTTTGCTTGTTGTTTACATGAAGGAGTAGAGTCTGTTGTTGAGATTGCAGCATGTGATTGTGTTGTGTTGCTGTTGGAAAGTGTGATGCTGTTTAGTGTTTTGTAGAGTTTTTTGGGGTTTGTTTTGTGATCAAGTGTTTGTAGGAAGTTATTCCAATTTAGTTTTTGTTGTTCTTGTATTTTGTTGTTAGTTTGGGTGTTGAGTGCTTGAATTTGTTGGGTGATGTCTTGTGTGTGGGGTGCTGGAGAGTGTTTCAGTATGTCGCGTTGTCTGATGAGGTTTTGAATTTCTGGTGTGAAGTTGGGGTTGTGTCTTTTTCTGTTACCTCTTGGAATGTGTTTCTTGTCAGCGTTTTGGATAGTTTTATTGAGTATGTGTACAGCAGTGTTGATGTTAGTGATGGGTGTACTGTTTAGAGTTGTGAAGTGTTGTTCTGTCTCATTTGTGAATGCTTCCCAGTTAGCTCTTTTAAAATTGGTGTATGTGTGCTTGTGGCTAGCTGGGGTCAGTCTGGTTTTGGTGGTGATAATGATTGGGAGGTGGTCAGAGCCTAAGGTTCTGACCACCCTCCAGGATGTTGTGGGGGCGAGTTCTGGGGAGCAAAAGGTGATGTCTGGAGATGATGGGTTATAGAGGGCTTGGTGAGGAATATGGGTATGTTGATGGATGTCGTTAAGGATGATGAGGTTATCAGTTTGGTTTTGTAGTACCAGCCCTCTGTCTGTGTCGGGGTTGTCGACAAACCAGGCCGACATCTTGGCGTTGAAGTCACCACCCAGGATGATGTGTGGGGTGTTTGTGATGTGTTGTAAGTGTGGTCTGTATTCATTTGGTACTGTAGGGGATGTTTGGGGAGGGATGTATGTGTTTATGATGGTTATGTTGGAGTTGTTGCCAGTGCATATTTTAATTGATTGTATTTCTGTTGTCTTATCATTTGGGGGGAGGAGGGATTTGGTTTGTACACTGGTTACTATGTATGGTGTTTAGGGTTACATACATTGCCGACGCCTAACGTGCATCATTGGTCCTCAATGGCCTAGAGCAGTTAGTTCAGCAACCCTCCCGTATCCCGGATCGCATCGGAGATCGGCCCAACATTCTTGACCTGTTTCTAACTTCTAACCCTTCTTCTTATACTGTCGATCTTTTCTCTCCTTTGGGCTCCTCCGACCATAAACTTATCTCTGTCACCTGTCCTATCTCTCCAGTACAGCCACCCGATCCTCCTAGCCAGCGGCGCTTGTGGCACTTTGGCACTGCCGACTGGGAGGCTCTTCGGCAGTACTTCTTTGATTTCCCATGGAATGATTTCTGCTTCCATGGCCGAGGACCCTCGGAGAGTACTGAACGCATTACCGAGGTAATCCTATCGGGCATGGAAGCATACATTCCATTCTCTTTCTCTCAGACTAATGCTAAAAAATCTTGGTTTACTCACGCCTGTTCTACTGCTGTCCGCAATAAGGAGGAAGCATTCAAACGGTACCGACGCCTTAAAACTCAAGACTCTCATTCTTCATATGTTTCTGCCCGGAATCAAGCCAAATCTGTTCTTCGACTTGCCAAACACTCTTTCATCAATAATAAATGCACTGAACTATCCAACTCTAGCTCTTCCCAAGCTTTCTGGCATCTAGCCAAAAACCTCTCCAACAATTTCTCTTCCTCGTCTTTCCCTCCCCTTTCCCACTCTGATGGCACAACCATCACTTCTTCCTCTGACAAAGCTAAACTCTTCGCTCAAACTTTTGCTAGAAACTCCACCTTGGATGATTCCGGTGCTATTCCTCCCTCTCCGCCCTCCTCTCTCTTACTTATGCCTAATATCCTAATCCCTTCTAAAGATGTACTTTCTACCCTCTCTGGGCTTAACACTAATAAGGCGTACGGTCCGGACGGTGTTCCTCCTGTTGTTCTCAAAAACTGTGCTTCCGTGCTGACTCCCTGCCTAGGCAAACTCTTTTGTCTCTGTCTATCCTCTAACGTCTTCCCTTCATGCTGGAAGTATGCTCACATTCAACCTGTCCCAAAGAAGGGTGACCGCTCTCAACCCTCCAACTATCGTCCAATTGCTCTTATCTCTTGTCTTTCTAAAGTTTTTGAAACTATTCTTGCTTCCAAATTTCTTAAGCATTTCTCTTCTCATAATCTGCTCTCAGATCGCCAGTATGGCTTCCTTAAGGGTCGCTCTACTGGTGATCTTCTTTCATATCTTACTAACTCTTGGTCATCCTCCTTTCGGGACTTCGGTGAGACTTTTTCTATTGCACTAGACATATCGAAAGCCTTCGATAGAGTCTGGCATAAATCTTTAATTTCTAAACTACCCTCCTTCGGTTTCTATCCCTCCATCTGTGCCTTTGTCTCTAATTTCCTTTCCGGCCGTTCCATAGCCGCGGTTGTGGACGGCCATTGTTCACTTCCTCACCCTATAAACTCCAGTGTTCCTCAGGGCTCTGTCCTATCTCCTATTCTCTTTCTAATTTTTATAAATGATCTCCTTAACTGTACCTTAATTCCCATCCATTCTTACGCAGACGACTCAACCTTACACTACTCCATTAGTTTTTCAGAACGCCCCAGCCAGCAATCCCTCAACGACAAACGTAATGAAGCCATAGAACTCTTAAATTCTGATCTAAATACTATTTCCAATTGGGGCAGAGAAAACCTTGTTAACATTAATGCTTCCAAAACCCAATTTCTCCATCTATCTACCCGTCAGGATCTCCCAGCGGACTATCCCTTATTCTTCAGCAATACAAAAATCAACCCTTCATCTTCTCTCAATATTCTTGGTGTCTCTTTTTCTTCTGCTCTCATTTGGAAGGACCATATTACCAGTCTTGCTAAGGCAGCCTCCCAGAAGCTGGGTGTGCTCAACCGCCTTAGGGGGTTATTTTCCCCTGCACAGCTTCTTGCTCTGTACAGGGGCATAGTGCGCCCTTGTATTGAGTATTGTTCACATGTGTTGGTAGGTTTCTTTCACACCGCTCTCCTAGACAAAGTTGAAAGGAAGGCCTTCCGTATCATTAACTCCCGTCCACTCACCAACTCTCTGCAATCTCTCTCTCTCCGCCGCAATGTTGCATTTCTCTCGCTATTCTATCGCTACTATAATAATCAGTGTTCCTCAGAGCTATCCCAGTGCATACCACCTCCTTTACGTAGGGCACGTGGTACCCGTCTTGCAACTCAATCCCACCCCTACTCTGTGCAACTCTCCAACCCAAGAGTGAAATGTTACTCTCAAACTTTCTTCTACTCAACAGCTGAGCTCTGGAACTCTCTCCCAGAATCAGTCTTTCCCTCTTCCTATGACTTAAATTGCTTCAAACTCCGTGTGTCCAGGCATTTTGGCTCGAACGTCCCTTGATTTTGGCCCTGTCACTCTTTCAACTATGGGGGAGGGACTCGCTATAGGCAGTTATGCCTTTTGCCTCCCTCAATCACATAGAAAAAAAAAAAAATGCGTTAATAGCTGATATTCGATTCGGAGATATACTTCCGTAGGGGTTGTGCCAATCATCCCCTTAAAAGGTATAAATAAAGACAGTGTGAAGTGATCCCAAAGAGTGCAGTGTGAGAGAGCGAGAGAAAGCGTAGGACCTAGCCCGTGTTTGCGAAGTGGACGTCCCCTGGTGCAACAGGATTGGATAACTTACACAGCCACCACGTGCGGCCAGATACTCTCCCAGGCTCTTACTTCTCTACCGGAATAATTTAAGTGCCTCTTGTTTGATAAAGTGTTTTGATGATTATTAGCGAAAGGTTAAACAAGATATGTTAGTGTAATCTTAAAGGTTAAACAAGATATGTTAGTGTAATCTTAAAGGTTAAACAAGATTATGTTAGTGTAATCTTAGAAATTGTTGATTCTCTCTTCTCCTAGCTACCGTCGCTCACTTTTAGAGAACAAAACATACCATATACGTGGAATTGATATATATATATAATTCTTGGAAGATAGTTTCCTATATTCCGGATAAGAACTATACATATATTCGTTCGGGATTATATACATGCACATTATACGTAAATTCCAGTGAACGCTCATTCAGATCTTGTTATATGTATTATTATTAGCTGGGTACGTGATTGCATGTATAAGTCGTTAACAGAGAGTGTTTACGTGTCAGTCTCTTAGTTAGAATATCCTAAATATTACGCTTCCTGATTTAAAGCTCAGGTTAATCATTGTTTGAGTTAATGAATTAAACTCATATCGTTTTACGTCGCATTAACCCCTTCAGACTCATATGACGCAGAGGTTGCCAGATTAGCAATAAGAAAGAGTTCTCTCACTCTTATAATTACCTCTCCAAAATTAGTTTTCTGCCCACAGCTAACTCAAAGACAACTGCAGAGGGTGAAGTAACTAAACTAAAGGTTTCTAAATACCCCTGATGGTAACAAACGCTTTAAAGCATCTCCAATAGGCTCAAAATCGCGTCACATGTCGGAGAGGGTTAACTGCTACCCCGACGAGAATCTCAGTCACGCATACTGATTATTATATTTATTTACCTTATCATCGAATTTATATTCATTATTGTGACTCTTTGAGTTATTTGAGATGTATCTCTTGTATACGTTGAATTAATGTAAAAGTTATTCACCTGTCATTTAGTATCCTATTATCTATAAAATTCTCAGTCCTGTGCGTATGCTTCGCAGTAACTAACATCTACTTTTATCAGCAAGCTACCTCGCGGTTGCCAGTTTACCATCAGGATACTATTTATTGTTTTGAGACCAACCTCTCTGTGTTTACTTATATTGTGATTAATATAGTAACATTGTGTGTATTTACATGTACTATTATATGATCTAGTTTATTGTTTTGAGACCAACCTCTCTGTGTTTACTTATATTGTGATTAATATAGTAACATTGTGTGTATTTACATGTACTATTATATGATCTAGTTTATTGTTTTGAGACCAACCTCTCTTGTGTTTACTTATATTGTGATTAATATAGTTACATTGTGTGTATTTACATGTACTATTATATGATCTAGTTTATTCATTCCTGATTTTGATCAGGATCATTTATATCTATGTTATGATTTATGATTGATACGAGCTTATCCCTATATATATATGAGACTCTATCCTTCTTTTATGATTGTACCCTAGCTACTAATAAATGAAACGTGTATACCTCAATTGGGTATTCTGTGGCATTGATTATAATTGATATGAGATTTATAGTATCGAAGTGAGTTGTGACCCAGTTGATTATCTACAGTTCTAATCCTTTCCTCTGGTGGAAATATATAACTACTATAAAGCACGTTAAATTGTAACGTCGCATAACACTTATAAATGCTAGAGATCCTTCTTATATTGAATACACATCGATCAGTAGTAGCCAGACTAAAATAGAATGGATGTCGACGGTCCAGAAGGGGTTAACAGTGACACACTCCAGGGAACTACAGACCTTCCAGTAACCTGTGGCTGGACGGGCCAATGGCTTACCAGCCAGTGAGATTCGAGCCAAAGTCACTAGGAAAGATTTTTCTTTTTTCTATGTGAGTGAGCGAGACAAAAGGCAGAACTGCCTGTGGCGAGTGCCTCCCCCAGAGCTGAAAGAGTACCAGAACCAAAATCAAAGGCTCATTCGAGCCAAATACCTGGACACACGGAGTTTGCAGCGACTTAAGACATAGGAAGAGGGAAAGACTGATTCTGGGAGAGAGTTCCAGAGCTCAGCTGTTGAATAGAAAAAAGAATGAGATTACCTTGACTGAGCCACAATTGTATATAATTATGTCTTTCCATTCTAGCTAATTATTCATAATACACAGAGGTTCCTCTAGGTTTCCTACATATTGGAAAACACTCAAGGGAAAACGCAAGTTTCAATGCAGCAGCACTTCCGAGTTATTACTGTTTATCCAGCGTGGTGGGTTGGAGTTCTAAGAACATGAATTTGGAATGTAAATATGGCAGGTGAAGGATTTTATGTACTACTTGTGTATGTGTCGTTGGTACGTTCCACTAGTATTATCGCTGACCTGTATAACTGTCAATTTATACATATATATACTGTACATCTGCTAGTCGAAAAAGAGTAAAAGAAGAATACATTTTAAATTGAAGAGTATTTAATTATTGTATACACTGACAGTTTGCTTATAATACTGCTAAATATTCTAGAATCTAAATAAAAATTAAAAAATACATAACTACAAGAAACAGACCAACGCACATATACACGTATGCACAGTACATGTAGATATACTATTCACCCAGTCAGGTGTTGAACCTCTTATAGACCCTAGACTAACGTCGAACTGCGGCGGCCGAGTGTAGAGCACGCTCACGTGTGAATCTGCTTGACCCGAGTTTGAGCCCAGCCAAGGCAAACATATTTAGTGGGTGTGGTAGTACGTCCAGTGTGTTTCACATGCTCACACTCGGTCAGGAGCATCTCAACGACCTATACAGACTAATAACATACATACTAAAGCAACTTCAACAGCTTCCTCTCTCTCTCCATCACCCCCCCTCCCCTCCTCGGGCGATAAGCCTCCCCCCCCGCCCCCCCTATGCAATTTCTCACATATTAAATCCCCTTCCTCCCGCCACCCCTTCTCATCCTCCCCCCCCCCCCCCCACCCCCTTCCAACTGCCTCAAAATAATTTATATAGTTAACTTTATGTATACGATGTTTGTATGTAGGCTATGCGTCTATATGTATATGCTGCATGTAAGTGTACAGTATATGCGTGTACATAATGTATATATAAGTATATTTTATATATATGTGTGTGTGTGTGTGTGTGTATGTGTATGTGCGGGTACATATACAGTATATGCGGGTATATATGCATGCGTCTCAACAATTTATGTCCACCCATTCATATATTTATATTTGTATTTACTGTTATTAGGATATTACTATTTTATAATATTATTATTGAAACATATGTAACTATTATTATTGTATTAATATCATTAATATTATTACTATCATTATAAATATTAATACTATTGCTATTCACTATAGATACATACCCCCTCTCATCTCCCGCCCTCCCCTCCTCTGCCCTGACCTCTTGTTGACCTAAAAATAATCCTCACCTGCACCACCCCTGCCCTCCACACCTGGGGCAGTTAGTTTATCCCTGGATCACCCCTCACCAGTGTAGCTCTCCTTTTCTCTATAAATGTAATGTATGCAATAGGACGATAGTTACTGGGTAGGGATTTGTTGCTTTTTTTTAATATCGGTGTTACGTTGGCTAGCTTCCACTGATCAGGCATAGTTCCAGACGGCAAGGATTTTTTGAATAGCTATGTCAGTGGTTTAGAGAGCTCATCCTTAGCTTCCTTTAGGACTCTAGGTGAGATTGTATCAGGTCCAGGCGTTTTATTTACCTTGAGTTTATCTAAACAATTCAATACTTCTCTCTCTGTAACGGTGATATTGCTTAGAACATCTGAATTATCAATCTGAATCGGCGATGGTGTAGGGATATCACTGAGGTGTTCCGTTGTAAAAACTTATGCAAAGAAGGTATTGAGGGCATTACTCATTTGTACTTCGTCTTTGGTGTATTCTCCATTTTGATCGACTAACGGTCCAACAGTTGAAGTAACTACTTTTTTCTTTCTGATATAACTATAGAATTTTTCGGGTTTGTTTTACTTTGATTCGCAATATGTAACCCCCGGGTCTTTTTACTTTGCTTAATTAACTTTTTGGCTTTGCGTCGTAGCTCTACATATTTCACCCGTTCTTCGTCATTTTGTAAGGATTTTAATCTATCATTAGCAAACTTTTTTTAGCAAGCAGACAGTTTGAAATATCTTTATTCCACCATTTGGGCTTATTATTATGGCCTGTACACCGTATTTTCGATGGTATGCAGTATTGAGGGATAAGCCTTTACAAAGGCACCTCGTAGCTACTTTCTAATTTCCTATTTTCTGAAGGGTGTGAAGCGGGAAGAAAGGATATTAGGGAGAGAATAAGCTGTGGGAGTGGCTTTGTTATGTGTGTTATATCAGTCTGGTAATTAGCCAGTCTCCTTCCTTATCACAATCAATTAGGTTAATTCATCCGCGGGTCAACCTGGCCACAAAGTCTCAAATAAATTATTCCGTATTAGAAATATCTCCCTGTTAAGCAATTTGGAGGAGTTCACGATCATTATATTTAACCTTTTAAGTAAGGGAGACCTTCCAAATCTAAAAAAATTAGTCTAACATAAAGGAGAATATGTTTGAGGATGATAATCGCAACCTATTTTTTTACAGTGAATCCTCGAGGTCCATCTTAAGCTCAATACAATCGACTTAAGGCCGTGTCACACAGAAGTCGAACCCACCCGAAACCGGCCGAATCGATGTAAAAATTCAAATTTCAGCCAGTTCCGGTCGATTCTGGTAACACTTCGGGTGATCTTCGATTATCTTCGGGACGTTCTTGGGATGTTCTGGGCTTGAGTGGAATCATCCGGTGAATCGGCCCAAAGTTCATGCATGCGTTAACTTTTGGGGATGAATTGGGTCAAAAAACCGTTAACAAATATTGAGTCATGATCTAGTTATATTCGAGTCATATTCTGGTTACATTCGACCCATTCGGGTCGTGTTCGATTGTATTTTGAATTGCCGATGATGACTAGAAATACTCGAACCTGGCTCGAATATAACCCAATGTGTATCAGAATTATTGACTTCCTTAAGCTGGTATCACACAAACGCTTTTTCCTTCAACATTTATCCTCAACACTGGTCTGGCAGCTTATGAGGCTAACATTTAGAATATTTCGGTGACTTAAATTTATTTATAACCAGTCTAGTTTCCGATACCAGTGAAAAGTAATCCAGAAATGATGCCAGAATTTTTTTGATCACTGAATGTTGACTATAAAAGCTCTCGTGTGATACCAGCTTTGTATCTCACTGCCAGTATCTCACCCTGTCTGTTGGCCAGTTACATGTTTCCTTGTTTGGAGTTTCGTGCATCTTTTTTTTTTTTTTTCATAACATGGTTTTGCTAAATCTTCAATGCGTTTGTTTCCACATAGCGATTTTGATAAGTTATTTTGTTTATATATTGTGTGGTTCCTGTCTTGGTGTGATTATTTCGTAAGTTTTAAATTTTAATTGCAAATCCCATTGTTTATATTGCCATTTTCAAGCATATTTTAAAGATTGCATCCTAAATCGCCTTCGAGCAAAAACCAGCCACTCAAACTCCCCTTCAAGCGCCCCCATGATTCACACACACACACACACACAGAAAGATAAGTAGAAGTGTTTGTCAGGAGTACATTAAAAAGCTGTATTAAATCAGGTATTAGACTAAATAACGATAATGAAAGTGTTTGGGTAGAGGTTAACGAAGGTAGTGAGACCATAGTTATTGGAGTTATGTATAGACCGCCAAATATGAGTAGAAATGACGGAACGTCATTATGGGAGGAAATTAAAATGGCATCAAGGTTTAGCAATGTGTGCATTATGGGGGATTTTAATTTTCCGAATATAGATTGGCAGCATCAAATAGGAGACTCTGATTCTGAGGAGTTTATAGAGGTAGTACAAGATCGTTTTTTATTTCAATTCATAGATATGCCGACTAGGTAATAATATTTTCGATTTAGTTTTCAGTAACAATGAACATATGGTAAATAATGTAGAGATAGGGGACCACCTAGGAAATAGTGACCACAATTCTGTGTATTTAAATATACAATGGAAAGGTAATACCAGAGAGAATACAACATTAATACCTGACTTCAGAAAAGCCAATTATGGTTGGTTAAGAAGAGCCCTATTAGCTGACCCTATGGTCAAAAAATTAAGTCGATCCAGGTGTCCAAATGAGTGTACCCCTTCTCAGGCACCTGTCATCTTAAGTCAGGAAGAGACGTCAACCTTGGTAGATACATACGATAATTTTATCGAGTCAGTATTCAATGCACAAAATAAATACATCCCCAAAAGAAAATTTAGATCAACACAGAACCAACCCAAATGGATGAATAATAGACTATTATATCTTCTAGGACAAAAGAGAGGAATATATAGAACAATTAGGAAAGGCGAAATTCACCTACTTGCTTACTATCAGAATCTATCAAGACAGGTTAAAAAGGATATTAGGAAAGAAAAAAGAAATTATGAAATTAAGGTTGCCAATGACTCAAAAAATAATCCTAAAGCTTTTTACCAACTATATAAATCCAAGGTTAGAGATGTAATTGAAACTTCGATAGGAGAAATGACAGAAAATTATTTAGAAATGTGCAGTACATTAAATAGTCAATTTCTTTCCGTTTTCACTAATGAAAATTTGGCACAGTTTCCAGAAGTCCGTAAGGTATATAGCGATAGTATAGAAAATAGGTTAAGTACGGTTACTATAAGTAGAAATGATGTGCTTAAGGAAATTGACAGACTGAAACCTCATAAATCGCCTGGACCTGATGAGGTATATGCTAGAGTATTAAAAGAATGTAGGGATGAGTTAAGTTACCCATTAACATTTTTATTTAACAAGTCATTGGAGACAGGTATAGTTCCAGAAGCTTGGAAGCTTGCAAACGTAGTTCCGATCTTCAAAAAAGGTGACAAATCAATAGCATCCAATTACCGTCCCATTAGTCTTACATCAATCATAGGAAAGCTACTAGAGTCAATTATTGCTAGTAAAATTATAAACCACTTAGATACATTTAATTTAATAAATTCTTCTCAGCATGGATTCACTCAGGGAAGTTCTTGCCTTACTAATTTGCTTAGTTTTTGCTCAGAGGTATATGAAGCAGTAGATAATGACAAGTCATATGATATAATATATTTAAATTTCAGTAAAGCTTTCGACAGAGTCCCCCATGAGAGATTGATGAGAAAGGTTGAGGCGCATGGAATAGGTGGGGCGTTGTTGGTATGGATTAGGTCATGGCTAATTGGTAGGAAGCAGAGAGTCAGCATAAATGGTACGAAGTCAGAATGGGGAGCAGTCAAAAGTGGTGTCCCCCAGGGATCTGTATTAGGTCCTCTGTTGTTTGTTATATACATAAATGACCTTGATTTAGGTATAACTAATAGGATAAGTAAATTTGCAGACGATACCAAATTGGGAGAACAATTGATTCAGATAGAGATATAGAGTGCCTCCAAAGTGATCTAGATACCTTACACGAATGGTCAGTAAATTGGCAGATGAAGTTTAACATTGACAAATGCAAGGTATTAAAGATAGGGAAGATGCATACAAATGTTAAATATAAACTAGCTAATATGGAATTAGAAAACTCGAATTGTGAGAAAGATCTAGGTGTGTTTGTTAGCAATGATTTGAAGCCTAGACAACAGTGTATAAGCGTTCGAAACAAGGCAAACAGGATTCTCGGGTTCATCTCTAGGAGTGTGAGTAACAGAACTGCTGATGTTATCTTAAAACTTTACTTGTCATTAGTGAGACCCCATATGGATTATGCTGTTCAATTTTGGTGTCCTTATTACAGAATGGACATAGATTCATTGGAGAGAGTACAACGTAGAATGACAAAAATTATCCATAATATTAGAAATCTTCTGTATAAAGAAAGGTTGAAGAAATTAGGCTTACATTCGTTAGAGAGACGCAGAGTTAGAGGGGATATGATAGAGGTGTTCAAGCGGGTTAGTGGGATTAACAAAGGGGACATGACAAATATACTAAAGCTCAGTGATAGCGAAAGAACTCGTACCAATGGTTTCAAATTAGATAAATTTCGTTTCAGAAAAGGTATAGGCAAATATTGGTTTGGTAACAGAGTTGTAGATGAGTGGAATGGACTACCAAGTGCTATAGTGGGATTAAAAACGGTAGGGAGCTGTAAGATAAAATTGGAGAAGCATAATTATGGACGAGAAGGGTTGGGTGTGAAGGGGGATCAGCAGGGTTGGGCCAATCAGCGCTCTGCAGACCCCCGTAATCCTGCGTTAATCTCTAACCGTTTTGGTAAGATGATCCTCAGGGTATTAGAGTGTTGAGCCTATAATTGGGGTTGTGTGGGACAGGGATCTGCCTTGCTTAGGCCAATCGGCTTTCTGAAGACACCCATTTTCTTATGTTCTTATGTTCTTATAAGTCCGTCGTCTCATATATGTTACCGGTAGTATTTTATCGCTCGCTCGCCCATAGCCACTCTCTCTCTATCTATTTATCTCTAATGCATCTACCTAACTCCCTTTTATATTAACATAACTGTGTCTTATTTGGACTTTTTGTAATCTATAAATAATTTCTAATGCTATGGAATTGGAAACAATATTATCCTTCTAGCACACAAATAATAACATGAAAAAAGAGTCAATCCAAATGTCTCCTTTGTCTTTTCAGAACCAATTAAGTCTGTCTCATAATAGTTCATGTTTATCTCTCACTTCCCCCTCTGCAACTCTCTTTCTATCTATCTATCTCTCTAATGCATCTACCTAACTTCCTTATACATTAACATAACTATGTTTTATTTGGACTTTTTGTAATCTTTGAATCATTTCTAATGTAATGGAATTGAAAATATATCCTTCCAGCACATAGATAAACAATAAATAAGATAGTCAACACAATATTTCAACCCTCTTGCTGTGCGAGGCGCCGAGGAGCTTCGGAGACAGAAGATTTACGTTTGATAGATTTTTTTTTTTTCCCACGGTATACACAAAATGATAGGGAAATATTGTAACATGTTTTTAATTGACATTTGTGTCGTTTTTGCTGATTATGAGTTGGTGGAAAAAAATGTCTTTAATTCCATCATATCGGAAATGATTCACAGATTATAATATATTATAAAAGTGTATGTTATTTGGTCTCTATATTATAGAGACCAAATAACATACACTTTTAAGTGTGTTCAATAGTTTTGCATTATCAATAGGGTGTAGCACAAGGCTTATCAACATCGTTACCATTAGACGATATTATTCAGGTTAAAAAACAATTAGCAGGTTTCGAATTGTTTTACTTAATCCTTTTTAATACCACAGATCCTTCTTCAATATACTCTCATTATACTCTGGCAACTATTAGACGACTTTATTCAGCGCAGGAAGGGCGTCTACCCATTGAAATGCTTCAGACAATATCAATTAATTCCTTTAGATACCATAAATCCATCCTAAGCTTCATAAAATCGTCTAAATGTTGCTGAAATCAAATAAATATGACGTCACCGATACAGAAAGGGTTAACGAAAAATAATATAAGCAATTATTTAACATACTATGATCTTCGACCTATTCGACTGACATTCGACCTAACTTCTTCTAGTTCGGTTGTTGATCAACTGAGCTTCAGCTGAGCTTCGGTAATAATTCTGTTTATTTCCCGGTCTTCGGGACATATTCGAGTTATATTCGACGCATGATCGAGGCTTCTTCGTTCCACATCGGGTTTCCTTCGAGTTACGTACGGGGATTCATAGACTCATCATCGACTTTCATTCAGGTCCATCGGGTTATATTTTAAATTCATTCGGGTCAGTGTCTGGTTATATTCGACTCCGAGTAACTTTCGGGTAATTCGGTTCAAATATGCAAGTACAAAGGAAATCAAGCAACAACAGATCTAGTGACCCTTCTAGGTTGCTTGTCCTCCAAAACACTGAGGATCAAGTGTCCAAACAGTGGTTTAGAGTGGGTAAGGGAACATTGGAAAGGGAATTACTTCCCTGGAACTAATGTCCGTGGCAGGATTAGGAAGTTAGTAGGGGACAGATGGGTTAGTAACTGAGGGGGGGATAAAATAAAGTTATTCATTTACAAACGCAGTCAGTCGCGGGTTTCATGCGAGATATTTGTCTAGGCGGAGTTTAAATGAATCAACGGTGATGCAGTCTATAACGTTTCGGGGAAGCCCATTCCACAAGTTGACAACTCGATTGAAGAAGAAATTCTTAGATTCGTGTGAGTTAAAAGATTTACCAATAATTTTGCAACCGTTTCCCCGCGTGTAATTAGATTGGTCGATAGTGAAGTACTTACTACAGTTCATATTGTCGATGCCTTTGATGATTTTGAACACTTGAATTAAGTCACCTCTTAATATGCGCTGGGTTAAAGAAAATAGATTTAATTCTCTAAGACGCTCTTCGTATGGTTTGTTCTTTAGGCTAGGTATCATTTTGGTAACTCTACGTTGAACTCGTTCTAGCTTGTTTATATCTTTTTGGTAATAAGGGCACCAGGATTGAACGCAGTATTCCAGAAGAGGGTGGACAAGTCATCGACTTCGGGCGGCAGTCGGCCAACGTTCGACTTCTGTGTGACACGGCCTTTACATTGATATGAATATAATACAGGAATTAGTAAGCTATATTAAACAAGTTGTTAGATGGGTCGGAGTTTAATATAGTACAGGAATTAGTAAGCTATATTAAACAAGTTGTTAGATGGGTCGGAGTTTAATATAATACAGGAATTAGTAAGCTATATTAAACAAGTTGTTAGATGGGTCGGAGTTTAATATAATACAGGAATTAGTAAGCTATATTAAACAAGTTGTTAGATGGGTCGGAGTTTAATATAATACAGGAATTAGTAAGCTATATTTAACAAGTTGTTAGATGGGTCGGAGTTTAATATAATACAGGGATTAGTAAGCTATATTAAACAAGTTGTTAGATGGGTCGGAGTTTAATATAATACAGGAATTAGTAAGCTATATTAAACAAGTTGTTAGATGGGTCGGAGTTTAATATAATACAGGAATTAGTAAGCTATATTAAACAAGTTGTTAGATGGGTCGGAGTTTAATATAATACAGGAATTAGTAAGCTATATTAAACAAGTTGTTAGATGGGTCGGAGTTTAATATAATACAGGAATTAGTAAGCTATATTAAACAAGTTGTTAGATGGGTCGGAGTTTAATATAATACAGGAATTAGTAAGCTATATTAAACAAGTTGTTAGATGGGTCGGAGTTTAATATAATACAGGAATTAGTAAGCTATATTAAACAAGTTGTTAGATGGGTCGGAGTTTAATATAATACAGGAATTAGTAAGCTATATTAAACAAGTTGTTAGATGGGTCGGAGTTTAATATAATACAGTAATTAGTAAGCTATATTAAACAAGTTGTTAGATGGGTCGGAGTTTTAACCCTTTGAAACCTCAAAGTTCTTCAGAATAAAAGTTAAGGGGGGATGGGCGTATTTATGTGTTCATGTATGTTTCTTTTTATTGATGTATTTGTTTCCTCCGTAGACCTCCATCAAGCGTAAACAAAATCACCCCCCAAGTCCCTCCTTCAAGATAAAATTGTATATTGTTCGATAGAAAAATTTCCGGCCAAAGGCCGGTTCCTCTTAAATTACTGACTCGCTATAGCTCGCTAGGAAAAAATGGACACCTAAATGACACGAAAAGTCTAAATATTGACAATAAAAATGGGTCGAAAGGTCATAAAATCGCCTAACTAAAGGGCTAAACGTCATAAAATCTGAAACTTTATGTGGCTAAACATGAGGGTTAAGGGAGGCCAGAAAGAACAACCATCCCCCATTAATTCCGAGGATGGGACGTTACAAACATCCATTATTTACCGGGTTTTCTTTACTGTTAGCTGTTAGGTGTTTGATATAAGGAGACTGTTCATCCATCTCGCCATGCCTGACCATCGAACTTGAGCATAGTCATTTGTGAGTCGAATGTGCTATTATTGCGCCACATGTCATTATTCCTAAACTGAATATCATTATTTAGCTACAGTTAAAATATATTATACACTTTAATAAAGGGATGATAAATATTTTATTCACAAAATGCAATCACATTGTTCGACACGTTTATCCGGTTAGTTATTTCATCCCATACTTTCTATTGCTTTAAATAAGCTGAACAAAACGATGTGGGATTTCTGAAACGTGTAAACGGCAACCCCACAACGACGTATGGCACTGCATAAACCACATGTTGAATACATATGAAGCGAACTTTTACATGTTCCATAAGTAAGCGAATTAATTATGACAAATGTATGGAATATTGTCATTATGAATGTGCTTGGTCCTACATTACTGTACATAAAGAGCTAACCACAGCATAATAGTCAATTTCTTTCCGTTTTCACTAATGAAAATTTGGCACAGTTTCCAGAAGTCCGTAAGGTATATAGCGATAGTATAGAAAATAGGTTAAGTACGGTTACTATAAGTAGAAATGATGTGCTTAAGGAAATTGACAGACTGAAACCTCATAAATCGCCTGGTCCTGATGAGGTATATGCTAGAGTATTAAAAGAATGTAGGGATGAGTTAAGTTACCCATTAACATTTTTATTTAACAAGTCATTGGAGACAGGTATAGTTCCAGAAGCTTGGAAGCTTGCAAACGTAGTTCCGATCTTCAAAAAAGGTGACAAATCAATAGCATCCAATTACCGTCCCATTAGTCTTACATCAATCATAGGAAAGCTACTAGAGTCAATTATTGCTAGTAAAATTAGAAACCACTTAGATACATTTAATTTAATAAATTCTTCTCAGCATGGATTCACTCAGGGACGTTCTTGCCTTACTAATTTGCTTAGTTTTTTCTCAGAGGTATATGAAGCAGTAGATAATGACAAGTCATATGATATAATATATTTAGATTTCAGTAAAGCTTTCGACAGAGTCCCCCATGAGAGATTGATGAGAAAGGTTGAGGCGCATGGAATAGGTGGGGCGTTGTTGGGATGGATTAGGTCATGGATAATTGGTAGGAAGCAGAGAGTCAGCATAAATGGTACGAAGTCAGAATGGGGAGCAGTCAAAAGTGGTGTCCCCCAGGGATCTGTATTAGGTCCTCTGTTGTTTGTTATATACATAAATGACCTTGATTTAGGTATAACTAGTAGGATAAGTAAATTTGCAGACGATACCAAAATGGGGAGAACAATTGATTCAGATAGAGATATAGAGTGCCTCCAAAGGGATCTAGATACCTTACACGAATGGTCAGTAAATTGGCAGATGAAGTTTAACATTGACAAATGCAAGGTATTAAAGATAGGGAAGATGCAAACAAATGTTAAATATAAACTAGCTAATTTCGAATTAGAAAATTCAGACTGCGAGAAAGATCTACGTGTGTTTGTTAGCAATGATTTGAAGCCTAGAAAACAGTGTATAGGCGTTCGTAATAAGGCAAACAGGATTCTCGGGTTCATCTCTAGGAGTGTGAGTAACAGAACTGCTGATGTTATCTTAAAACTTTACTTGTCATTAGTGAGACCCCATATGGATTATGCTGTCCAATTTTGGTGTCCTTATTACAGAATGGACATAGATTCATTGGAGAGAGTACAGCGTAGAATGACAAAAATGATCCATAATATTAGAAATCTTCCGTATGAAGAAAGGTTGAAGAAATTAGGTTTACATTCGTTAGAGAGACGCAGAGTTAGAGGGGATATGATAGAGGTGTTCAAGTGGGTTAGTGGGATTAACAAAGGGGACATGACAAATGTACTAAAGCTCAGTGATAGCGAAAGAACTCGTACCAATGGTTTCAAATTAGATCAATTTCGTTTCAGAAAAGATATAGGCAAATATTGGTTTGGTAACAGAGTTGTAGATAGGTGGAATGGACTACCAAGTGCTATAGTGGGATTAAAAATGATAGGGAGCTTTAAGATAAAATTGGATAAGCATATGGACGAGAAGGGTTGGGTGTGAAGGGGGATCAGCAGGGTTGGGCCAATCAGCGCTCTGTAGACCCCCGTAATCCTGTGTTAATCTCTAACCGTTTTGGTAAGATGATCCTCAGGGTATTAGAGTGTTGAGCCTATAATTGGGGTTTGTAATTGGGGTTGTGAGGGACAGGGATCTGCCTTGCTTAGGCCAATCGGCTTTCTGCAGACTCCCATTTTCTTATGTTCTTATGTTCTTATGTTCTTATAATATGGTCCTACATTACTGTATATAAAGAGATAACCACAGCATAATATGGTCCTACATTACTGTAAATAAAGAGATAACCACAGCATAATATGGTCCTACATTACTGTAAATAAAGAGATAACCACAGCATAATATGGTCCTACATTACTGTAAATAAAGAGATAACCACAGCATAATATGGTCCTACATTACTGTAAATAAAGAGATAACCACAGCATAATATGGTCCTACATTACTGTACATAAAGAGATAACCACAGCATAATATGGTCCTACATTACTGTACATAAAGAGATAACCACAGCATAATATGGTCCTACATTACTGTACATAAAGAGATAACCACAGCATAATATGTGTTAGTTAGCGTGGATATAAATAGACAGGCACACCTATTACAGGTAGCGCCAACGAACTTGATAATAATCTAGACCCCTTAACTTCTTATAACTCAAAATGAATGAAAGCAATCGGGCTGACATTTGTATAATCTGGGTTGAGTCCACCAGGAAATAGGATTGGAAATTTATAGCCAGTTTGCTCAAGGTTCATTTGATTTACGAAGAGGTCAGGGATCGAGATAATTGTCAAGTTCGTTGGCGCTACCTATAACACTCGTAGCTATCACAGAACTAATCGTAAGGGGATATGGGTGTATTTATTTGCCTATCTGTTTATCAGTGTATTATTCTTTTACTTTCCTCCATCAAGCTTAAAAAACACTCCAAGATCCCATTTCAAGATTATGTCCCGGCCGTAGTATGCGCGTAGTAAGCCGTTTACTACTATTGCAGGCTCGCTATAGCTCGACAGGAAAACAATCGATACCTAAGTTGCCCGAAAGGTCTTAAGTTTGACAAAGAAAAATGGCGAAAGGTCTTAAAATCGCCAAACTAATCGGGCGAACGTTTTAAAATCACCTAACTAGTGGGGATAAACATGAGGGAGAAACGGGGCCAGAAAATCCAACCATCCCCTTTAAAATTATTATGGCATCTATATGCTATTATACAATGTAAACTGGCTTTATCTATATGCTATTATACAATGTAAACTGGCTTTATCTATCAACCCTCAAGTTGAAATAGTATATTTTTCTTGACATTTTTGTTTTAAAAACATATTGTTCTGTAACGTGTACCGGTATTTCAGTTGGTGTACATGCAATACTGGCTCTGCTTAGATGAATATATAACATACTGTATAATTATACAATAATTAATCAATGTACACTCAATCATACACTTGGGATTAGTACATCAACATTGCAATTAAATAATAATACAATATATCAGGATTCGACATAACATCAATACAAAAATTCGGATGATATATTTGTGTAGCGCTGCTAACAGTTTCATAATTATGTTCTATTGTTAAATTTATTTGATGCTAAATGGTTGTGGTCGGGAGTTTGAATTATCTTGCTCCAACGGCACTACACCTGGCAGTGAGTGGGTGAGTTTGAAGCGGCCTGCACGAGATGAGGGAGGAGGTGGTGAAGGGAGGGAGGGGTGATTGAAAGAATAATGCTCTCTCTCTCTCTCTCTCTGTCTTTGTCTCATGGTTGCCCACTCACGACTCAAGGCAGCCCCATATCTGGAGCTGGTTTGCCTTTGTGCTTCACTGTCTCAACTCCGAGACTCGGACCCTCGCTCTCAGAACGCCACCTATTGAGCAATAAACTCACTATCGCATATTTTGAATATGGGAATATTCATAGAGTGCTATTTAATCTGGGAACAATGAGGGTATTTTTTTGGCATTTCAGTGGGCTTTGTGGTAATGCACTGATACTAGGTACAGCAAAAACTCCATCCCAATAATATCTTCCCATTGATACATCGGGATTCGAACCCGGGACCATTGGATGACTAGTCTAGTGGCAAGACCACTCCACCACACCTCCCCGGTATATATACTGTATATACTGTATATATATATATATATATATATATATATATATATATATATATATATATACTGTATATATATATATATATATATATATATATATATATGTATATATATACAGTATATATACGGGTATATATATATTTGTTTTCTATGTGCATGAAGGAAACAAAAGGCAAAGCTGCCTGTAACAAGTGTCTTCCCCAAAGTCAAACAAGTGACAACATTTGTGTTGGTGTATTGGAAAGAATTGTTGTGTGTTTGTTTGGTGTAGTGAAATGAAGAGGAGGAGGAAGTGTTTGTGAGAGCTGGCTGGAATACTCTCTGTGCAGCTGAGACAACAAACAGAAATAGTGAGGGAAGCCATACAAATGAAACAGGAGTTCCAGCAAATTGTTATCACGTGCCTATGAAGCACCCCTTTGATTTTAGCAATCTCTGTTCGATTGGTATCTACAATCTCCCTATTAATTGCCTATAAAGCACTTTTATGGCTTTACATGTACATAAACCTGAAGTAGTTGACATATGTGAAGAATAAACACCCATAATTCAACGTAGACAGGAGTTACGAAAGATATGATTATGATGGAAAATAAATGTGAACGAGAGGCCTGGGAGGGTGGCAGGGGAGGTTGGCGTAGGATTATCGCGCAGATTTTCGGCAACTTCACCCTTATGCTCATAATTGTATTATTGTAGCAATAAAATACAGTGTAAATTCTGTTTGATAAGCATAGTGAATGTATTTTGGGGGGCAATAACCATGATTTATGTTGGTAACACAAGTTATAAAGGTACGATGTCTATATTCATGCAATATTATTATGATTTCTTTGCTTGCAACTCATTATAGTACACTGGCAAAGAAATGTACTCTGATTGTGTGTGGAAGGCATGGTGTTTGTATTATAGATGGGAAAAAATAATATTTATGTTGGTCACACAAGTTATAAAAGTACGATGTGCTATCATATACAAACTGATATTGTATGTATAAAAGAAGAAAGACTTCTTGGTCCTTCCACTAGCACAGCCCTCACCAGGGTAGGGTGAGGCAGCCGAACGTGAGGGAAAGGGACGTCTAGGCTCCATTGCGAGTGTGAGCGTAGTGAGCTTGTGGGAATGCGAGGAGAATACTGGTATGTGATGTCAATAGGTGCCATATACGCTTATTCCTGATCCAAATTTCAGGTTTCTAAGCCTGATGGCATTGTATTTTTATGCATTTCAAAATCACACATCCGTTAAGCATGTCGTAGTCGCCCTACAATACCTTGTGGGAGGCAAGTTGCATCTGACGGGTTAAACACGTATTGGGTCCTGCACTTTAACGTCTTCTGTGTTCTACATAAGCTTTAACCCTTAACTGCAGCAAGTTAGGAGCATTATTAAGGCTTTTAAAGGGTTAAAATCGAGTGCAAATGGCCGGGAGTGCAGCGGGCCACACGTCCGACTCCCAGGGCCTACCGCCGCCCACTGACTCACCCTCCCTGTGTTCTTGAGAGGCCGGCAGTGTAGCCAGTAGTGAGCGTAGCTGGAAAAAATATACCGCTATACGCTAAACTCCCATGTTACTGGTACCACTGTATGAGAACCACGAGTGCTACGTAGCTCGTTCTGGTCTCATTTTGAAGCTTTTAGCACCTAGTTTTTTGCTGAATAAATTTCTTTTCATGCAGATACTTGATTTATCATTCAGGAGGGCCTGAATATGCCCAAATAAGCCCAAACCCCCCCCCCCCCCCCGCTAGACAAGGGTTAATGACATTGGCAGTTAGCTCCGCCTAATTATGTCCTCAATTTCATTTTCGATATAAAACAAAAATCAAATTTGGATTACAACTGTGTGTAGTCAACAACCTTCTACAAGGCAAATGGCACTGATACTGGCGAGGTAGTAAGTATACAGAGGATACAATGGAAGACAACCAACAACAGACCTAACGGTCCATATTAGTGTGATTGTACAAAACAAAATATATATATAATAATAATAATGATTTTCACAGCAATCAACTGAAGGGCTTCACCTCCATAAAAACTGTGGACCAAAAAGCAAGATTATAGTACTATGAACGTATTGATGCATGCACAAACGCAGTCAGTAGGTGATCCATAGCAAAATATTTATCTATGCGATATTTAAATGGCTGGACTCTATGGCACTCTACAACGTTTCGAGACAATGTGTTCCATAAATTGATTATTCTGTTGTAAAAGTAGTGCTTTGCTTCATGTTAACACGGTTCTGACAGTTTTGTAACCATTACTACTTACTGGATGTGTGAGAGTTTGTGTTTTTTATCTGTGTTTATTTTTTGTTTTATTTTGTTTTTGTGTTTTCCCTGTTCTTGCTCTGTCTTGAGTCGGCTACCCCCAAAATGGGGATTGGGCCTGAGTATATAGATAGATAGATAGATAGACTACTTACTTGGATTAGGTCCCATCTTACTCTGCTGTTGCTTTGATGATGAGGGTGATTTACTTTCACTTTGTGTTATTACTTTGCTCCTCCAGAGCAAAGTCTTTTTGATTCTCTGTCCTCACAACTCAGTGTCCTCAACTTAAATGCTTCTTCTGAAATCACTGTGTTGGGTGATTTTAATGTCCATAATGTTGAATGGCTCACTCATTCAGCCAGGACTGATGATGCTGGTCTTGAATGTGAGCTATTTGCAGACTCATTTAATCTCATTCAACTAGTCAACCAACCCACCCGTGTACCAGATAATCCTAATCATAATTCCCACCTACTGGACTTATTTTTAACAACCAATTCAGAAAATTATGATGTTACAGTGAGGTCCCCACTTGGATCTTCTGATCACTGTCTGATACAGGCCACCTGTCTATCACCTACCACACCTTCCCACTCTGAACCTGTTTTGGTGACTAAATGGCATTACGATAGGGCAGACTGGGAGGGTCTTCAGGGTTTCTTTATTGATATTCCCTGGACCTCTTTCTTTTCTAATGATGCACACTCCACCTTGAGCCACATACAAGATTTTGTAAAAATTGGAATGGAAACTTTTATTCCTCATCAAAAGTACAGTAAAAGATCTAATTCACCTAAATGGTTTGACCATAATTGTGCTAGAGTAACTGAACAAAAAGCAATAGCCTACAATGCATACACAAGATCAAAAACACATGAAGCCTTTAATTACTTTAGAAACATCAGAAATCATGCCAAAACTGTATTAAACCTAACTAAATCAAACTTTCTCCATAAGCAGGCAAATAAACTTCTAAATAATCCAAATGATAACAAAATATTTTGGTCTACTCTTAACTCATTCAAATCCAACTTCACTACTGCTTCATCCATTCCACCATTAAAATCTCCGACTGGCAATCTTGTAAGTGACCCACGAGGTAAAGCTAACCTTCTTGCAGATATTTTCTCCACCAACTCAACCTTAGATGACATAAATCAAGATGTCCCTGTACTTAATTTTAATTCACCTGAAATTCCCTCACTTAAGATCCACACCAGACATGTCAAAACTATTTTGCAGAATCTCTCAGTAGATAAGGCTCCTGGTCCAGATGAAATTCCTCCAATAGTACTTAAGAATTGCTCCTTGGTGCTCGCTCCTGTATTGGCAAAATTTTTCCGTCTGTGTACTCATACCTCATGCTTCCCAGTACCCTGGAAAGAAGCAAACATCCATCCAGTTCCTAAAAAAGGTGCCTCTTCAGATCCATCAAACTACAGACCAATAGCTATAACTTCCACTCTTGGCAAAGTTTTTGAAATTATATTAAATAATCACATAATTAAGCATCTGGAGAATAATAAATTAATCAGTGATAGGCAATATGGTTTTAGACGATGTCGATCAACTGCAGACATTCTTTGCCTTCTTACGCATCAAATCAACCAAGCTACAGACCAACATGGTGAAACACATACAATAGCACTGGATATATCAAAGGCATTTGATAGAGTCTGGCATCAATCCTTATTGTCGAAGATGTCACACTACGGCCTTGCATCATTAGTTCCACTAATTTCTTCTTATCTTCATAACAGAAAAATACGTGTAATGGTAGATGGCCTTTATTCTCAATTTCACTCAATAAATGCTGGTGTTCCCCAGGGATCAGTTTTGGCCCCAACTCTGTTCCTCATTCATATCAATGATCTCATATCTACCACTCATAATCCAATACATTCCTACGCAGATGACTCAACACTCCACAGTTCCTTCACATTTACCAATTCTTTCACCCAACCCGATCTTATAAATTCAAAAATAAACACTGCAATTTCTCTGAACCAGGACCTTTCTAGAATTAATGAATGGGGACAAGAGAATCTAGTTTCCTTTAATGCACAGAAAACCAAGTACATTCAATTTTCTAACCGACAGAATCTCACTGACTCCCATATATTTTTTAATGATGTAAATATTCCCACTTCCCCTAGTATTGACATTCTCGGTGTAACATTAACTACTAACTTGAGCTGGACACATTATGTTAGAAGCATTGCTAAGAATGCCTCTAAAAAACTGGGACTCCTGTACAGAGTTCGAGAATTCTTCACTGACGAGCAGTTGGCCGTAATATATAAAAGTCATGTGCGCTCTCAGATGGATTACTGTTCACCTCTGTGGGGTGGAAGTGGAGTGGTTGCATTGAGGCAGTTGGACAAAATTCAAAATAAAGCTATTAGATTAATCAATAACCCTGCAATCACACAGGACCTTCCTACATTAGCCATACGAAGAAACGTTGCATCCCTTGCATTATTCTACAGATATTTTCACAGCAATTGTTCCGAGGAACTTGCTTCAATTGTGCCGCCTCTCCACATCTTTCCCCGTAGAACTAGGGCAGCTGAGAGCGCCCATGAATTTACACTTTCTCCTCCACAATGCAGAACTTCTGCTTATCAGAATTCATTTATCCCCAGAGCTACTACTCTTTGGAATTCACTTCCCTCGAATTGCTTTCCACAAACTTACAATCAACAAATGTTTAAATCCAGTTGTTACAAACATTTTATGAATGGAGGATGCCTTTAGGCACATGGACCTTTTTGTTTTATCTGTGTTTTTCCTTCCTCCATTCATTGTCTCTTAAAAAAAAAAAAAAAAAACTTATGGGGACCCTATCGATTGCCCTCGACTGACTTTGTTTTTGTTTTTAAATTTTGGACGACGTCATCATCTGCCGAAATAAACTAGCCTCATGAGTATAGGTTCTTCCGCTTCGTCTTCCTAAAGAGGAAATGGAGGTACAGTTGTGGACAGATGAAACAGATACAGCCTTGGTCTGTCAAAGACCTCAATAGAGGGCAGCACAATTAGTGCCTATAAATTATCTGGTAACAGTGATGGTGTGGGGGTAAGAGGTGAAGGTATGGGGTGGAAGGAGGGAGGCGAGGGAGGGGGAAGGAGGGTACAGGAGTGAGAGGGGGAACTAGCGGCGAGGTGGTAGCAGGTGGGGGTGGAGGGAAGTGGTTGGCTAATTACTTTACTATGAAAACGTAATTTTGTGTTTTGAAATTGCTGTGGTATTATGATTGCACAATATTGGATTGCTGGTATTAATGAAACATAATACTGCTAAAGTTGTAGCAAATTGAAACAAAGACATCCTCCAATATGAAACTGTGTTTTTACCTCACGAATCTTAGATGGGGGAGGGGAGAGGGTATTATTAGTATTTGTATTACTATAAGGACTAGCACCAGGGTGCAGGGTGTCAAACGAGAGCCGATTCCATTATTGTTAGTGTTTATTATTGTATATGTAAACAAGTATGGTTTATAGTTCATAATATGTCTTCGGAAGTGATAACATTGCCAAAGCAAAGCTATTCCATGTTAATTTGCTTGTACTCCTTCTCATATTCATTAAAGTCTTCACACAAAATTGCTCCGGTTTAACACCCTGAGCCCGTGAACACTATCGGCACTAAAACTCATGATTAAAACGGCAGAGGTAAGCTAGGCAAATTCCAAAAAGACACATAGCTATGGGGAAAAAACGTTACATGAAAGGTAGAATACGAGCACGAGACAGAACATGTATAAAGAGATCAAGATACAAAATGGGGGGTGACAAACTATATTAGGCAACCTAGCAGTAGTGCAGAATAGGGGTAGGTGGTGGTGGATTACAAAGAAACCTGTGGCTGGAGTGGGAATTATTATATGAAAAACAATTAATTTAAACTTTGGTAATGGCATAATTAATAAGTTGTCTAACACCTCACTTACCCACCTTCGATCGTGATAGTAATATAACGAATTCTTATGCATAATACCATAAGCCTTGATAACATTAGGTAAAGGTGTGTGTAGCATTATACACGCGCTATAGGCAACTTGCTCTCTCTCTCTATATATATATATATTGGAACATAAGCACAAACCGTTTGTCGGTTGTATATCTAATTGACTTTGAAACATTATATACAGTATATATATATATATATATATATATATATATATATATATATATATATATATATATTTATATATTATATACAGTATTACAGTAAATGAAGCAAGCTTTATCTACCTATTTATCTTTGCTATATTCATTGTATGTTTTAGTCTGCTGTTTTACTGTTAGAGCAAACTGGGTCGACCGTGATTATATTTTCACACTACACTATTTGTATTTGCAGTGCAGTTCCTTGATTTGGTAAAATAAATACTACTGCATTGTTTTAGACATAATTGTATGCAACTGACCGCAGCCCTTTCTCTGTATCATCCTACTTTCTCTATCCTACTTACAAAGCCATAGGCGGATGCAGCAAACTCACTGTCTCTCATGTTCCCGATTTTGACTCCTCTGAATTCTCCACTTAATGGCTCAAATTATCCTGTCATTCTCATACTAAATAATTCTGTGTTGTCTATCGTTCCCTTAACTCTGCTGACTTTCCCAAATTCTTTGAGTATCTAAACTCTTAACTGGAACACATCCTAGCCATCTCTCCTTTCTCAGAAATCACCATCTTAGGAGAATTTAACGCTCACCACCACCAATTGCTCTCCTCTCATTCCACTGACCAACCTGAACAATATATATCTGTTCTATCCTAAATGACCTACAGTAGAGCAGTTGGTTCAGCAACCCACCCATATCCCAGATAGCTTCGGTGATCGGCCTAACATTCTTGACTTGTTTCTAACTTCTAACCCTTCCTCTTATACTGTCGATCTTTTCCCTCAATTGGGCTCCTCTTACCTATCTCACTTACCTGTCCTATCTCTCCAGCACGGCCACCCGATTGAGCCAATCTAGCCAGCCGGCGGAAATTGTAGCACTTTGGCACTGCCAATTGGGAGGTTCTCCGGCAGTACTTCTTTGATTTCCCATGGAATGACTTTTGCTTCCGTTGCCGGGAACCCTCAGAGAGTGCTGAATGCATTACCAAGCTAATCCTCTTGGGCATGGTGGCATACATTCCATTTTCTTTCCCTCAGACTAATGTGAAAAAAACTTGGTTTACTCACGCTTATTCTACTTCTGTCCACAATAAGGATGAGGCATTCAAACGGTACCAACACCTTCAAACTCAAGAATCTTATTCTTCCTATGTTTCTGCCCAGAATCGAGCCAAATCTGTTCTTCGACTCACCAAACACTCTTTCATCGATTCTATATTAAATGCACTGAACTATCCAATATCTAATGATAATGTCGAACAGGTAGAGAGAGAGGTATCTTTACCAGAATTCGAACCCACTCACTCCAGGTAAATTTGGAAGAGCTGAGCACCATAACCTCTCAGCCATATGCTCATGGCCGAGTAGTTATGGTGCCCAGCTCTTCCAAATATACCTGAAGTGAGTGGGTTCGAATCTTGGTCAGGTTACCTCTCTCTGAACTATCCAACTCTAAGCTCTTCCCAAGATTTCTGGTATCTAGCTAAAAACCTCTCCCCCAATTGTTCTTCTTCGTCTTTCCCTCCCCTTTTCCACTCTGACGGCACTACCGTCACTTCTTCCTCTGACAAAGTTAAACTCTTCACCCAAACTTTCGCTAAAAACTCCACCTTGGATGATTCCGGTGTTATCCCTCTCCAACCCCCTCTCTCATACTTATACTAATATCCTAATCTCTTTTAAATATGCGCTCTCTACCCTCTCTGGGCTTAATACTAAGAAAGCGTGATGGTGTTCCTCCTGTTGTACTAAAACAAAATGTGCTTCCGTGCTGACTCCTTGCCTAGGCAAACTCTTGCGTCTCTGTCTCTCCTCTAATGTCTTTCCTTCTTGCTGGAAGTTTGCTCTCATTCAACCTATCCCAAAGAAGGGGTGATCGCTTTCAACCCTCCAACTATCATCCAATTGCTCTCATTTCTTGCATCTCCAAAGTTTTGGCAACTATTCTTACTTCGAAATTTCTTAAGTATCTCTGCCCATGTAATCTACTTTTAGATCGCCAGTATGGCTTCCTTAGGGGTCGCTCTACTAGTGATCTTCCTTCATATCTTACTAACTTTTGGTCATCCTCCTTTCATGATTTCGGTGAAACCTTTTCTATTGTGCTTGACATATTTAAGTGCTTTAATAGAGTCTGGCACAAATGTCTAACTTCTAAACTACCCACCTTTAGTTTTTGACCCTCAATTTGTGCCTTTATCTCTATGTTCCTTCCTGGCCGTTCCATAGCTGCAGTTATGGACGGTCATCTTTCGCTTCCTCAACCTATCAACTATCAGCTATTCATTCATATGCTGATGACTCTACCTTACACTATTCAACTAGTTTTTTCAGAACCCCCAGCAAGCAATCTCTCAAAAAGTCACGTGACGATGCCATAAAACACTTATCTTCTGACCTATCATCAATTCTCATTTGGGGCAGAAAATATATTGTTGCTTTTGGTGCTTCCAAAACTAATTTCTCCATTTATCTACCCATCAAGAACTCCCACAGGACTTTCCCTTATACTTCAACAATACACAAATCAACCTTTCATCTTCTCTCAGTATTCTTGGTGTCTCCTTTTCTCCTGATCTCACTTGGAAAGATCATATTACCACCCTTGCTAAAGCAGCTTTCCAGAAGCTGGGTATGCTCAATCGTCTCCGAGGGTTATTTACCCCGGCACAGCTTCTTGCTCTGTACAGAGGCACAGTGCGTCCATGTATTGAGTATTGTTCACATGTTAGTCCAGTAAATCTAGCAATCATTTAACTGGACCTAGAACAAATTGCAATAGAAGGTTTTTTGGCTTTAACTTGTTTATTAGGTCCCTCTGATGAACATATATAAAGTCTCCAACTTTTGGACACTGGGAAAGTGGTTAATTTGCATAAATTCAAGATGGCCGCCGTCCAAAGCTTCAATTTACAGATAACTTTTTTCTGGTTGCTCCTAGACCCTATAAATGTATTACAAACAACGTTTTTTGGCTTTAACTTGTTTATTAGGTCCCTCTGATGAACATATAAAAAGTCTCCAACTTTTGGACACCTGGAAAGTGGTTAATTTACAGCCGAAAAACCTTACAGACAGGCTGAACTGTCTCTTTCACAAGGGGTGACACAGGCACTTTGTGCTTGTATGGGTTTTTTGACCTGTTGTCCCTCTTTTTTATAAAAAAAAAAAAAAAAAAACCATGACGTAGTATGACGTCATTCAGAGCCAATTATGTAATTCATGATAGGAGTTCGTATTCACTTGGATCATCGGTGCTTGCATCAAAGTTGCTATTTTGACAGAGTCCTTTACATTGACCACATGCACTGGAACATTCAAGCTCATTCCGTTTGCAACTACAGCGTTGAGTGTCACAGTTGCCCTTACACTGACATCTGACCAATTTCAGTAGTGAATCAGGAGCCACTGGCGAATCCATCGTCTTCGGTTCAAGCTGTCCCTTCCGCAGACACCAGCCCCATTTCTCGGGGTCCACACAGTTCCCCATCCATTCCTGGACCTGACAATAAACTCGGAACGAGTGGTATTTGGCTGCATCAGTTGTTGGGGGAAGGCTGTGAACTTCAACGGTAGTTGAACTTTTTGCCACCTTGTTGCAAAACTTTGTCTTTCGCAGTCCGTCAAGGGTGTCATTTCCTTTTCCCCCGTACAAATAAACCAAGGCCTTTTCACCAGCTGATGATATCGCGTCTTTACTTCCACTTTGGCAACAGAATGCTTCTATACATTTCAAGAAACCGTTGTCTTCCCTCACTTTCCTCAAGGCAGCCCCTTTACCAATACCATACAGTCGTGAGGTTGTGTCACATCCACAGAGTGCATGGACAACTGGCAGGACACGACAGATGCTTTCACCGAGAGCTTCTGCTACTGAGTTAATATGCCAACATTTCCCACCTTCCTTGCTCGACTTGAAGTACAAATCATTCATCCCTCGTTCCGCATAATGACACAACAGCACCAACAAGTCTGTGTCCTCACCTATCACATATGTCACGGTTTCCCTTGCATGCTCAATTCCCTTCTTCGCAATCATGACATCTGCATCTGCTGGCGCATTGACACAGTCAATTCCATTTGCCTTGAATGTTTCACACAATAAGTCAATGAAGTTTTGCTTATTGTCCGAGTTTTGACAAGAAGTTTTCCTTTTTTGACCGAAGGGGCATGGTTGGAGTGAACATCACCTTTTGACCAAAGACTCCTTTTGATCGTCGATTGTGTGTCATGTCCTTGGTAGTAGGTCCTGATTTATAACCGTCGAATACAACCACCGGGTTGAGAAAGTTTTTGGAAACATGCTTCATGTACATGCTTGCAATGTCCTCAAATGTGTCACCCTTCTTCCATGGAATCCTTTGCAATAAGGAACCACCATCCAGAACATGGGTCACAGTCCTTTCTTCCTCAAATGATTCCAATGACGACTTGGGAACAACAGCAGCTATCTCATCTCCTAGCTGTGGTTTATTGGCTTCCTTGAGCCTCCCCCACTTATCGAACAGAGCAGTAGGGTAGCTAGACAACTCATACGCAAAGACCTCTTCAACACCTAAGTCCCTGTTATTAGCAAAGATGAGGAGCCTCTGGAAAAGGAGCTGTGGGTCGATTGGTACTTTTTCAGCACTGATTGTAACCTTTGCACCCAACGACTCAACTTGATCTTTCTTCCTAAATGAAAAGTCAAAAGCATTGCTACCTTCCATCTTCTGCACAATGTTCATACCAACCTCATACAGTAAATGAGGATTGGCCGAGGCTGGTCCTGTCACACCGTTGGCAATATTCCTGAGTTCATTTGATTCTTGAAATGGATCATAATCCTTGAAGAATGCGAGAACCTTCTCTGTGTCCTTCCTATCTCGTTCACGCCTTGCTTCAGTCATTTCTTTGTGCTGCTCTGGCTTTGTGCTACAATGGCCCTTGGTCTGGTAAGTTGCACGATACTTTGTCCAATTGATGCAACTTCAAGATCACATGACTTGCCACTGAACGTCTCTTGCAGCAATATACGAAGGGACTGCGGAACGTACGCCACATTCTTTTCCAGCGACCGGAGTTCAGAAGGATCTGGATAGAAATCTCTACAAGTATCAATGTTCTTTATATCTGCTTTGATCAACCGTGCCGCAGCCCTGACTATCTTTCTTTGTTCTGCTTCCTCATCATCAGTCTGTGGTGAGTCTTTGAATTGTTGCAAAATCTTTGCAGCACTTTCTTTGACAGTTACAACATCGCTGCGTCCATGCACGTTACTAATAACCAGTTCATCCCCCAAATATGAAATAAGTTTCTGTTTCATGTATTTTACACTATACGCTTCAACATCAGGGCACAACTGGGACATTCTATCAACGAGATCAACCACTGTAGTCTGTTCATCATCATTGCCACTGACTAGGTCCTCGATTGCGAGTAGAAATGCTTCCTCTCGTGAGGCATCTACTTTGCGACCCTTGCGAGGAGGTTCACTGTCTGCGGAATCACGATATTTGGAGGGGATCTGCCTATGTGTCTGGAAATTTGAGCTGCACTGCTTGTGATATATTGCGTCAGCTGCTGGAAGATCGCGTGCAAAGTTAATTCGGCCTCTAACAGTGTCAGCCCACTCATCAGCCCTGGCATCACATGCAGAAAGTATTGTCCTTTGAAAGTTGAAGGTGCGTACTGGATACACTTCTTCTGAATCATGCTTTGTGTCCAAATAGATTTTTGTACCACAAAAAAAGCAGTTCTCTGTAAAACAAAAGTCTGGTGTCTGAGAACGAAGAGCAGGTTTTTCAGGACGTTTCTTCTGCTTCCCAGGAATTCTATTTGGCTTCGTATTGACATGCTTCTTTCAGCAATCAATGTGCACCGTTTGGCCCTCGGACACGGTAATTGATGGCGTTCCACGTTCAGTACTGGCCTTGTTGATAGTATCTGCTCCCTTCGCCCTCAGCTTGACTGTTTCTCCTTCGTCTAACGTGTTTGAGCAAATGCCGCAGGGATTATGCACCACCTCTTCTTCCATGGCTTCGGTAGATGTCGCACCAATCTGTTGAAACAAGAAACAAGATGATGGGATTAGTATAGGCCTAGGCAAAATGTAATAGACAATAATGTGCAGTAAAGGTAGGGCTTGACCTAGAACAAATTGCAATAGAAGGTTTTTTGGCTGTAAGGTTTTTTGGCTGTAAATTAACCACTTTCCAGGTGTCCAAAAGTTGGAGACTTTTTATATGTTCATCAGAGGGACCTAATAAACAAGTTAAAGCCAAAAAACGTTGTTTGTAATACATTTATAGGGTCTAGGAGCAACCAGAAAAAAGTTATCTGTAAATTGAAGCTTTGGACGGCGGCCATCTTGAATTTATGCAAATTAACCACTTTCCCAGTGTCCAAAAGTTGGAGACTTTTTATATGTTCATCAGAGGGACCTAATAAACAAGTTAAAGCCAAAAAACCTTCTATTGCAATTAGTTCTAAGTCCAGCCCTACTTTGACTGGTCTATGTGTGGGGTAGATCCTCTCACACAGCATTTCTTGATAAAGTAGAAAAGATAACCTTTCGTCTCATTAACTCATGTCCACTCCCTAACTCTCTGCGATCTCTCTCTCTTCGTCGCAAAGTTGCATCTCTCTCGCTATTCTACCGATATTACAATAATCAGTGTTCCTAACCCTCTTTCAATGTATACCACCTCCTCTACAAAGAGTACGTAGAACCCGTCTTCCAACACAATCCTACCCTACTCTTTGCAACTGTCCAACCCAAGAGTGAAACGATATTCCCAATCTTTCCCCTATTCAACAGCTGAGCTCTAAAATGCTCTACCCTGAATCCGTTTTCCCCTCATCCTATGACTGTAATTACTTTAACCTCTTAGTGTCCAGGCATTTTGGCCCTGTCACTCTTTCAACTATGGGGAAGGCACTCGTCACAGGCAGTTCTGCCTTTTGTCTCACTAACTCACATAGCATAATTATCTACTAACTATAAAATGACCATGCTTTTATTTCAGACTCGCTCTACAGGTTTTGTGAGTCAATTATTTAGTAAGATTAAGATTACCCTCTTTGTTGGTTAATAAGGATGTATAAAATCTAGAGTTACCAATAATGCTATTGTAAAGTCGGTTTGTAACTAAATATATCACGTGTGTAACCAGTTAGGAGGGTTATACTGTGCACATGTAGGTCAGTGATTTAGTTTAGGCTACAGTGTCGGGCAAGAAGGTTAGATTACCATATATTTTGCATTACTGGTACTGGTCATAGACTGCTGATCACTGAGCCTTGTGTCCTAGTATTCTACAGTACAGTATTAAAAGTTAGGCTAGGCTAGACTTTTGTGTTATCTAGGTTAAATCAGTAGGCTTTGAGATAGGCTAGGCTAGGAGTAAACAGACTATAGGCTGTGTGAATCCTTGAGTGCTTGCCTTATCATATTTCTGCACATATCATTAATAAATATAATTGCCTGTTACATGTGTATTTATTTTCAAGAGTGCCTTTATAACTATGATGATATTTATACCTTTATATGCTAGGTTATAGGCTGTACACATGTTATTAGGCTAATTATCAAGCCAGTTGTCCCCATATCAGGTAACCTATATAATAAATGTATAATTCTACAGCATACAGTTGTTGTTGTTGTTGTTGTTCCCCATGCTGCCTGGCCGAACAGCCCCAAGGCCCCGAGCAATTCCAAGGCCATAACCGAGTGCCCCCACAGAACCCTCCCCGCCGACCACAATAAAGCCTGGGTGACCGAAGCCACTCCATGGCGGGGGGCTGAGGAGGGTGCGGAAGAGAAAGTTGAGGGGCAAGGGAAAAATGTGACGCTTTGGCTTCCAATCTTGGTAGATTGGGAGGTCAATCCACGGAAGAGACGCCGTCACTTGAGATCTAGAAAATATATAAGTTAAAGGAAAAGTCAGAGTAAGCTATGGGTATGGCAGAGATTGCTCAGCTCTCACTCTGATAGACCAGCCCATCACCACATGACTAGAACCCAATCCTCTCAGCATCAGCTAGGAAAGGCCCTAGAAAGCCGCCTTTGGCGGGGGGATAGCTCCCCTATTTCAACCCCTTTCGGGGTTGGGCACCCGCCCTACTGCATACAGTAGTTGTGTATTGCTCACTGAGGCATTACATAAAATACATAAGATCAGGGGAGTAGTTATATAAACGAATATAATTTCCACCCCGTGACAAGTGTATATTAAGAAATCAATGGACCTTATATTATTGGATGGCAATATATTTGTCAAGATTGTATTATTGGTAACCTAAAGAAATATTGTATTAAGAAATGTTATGTTACGTGCAATAGTTTGAAAGCCCCATAAATTAAATATATGTGTATATATTCCATACCAAGTGTGTTTTTTCGTACAACAATTTTGACAACAATAAACACGGAAAGGCTGCAACTCCTCCTTTTTCAATCATCTTTTAGATACTGACCTTGTTGTTAAGCTTTATGTTATTCACAATTTACTGTTAAATGGTATACGAAATGACAGGTCAAATATTCACATAAATGAAAATGTTCCGTTTTTTATTTGAGAACGGGATTACATTATTAATGAGGACTGATAAATCGTTGCTCCCGTTTATCTTTTTCGCCTTTAATCTCTTCCTGTTTTCTGTAATCTGTTAACAGTTAATTCATCAAGCTTTATTTATCTCTCCTGGTTCATCTTTCTCTAGATTGTTAGTAGCTATATCTCAAACATTCGAAGTCTACTTTTGCCTATGTCATGATATGAATTTCGCTAACTACCTTAAACACATTTATATATCATAAAGCAGCACAATGTATTATTTTTGTTATACTAGTTGTATATACTATGCATCTTTGCTCACCATAATTATTACAATCCTATTCAGTATTTTCATTGTAATGCATTCCTAACCCTTTCTAATACGTGTAAGCTTTTTCACTTTAATTTCACGATCATAATAGGATGTTCCTCAGTTTTGGAATGCTATTTATCTATAAAATCGGTAATGGCTATCTCAATTATTCCTCCAACTACAAGACGTCCCGCCAAAAATTAATGAACTCATTTACTACAGTATATGCCATAATAAGTGAAGAAGCGTATCCTCATATCTCTGAGGCACTAACCAACTGTATACAGCTTAGAACCCGTAGCAAGGAATGGCCCTAACGCTATCTCATTTAACGCTTTCACTTCTACTGATGCCGTCAAAACATAACAAAAAACACCTGGTATACCGGAAAGGTTCTGCATAATCCTGTTTTCATTTGATATCAATTAAGCTTACACCACCCTTGCGTCATTATTGTTGAGCATATCTACCAAGAGGTTTGACCAATACATATAACGGTAAACCTGACTTTTTGGACCGACAGCGATTTCAGTAAGTTTTAGTTTGTATTTTTTTATTTTTCCTTCAGATATAGTGTTGTTTTATACCGAAGAGGAGCTGAAATTAGTATTTACCCATTATCCAATAATCTAAAAACACGCCCCCCACTAGTGGGGAGGGCTATGAAGTTCAGGGAAAATGAGGGGTTAAAAGCGTAAAAATACAATAATATCAAAACTTGGCTCGTCAAACCCATAAAACCCAATTTTGTGAATAGGTTACCCGAGCCAACTTTTGACGAAAGCTGGCTCAGATTTCACGGGGTGGAGTGGGTAGCCTAATATCTTATGTTATAAAAATAGTCAACTTTGGGAAGACATTAGCCTAACCCAACAACCTTACCTAACCTATCCTAGTATTATGGGTGGGGGCTGCCACCCCCACACCCCCGCTGGTTGGGTTAGGCTATTAGGCTAGGCTAATTTTTTTTTTTTTTTTTTTTTTTTTTTTTTTTTTTTTTTTTTTTAATGTGCTAGGCTATTAGCCTAACCTAACAATCATACCTAACCTAACCTAGTACAGTATATGGGTGGGAGCTGCCGCCCCCACACCCCCGCTGGTTGGATACTGACTGAACAACTTATTGTTTTACAGTAGGATATACTGTATTTTAGCATTTTTTTTTTGTGTTCTCCCTTATAACACATTTCAGCTCTTAATGACATATATAGCAATGATGTATATGCTCTACCGAACCTATTAGGCCTAAAAAGATCGATGGGCTAACTGTCAGTCCAAAACATCAGTATAACCAATATAACTTAGTTTTTAACCCTTAATTAGCGGCTCACCACATAAGTCGAGTTAAATAAAGCTGGACTATGTGGCGGCGCTCGACATAGGTCGAGTGGCAATTTCAGCACGTAATGTTGCTGAGAGAGAGACAAGTGGTGGCAGGAGACTAGCGAGCGTATGACTGCTCCAGACCACCGCGGCGAACCTACTGACACGAATCTCAGCTCCCTCCTCCCTCTCTCACTCGCTACATACTGAATTATATGGGGAAAGTACCGAATTACATGCTTTTTGCACTCGCGTTGCACGGTTATTGCAAGAAAACTAGCCATCATAAAAGGATCGTTATGGTGTCATTCGAAAGCTCTGTTTTGCCCTTCAGGGATAGTACTTGTTTTACGTTCTGGGTCTTATTTAGGCATGAAAATGATCACGTAAACAGCCCTATTTTGGCTAAAAACACCCCGCTGGGCGGTACATATAAATAAACCGCATAGGCCGCTCGTAAGGTGTTAATGTGGGGATATTATTTTATAACATGGTCTTTTGCGCCTCTATACCGAAACATAGAGGATTGTATTGACACATTATAATATATAACTAGTTGCTTTTCATGAACAGGTGTATTGCTATGTAAATATATATATATATATATATTATATTGTTTAAATTTTTATGGACGTATATAATGAAAAGCGATTATATATCCATGGCAATGCCAACACTGATAACACCTCCGGTACACTTAGAAAATACTTTAATTGGCGTGTTATTGATACCGTATTATATACACCATAATTATATGCATTACATACTTTCGTTACTACTATGACCTATACACTCACCATTATGCTGAAACACTCACTATAATATTTGAAGTTTGACTGACTCACCAACTGACAAATATTAACAATTTCTATATTTCTCCTTGTTAGATAACCAACAGGTTGTTCAGTTGTTTCTGAAGCTCCCATGTTTGAACAATACCACGTTCCGATATCACAACTCAGTAGGCGCTCTAAGCAGAGAATACAAAAAAAGTAGTACTACATTAGAGAATTAAGATATCATATATTTGAATGCCTATATGTCACATACATATTGCAGAGAGAGAGAGAGAGAGCAAGCAATAGCAATAGCCTGTAGCGCGTTTATTATGCTACACACACCTCACGACTCCAATATTTCGCATTCATGATCCCCCATAATTATCAAAACACAAAATTAATTATTCTTTCACAGTAAAGTATTATTTTGGCCAACCACTTCCCTCCACCCCCACCTGCTACCACCTCGCCGCTAGTTCCCCCTCTCACTCCTGTACCCTCCTTCCCCCTCCCTCCTTCCACCCCATACCTTCACCTCCTACCCCCACACCATCACTGTTACTAGATAATTTTTAGGCACTAATTGTGCTGCCCTCTATTGAGGTCTTTGACAGACCAAGGCTGTATCTGTTTCATCTGTCCACAACTGTACCTACTCCAGCAGTCTCCTTGCTTGCTGTTTCGGGAGATTTGAGATTCAGGCTGGAGTTGATAATTATTAACTTCTTTCAAGTTTCCACCAGATGATGCCTACTTCTCAGTATTGACCGAATATTTGATCATGATTATATCAATTTCCTATGAAGAAGAATTGGGGAAAATGTTGAGTTTCAAAGTTGCTATTACGCAGCTCTCCCAGAGGGATCTGCATGGAGAGGTCAGAAACACACGTCACTATGTGTTTCTGGGCTCTCAAACATCCATCTTGATATTCACCCATGCAATTATGCTTATTGTGTATAGCATAATATTATGCTCTCCAGAAGTACTTGGAAGAACGGCTATTCTCCATATCTGCCAAGAAATACCCTTAGATATTCTCCAAAATTATACTTTCAATCATTTCACCATACATGCAATGATCTCTTTCCTAATACTCCTGAAGCACAGCTTTCTACTAGGAATAGCTTTACACTTAGCTGCTATAATATAAATAGTGTACCACAATATTTTCAGGATTTTTCTGAGAACCGTTTGAATCCATTTGCATATAAATTTGATGAAATCGGCTTAGGCAAAACAAAATTAACCAATGAGATTGAGCAACTGTACAACATTCCAAATTATAATAAGCTTACTGATATCTTGTCACGAAACAGTGGTGGAGTGGGAATATTTATAACAAACAGGATACAAGTATGTATTTAGACACGATTTAACTATTCGGCAAGACAGTGTTCATTGAAAATAACAATAACAATTATTGTTATTGTTTATACAGAAGGTCTCATACGGGTTTTTAACATTTATCAGAGATACAGTATATACCTTTATACTGTCAAGGGTAAGTGGAGATGATAAATTGTGCAGATCATTAGGCTATCCAGTGATGACATGTTACAAAACTAGTAGTAATTCTTCACCAAAAAGTATTGATAAGGAAGAAAACGTTATGTATATATTATATATATTATATTTTCACATTCCCCTAAACTTATAAGTTCAGTTGTATGTGTGTTATAATAATTTACATAGCCTTTGTTATATTGGGAGAGAGCCATGTTTGCTCTCTCTCTCTCCCTGCATCCTTCGTGTGTGTGGGGGGTGGGGGTGGAGGGGGGGGGGGGGGTGACGTCATGGTTGCACCATGTGAGGCAATACCTTGTAGAGAGGCTAGCTGTCTCTTTTGTTGCCACGAGTATAATTACTTCTTTTGTTCAGCCCTTGGGGGATTATTTCGTTTATCATAAGTTTGCACCATGATGTCTTATATTTACTTGATTACTTTTGTATAGTTAATGAGAACCTAGGAGCTTAGAATAATTGTTGAGTCTAGCAATGCTTGGAGCCCTCCCCCCCTCCTGGGACTCTGGTGAGTCTGGTGTTCACATGATCTTCACATGATCGTCACTCGTGAGACAGACACGATACCAAGCACATGTGCTGCGTGGGCTGTCACAGGCTTGCCTCATAGTTCCCTTATTCACCGCATTTACCACCTTGTTTCTTATTGAATAGTAGCAGGGCAAGTCTGGGAGTCATATAATGGTGTCCTTATTACAGAATGGACATAGATTCATTGGAGAGAATTCAGCGTAGAATGACAAAAATGATCCATAATATTAGAAATTTTCCGTATGAAGAAAGGTTGAAGAAATTAGGTTTACATTCGTTAGAGAGACGCAGAGTTAGAGGGGATATGATAGAGGTGTTCAAGTGGGTTAGTGGGATTAACTAAGGGGACATGACAAATGTACTAAAGCTCAGTGATAGCGAAAGAACTCGTACCAATGGTTTCAAATTAGATAAATTTTGTTTCAGAAAAGATATAGGCAAATATTGGTTTGGTAACAGAGTTGTAGATGGGTGGAATAGGCTACCAAGTGATATAGTGGGATCAAGAACGATAGGGAGCTTTAAGAAAAAATTGGATAATCATATGGACGAGAAGGGTTGGGTGTGAAGGGGGATCAGCCGGGTTGGACCAATCAGCGCTCTGCAGACCCCCGTAATCCTGCGTTAATCTCTAACCGGTTTGGTAAGATGATCCTCAGGGTATTAGAGTGTTGAGCCTATAATTGGGCTTTATAATTGGGGTTGTGTGGGACAGGGATCTGCCTTGCTTAGGCCAATCGGCTTTCTGCAGACTCCCATTTTCTTATGTTCTTATGTTCTTATTTAATCATAAAAGTATTGTTATATCTTAATTATGTTGCATACAGGAGTTGTCTGCATTTCTTAGAGATACTGCATTTCTTTTTCCTGGCAATCTAGAGTATAAGCTTCTCCTTTTATTCTTCCATGTCGTTTCCATTATTCTGCTGCAGTGTTTAATATATTTATGTGTGAATATTATTCCTGGTTGGTATCTCTAGTGGTTTGAGGATTGGCCTGTTTTCTTAGTTTTTGGTAGGCCTTTGAGGAACAAGGTTGTTGGGTGTGTGTGTAGGCCTGCAGTGCCATAATAGGCTACTGTCCTCTAACTCGGGCCTTAGTTAACCCTTTTAGAGGGTGGCAGCCAGGCTTCAACCTACTAAGATACCAACCCTTGTGCCTTGTTTAGTTTTAGCAGCAATACATTCGGTGCAGTCAGGGACTAGGGGTGGAGCCTGTTACTAGGTGAGGTTGTCCCCATTGCACTCAGTTGTATTGAGCTAACCCCAGATGATGTTGTAAAGGTTAAATCATTAAAGTTGTTTACCCCTTACAACACCACCTCCGAGCTGTGCTGAAGAGAGCCACTCGGTGTATTATTAGGACATAGCCTAGGGATAATAGGCTTGGCACAGAGGTTTATGCACTGGACTTTCCATGGTTTTTTGCTCTGTATTGTTCTCAATTCCTAAGCGATTGGGCGATATAGATTGTTCTGGGAGTCTAGTAGTGGTATGGTTAGGTAATATTTGGGCAGTTTAGAATAACCTTAGAAGTTCTCTTGCATACTACACGCACTATGGACTAGACTCGGGACAATAGAAATTTTTGTGTCTCCTTGTTACTGCTTTAATAGAGTAAAGAGGAAGATAACCATTTTTCCTAAAGAACCTGAGTGTCTTGGTGTTCGAGTCAGATATTAAGAGCGTGTCTGTTGCAGGGTAGTACGGTGCTGTGGGCTAGGCTATTAGAGCATCTGGTTGCCCCGGCTCCCCTCGTAACAATATATATATATATATATATATATATATATATATATATATATATATATATATATATATATATATATTATATACAGGTATATATATATATATATATATATATATATAAATAAGCTACAGTACCAATACCATTAATAAGTTTAAAAAAGCAATGGAAAATGCTTCATGGAAAATAATGTACTGTTCAAATATCCCCTATGTAATACTGTATATCCCCTATGTAATACTGTATATCCCCTATGTAATACTGTATATCCCCTATGTCATACTGTATATCCCCTATGTAATACTGTATATCCCCTATGTCATACTGTATATCCCCTATGTCATACTGTATATCCCCTATGTCATACTGTATATCCCCTATGTAATACTGTATATCCCCTATGTCATACTGTATATCCCCTATGTAATACTGTATATCCCCTATGTCATACTGTATATCCCCTATGTAATACTGTATATCCCCTATGTCATACTGTATATTCCCTATGTAATACTGTATATCCCCTATGTAATACTGTATATCCCCTATGTCATACTGTATATCCCCTATGTAATACTGTATATCCCCTATTTAATACTGTATATCCCCTATGTAATACTGTATATCCCCTATGTAATACTGTATATCCCCTATGTCATACTGTATATCCCCTATGTAATACTGTATATCCCCTATTTAATACTGTATATCCCCTATGTCATACTGTATATCCCCTATGTAATACTGTATATCCCCTATGTAATACTGTATATCCCCTATGTCATACTGTATATCCCCTATGTCATACTGTATATCCCCTATGTAATACTGTATATCCCCTATGTAATACTGTATATTTATAGTAACTTCGTGACAATATTTAGTGCTTCCTTCAACAAATATTTACCTATTATCACTAAGCGAATAAAGGTAAACTGTCTTTATGAGCCATATGTCTTTCCCGAAATAAAAGAGATGATAATAGAAAAGGGCTAAATTGGCGAGAAAATATGCATTAAAACCCATCACGTTTGGAGATAGGTACCATAGGCTTCGTAATCAGGTTACCCAATCTATGAGAACTCCAAAGGGAAATGATTATAAACGAAAGCTAGAAGAAGGTGCTGGTACCTGTAAAAAAAGGCTTGAAATATAATAAATTATAAGTTCTAGTAATACGTAAACAGCAAAATATAAGTGAAACATTAAATCATAACAACAATTAAATTGATGAACCAGATATAATAACAAAACTATTTAATTCATAGTCTATTAATGTTAGCCAAAATCAAACTGAAAAGTATAGGGAATCCAACAATTATCTCCATTCATACCTGCAAAAACAGACAAGAATCATTATTCTCCATGCCTCCAGTGACTAAAGAAGACTTATTAAATACAGTTAGCCAGCTGCGGATTCCTCTCAAGGCTGTGATGGAATACCTGTGAAAATGTTACGAGTAGTGGGGCCTTCTTTGTCTCTCGCAATTATACACCTCTTCAATATGGCCTTTTTCACGGGTATTTTTCCTGATTATTTTATCATTGCGTAAGTTTTACCAATATATATATATAGTTCTGGAGATAATACACTATTAAATACTCATCGACCAATATCAGTATTAGGCTACCTGTGAGCAAAATATTAGAGAAAATAATGCAATATAATTATTGTGTACGTATAACGGTGCAATTTCTGATGCCTAGTATGGATGTAGACATGGGAAAGCGACGGAGATTGTTCTAATAACATTAAATAATTATGTACTTCCTGCATGTGATTAGAAACTATTTAAAATTAGTGCATTTTGACACAGTTGACCACCACATTCTATTAGACAATATAAAGTATTATGGTATAAGAAATACTACATACCGGTGGCTTAAAGATCATAAGAACATTAAATCTAATAAATTAACATTATCCTTTGGGGTTCCACACAGATCCATATTGAGCCAGTTGTTATGTAAATTATATGTTAATTATTTAGTTAACTCAATTAGTCTATTTATAGTTATAATGTTTGCTGATGACTCAACACTCTATGCCAGCCATAGTAATTGCAATACTCTAGAGTCTAGTGCTTAGAATATCAACTGTGATGGCAGTGTAGTCTTGTGTTGAGAACGTTATGTAGTGAATGTAGGGATGATTGTATACAATATATAATTGTTGTCAAGGTAAATGTTATATACAAATAATTATTCATAGTATCAAACAGCCATGTAAAAAGTGTGTATTGCTATGTAAATATGCTAGGGTTAAATGTGAAGTACCTTTAAAAATGTTTCTCTCATACGGCTCAGTCGGACGTCCAAGATGTAAACAAATTGTTATCATAGTATATACTTAATTAAAGGCTAAATAAACGTATTCAATTGGTTGTTTGATGGATTGAAGGCTCATACTATAATGCTGTCTGGGCCATTGATACTGTTGATAACATGCACTATGTTTTGTTTGTTGAGTGTTGTTATTCAATACATTTGACAGAGAAACTTCGGTATTTCTCATAGATGCATAGTCAATCAAGAACAGTATGAGATATGGTTTCGGCACAACGTGTTTGTACTAGTAAATTTGTTGGCAACCTAAGAATTTGATATTCAAATTCTATGACAAGCACTATATTTTAACACAAGCAACGAAATTATATCAGTATGAAGGTAGTGAAATACTGATCGTGCACAGATTTGAGCATAAATAGTGGTTCTTTGAAAACCTTTGGTATGCTGTATATTTTTGTTTTCTATGTTATTGAGGGAGGCAAAAGGCAGAATTGCCTATAGCGAGTGCCTCCCCCATAGTTGAAAGAGTGACAGGGCCAAAATCAAGAGACGATCGAGCCAAAATGACTGGACACACAGAGTTTGAAGCAAGTTAAGTCATAGGAAGAGGGAAAGACTGATTCTGGGAGAGAGTTCCAGAGCTCAGCTGTTGAGTAGAAGAAAGTTTGAGAGTAACGTTTCACTCTTGGGTTAGAGAGTTGCACAGAGTACGGGTGGGATTGAGTTGCAAGACGGGTACCACGTGCCCTACATAAAGGAGGTGGTATGCACTGGGAAAGCTCTGAGGAACACTGATTATTATAGTAGTGATAGAATAGCGAGAGAGATGCAACATTGCGGCGGAGAGAGAAAGATTGCAGAGAGTTGGTGAGTGGACGGGAGTTAATGATACGAAAGGCCTTCCTTTCAACTTTGTCTAGGAGAGCAGTGTGAGAGGAACCTCCCCTCACATGTGAACAATACTCAATACAAGGACGCACTATGCCCCTGTACAGAGCAAGAAGCTGTGTTGGGGAAAAGAACCCCCTAAGGCGGTTGAGCACACCCAGCTTCGGAGGCTGCCTTAGCAAGACTGGTAATATGGTCCTTCCAAATGAGAGCAGAAGAAAAAGAGACACCAAGAATATTGAGAGAAGATGAAGAGTTGTTTTTTGTATTGTTGAAGAATAAGGGATAATCCGCTGGGAGATCCTGACGGGTAGATAGATGGAGAAATTGGGTTTTGGAAGCATTAAAGGTAACTAGGTTTTCTCTGCCCCAATTGGAGATAGTATTTAGATCAGAATTTAAGAGTTCTATGGCTTCATTACGTTTGTCGTTAAGGGATTGCTGGCTGGGGCGTTCTGAAAAACGAATGGAGTAGTGTAAGGTTGAGTCGTCTGCGTATGAATGGATGGGAATTAAGGTACAGTTAAGGAGATCATTTATAAAAATTAGAAAGATAATAGGAGATAGGACAGAGCCCTGAGGAACACCAGAGTTTATAGGGTGAGGAAGTGAACAATAGCCATCCACAACCGCGGCTAAGGAACGGCCGGAAAGGAAATTAGAAACAAAGGCACAGATGGAGGGATAGAAACCGAAGGAGGGTAGTTTAGAAATTAAAGATTTGTGCCAGACTCTATCGAAAGCTTTCGATATGTCTAGTGCAATAGAAAAAGTCTCACCGAAGTCCCGAAAGGAGGATGACTAAGAGTTAGTAAGATATGAAAGAAGATCACCAGTAGAGCGACCCTTAAGGAAGCCATACTGGCGATCTGAGAGCAGATTATGAGAAGAGAAATGCTTAAGAAATTTGGAAGCAAGAATAGTTTCAAAAACTTTAGAAAGACAAGAGATGAGAGCAATTGGACGATAGTTGGAGGGTTGAGAGCGGTCACCCTTCTTTGGGACAGGTTGAATGTGAGCAAACTTCCAGCATGAAGGGAAGACGTTAGAGGATAGACAGAGACGAAAGAGTTTGCCTAGGCAGGGAGTCAGCACAGAAGCACAGTTTTTGAGAACAACAGGAGGAATACCGTCCGGACCGTACGGCTTATTAGTGTTAAGCCCAGAGATGCTAGAAAGTACATCTTTAGAAGAGATTAGGATATTAGGCATAAGTAAGAGAGAGGAGGGTGGAGAGGGTGGAATAGCACCGGAATCATCCAAGGTGGAGTTTCTAGCAAAAGTTTGAGCAAAGAGTTTAGATTTGTCAGAGGAAGAAGTGATGGTTGTACCATCAGAGTGGGAAAGGGGAGGGAAAGACGAGGAAGAGAAATTGTTGGAGAGGTTTTTGGCTAGATGCCAGAAAGCTTGGGAAGAGCTAGAGTTCGATAGTTCAGTGCATTTATTATTGATGAAAGAGTGTTTGGCAAGTCGAAGAACAGATTGGGCTTGATTCAGGGCAGAAACATAGGAAGAATGAGAGTCTTGAGTTTTAAGGCGACGGTACCGTTTGAATGCTTCCTCCTTATTGCGGACAGCAGTAGAACAGGCGTGAGTAAACCAAGATTTTTTAGCATTAGTCTGAGAGAAAGAGAATGGAATGTATGCTTCCATGCCCGATAGGATTACCTCGGTAATGCGTTCAGCACTCTCCGAGGGTCCCCGGCCATGGAAGCAGAAATCATTCCATGGGAAATCAAAGAAGTACTGCCGGAGAGCCTCCCAGTCGGCAGCGCCAAAGTGCCACAAGCGCCGCCGGCTAGGAGGATCGGGTGGCCGTACTGGAGAGATAGGACAGGTGACAGAGATAAGTTTATGGTCGGAGGAGCCCAAAGGAGAGAAAAGATGCACAGTATAAGAAGAAGGGTTAGAAGTTAGAAACAAGTCAAGAAAGTTGGGCCGATCTCCGATGCGATCCGGGATACGGGTGGGTTGCTGCACTAGCACTAGCTTTCAATTATGCTGAAACCTGAAGCTTTATATATTATGAGCAAGAATAATCAATGTTCGTTCAATACGATTTGTTAATCGAAATTCAATATATATATGTCAACTCTAACTAGAAGATCAGGTGTTTTTATACTGGGTACAATCTAAATCAATAATTATATTTCATAGCTAAACAGATATTCTAGACAATGTATATAACACAATATGTTTGGTGCTAAAACAAAATAATAGTAATATTTAATACCCCCGTCACATTTTAGTGTTGGAGAAAACGTAAGAACTCCGTGCCAGTAACAAAGGACGGGAATATGGTGTTTTTATCTTGATGAAAGAATCCCCAGGAGGGTTACACCATGAGACAGTTGGCGTGAGAAAGAGAGGAAAAAAGGACAAAAACTCTCTTGACACAGGAAGTCTCACACGGGATACTTACATACATGTATACTGTATATACAAGTACACAGTATATATATATATATATATATATATATACTGTTTGTATATATATATATATATATATATATATATATACAGTATTTATTGTTCTATGTGCATGAGGGAGACAAAAGTCAAAACTGCCTGTTACGAGTGTCTCTCCCAGATTTGAAAGAGTGACAGGGCCAAAATCAAGGAATGATCGAGCCAAAATGTCGGGACAGACACACAGAGTTTGAAGCAATGTAAGTCATAGGATAAGGGAAAGATGGATTCAGGAGTTCCAGAGCTCAGCTGTTGAATAGAAGAAAGATTGGGAGTATCATTTCACTCTTGAGTTGGAGAGTTGCATAGAGAAGGGGTGGGATTGTGTTGAAAGACTGGAACTACATACCCTACGTAGAGGAGGTGGTATACGCTGGGAGAGCTCTGAGGAACAATGATTATTGTAGTAGCGATAAAATTGCGAGAGATGCAACATTACTGCAAAGAGAGAGAGATTGCAGAGTTGGTGAGTGGACGGGAGTTAATGATACGAAAGGTTTTCCTTTCTACTTTGTCTAGGAGTGCAGTGTGAGAGGATCCTCCCCACACATGTGAACAATACTGAATACAAGGACGCACTGTGCCCCTGTACAGCGCAAGATGCTGTGCAGGGGTAAAGAACCCATTGAGGCGGTTGAGAACACCCAGCTTCTGGGAGGCTGTCTTAACAAGACTGGTAATATGGTCCTTCCAAGTGAGAGCTGAAGAAAAATAGACACCATGAATACTGAGAGAAGATGAAGAATTGATTTTTGTATTGTTGAATTCTAACTGATTGTCCTCTGGGAGGTCATGACAGGTAGTAAAATGGAGAAATTGGGTTCTCGAAGTATTAAAGGCAACAAGGTTTTCTCTGCCCCAATTGGAAATAGTAGTTAGATCAGAAGATAATTGTTGTATGGCTTCATTACGTGTGTTTTTTGAGGGATTGCTTGCTGGGTCATTCTGGAAAACCAATTGAGTAGTGTAAGGTAGAGTCGTCTGCGTATGAATGGATGGGACTGGAGGTACAGTTGAGAAGATCATTTATGAATATTAGAAAGAAAATAGGAGATAGGACAGAACCCTGAGGAACACCAGAGTTGATAGGATGAGGAAGTGAGTGATGGCCGTCCACAACCACAGTTATGGAAAGGCCGAAAAGCATATTAGAGACAAAGGCACACAAGGAGGGATAGAAACCGAACCAGGTTAATCTAGATATTAAACTTTTGTGCCAGACTCAAGTGAAGGCCTTCGATATGTCTAGTGCAATAGAATAGGTCTCACCGAAGTCCCAAAAGGAGGATGACCTAGATTTAGTAAGATATGAAAGAAGATCACCAGTAGAGCGACCCTTAAGAAAGCCATACTGGTGATCTGAGAGTAGATATGAGAAGAGAAATGCTAAAGAAATTTGGAAGTAAGAATAGTTTCAAAAACTTTAGAGATAAAAGAAACGAGAACAATTGGACGATAGTTGGAGGGTTGAGAACAGTTACCCTTCTTTGGGACAGGTTGAATGAGAGCAAACTTCCTGCAAGAAGGGAAGCCGTTAGAGGAGAGACAGAGACGAAAGAGTTTGCCTAGACAGGGAGTCAGCACGGAAGCACAGTTTTTAAGTACAACAGGAGGAACACTATCCAGACCGTATGCCTTCTTAGTATTAAGCCTAGAGAGGCTAGAAAGTACATCTTTAGAAGAGATTAGGATATTAGGCATAAGTAGGAGAGAGGGCAGTGAAGAGGGAGGAATAGTACTGGAATCATCCAAGGTGAAGTTTCCAGAAAAGGTTTGAGCGAAGAGTTCAGCTTTGTCAGAGGAAGAAATGTTGGTTGTGCCATCAGAGTAAAAAGGGGAGGGAAAGACGAGGAAGAAAAATTGTTGGAGAGGTTTTTGGCTAGATGCCAGAAAGATTGAGAATAGCCAGAGTTGGATAGTTCAGTGCATTTATTATTGATGAAAGAGTGTTTGGCAAGTCGAAGAACAGATTTGGCTTGATTCCGGGCAGAAACATTGTAAGAATGAGATTCTTGAGTCTTAAGGTGTCGGTACCGTTTGAATGCTTCCTCTTTATTGCGGACAGCAGTAGAACAAGCTTGAATAAACCAAGATTTGTTTGCATTAGTCTGAGAGAAAGAAAATGGAATGTATGCCTCCATGCCCGATAGGGTACCTCAGTAATACGTTCAGCACTCTCCGAGGGTCCCCGGCCACGAAAGCAAAAATCGTTCAATGGGAAATCAAAGAAGTACTGCCGGAGAGCCTCCCAGTCGGCAGCGCTAAAGTGCCACAAGCGCCACCGGCTGGGAGGATTTGGTGGCCCTACTGGAGAGGTAGGACAGGTGACAAAGATAAGTTTATGATCGGAGGAACCCAAAGGAGAGAAAAGATCGACAGTATAAGAAGAAGGGTTGGAAGTTAGAAACAAGTCAAGAATGTTGGGCCGATCTGGGAATCGATCTGAGATATAGGTGAGTTGCTGAACCAACTGTTCTAGGTCATTTAGGAAAGATGTAGGCTTATTCACCAGGTTGGTCAGTAGTATGAGAGGAGAGCCATTGGCAGTGGTGAACGTTGAACTCTCCTAAGATGGAGATTTCTGAGAAAGGAGAAATGGATAGAATATGTTCTACTTTAGAGTTTATATAGTCAATGAATCTGGGAAAGTCGATAGAGTTAGGGGAAAGATAGACAGCACAGAAATATTTAGTAGAAGAATGACAGGATAGTTTAAGCCATAAAGTTGAGAATTCAGAGGAGCCGAAATCGGAAACACAAGAGTAAGTGAGTTTGTTGTTCACATATGCACAACATCTGCCTTTGGCTTTGAAACTTGGATAGAGAAAGTGTGAGGATACAAAGAAAGGGCTGCTGGCAGTTGCTTCAGACACCTGAGTTTCAGTGAGACAAAGAAGATCAGGTTTGTAGGAGGAGAGATGGTGTTCAACAGAGGACAAATTATAGGAAAGGCCGCGAATGTTGCAAAAGTTGATAGTAAATGTGACAGGCTGAGGTCTGGATGATTTTGTAGGGTTATCGGGGAAGGTCGGGTTGGTGTGGGGGTATTCATGCCCCCCCCCCCCCCCCCCCCCTCCTGGGGACTACGAGGCTGGGCTGTTATTCATTATCATTATACAATTTTGATGTGGATGAAGGAAGTGTGGTGTGCATGTTTAGTGTAGTGTATTAGATCGAAAGAAGAGGTGCTTGTGAGAGTGAACTGGATTACTCTCACTGTAAGTGAGTTACAAAAATAAATCAGTAAGCGAGGCCAAGCAAATGAAACAGGAGTTCCAGCGACTTCTTATCAATTGCCTATACCCCATCCTGGGTCAAGCACTGTTCGATTGGTGCCTACAATCTCCCCCATATATATATATATACATATATATATATATATATATACACTGCCGTGGTGTAGTTGATTAAAGCGCTGGCTATCGTCCTGACGGTCGGCGGTTCGAACCCCACTGAGAGATTAGAAACATATATATATATATATATATATATATATATATATATATATATGGGTGTATTGAAACAACACTTACAGACTTCAAGTGCTAAGTACAGATTAAAAAAACAAGTTCACTTTATTCTATTATGAAATATAAAATAATTAACCATTAATGATTTACAGGGTATACAGTAAAATAATCAGTGTCGTCCAAGCATATGCTTAGTTTTCGGGTTGACATAATGTAATTTATGTTCCCTTTATAAACCATTTACAACTAAAATTATTTTCTTTTAATATCAAACATTTATGCATCTTTCTTTCAACATAGGAAACACTAAGGTTATCTTGGATGAAACGAATTACGATCTTCAAGTGGTCTGCAGATATTACTGCCATATGTTAGTAATTATTACCAATGTTGAATGATAAATAGAACCACAAAATGTGGGCATTACGAAGTTATTGCCCAATGTTATTTATTGTATTGTACAGTTGTGAACATTTATTCATCTACAAACATATATGAAGCGGTCTCGGGTTGAATTGAATCTCCTAACTAATTTATACTGGGTATTTGAATTTCAGAGATTCTTTTAATCAGTTCGACACTTCTAAATCGATCAGAATGAATTACCACTGCTGTACAGTCACAAGCATAACTGCTGTGACATCAACCAGATAACGTCAACTCCTTCATCACTAGGGGTTTATACTAAGCTGAATAAAATCGTTTGACGGTAGCTAGAATGAAATACAGAAATAATTGTGAGTTTGAATACAAAGTTTTGCAATACCTTTGGAGACAAAGGGGCGAAAAGTATTTGGTTGGTGTCGCAGTACTTATGCTCGTGACTGTACATGGTCATTACAGTGTAATAAGAAGATTAATTGAAACAAATACTGTATAATTCCCACCAAGTAATGTAATACAGTTTTGAAAAAGTATTCGAGGCGTTTTATGAAACTGGATTCCACTCGAACCTGCTCAAATATCGAATTATCGGCTTGGACGTGATATCATGCCTGTTTTCCAAATATCTAACCTATTATTTGTACAGTACAACTGTTACACACCAATATTGTCAGTAATAGTCGATGACGTTATAATTGAGACAATGAGCAATGATTAAGGACACTTCACTTCACACACACACACACACACACAGACGTCTCCCTTTGTCACGCTTATTGTATTTACCTTACATAAACATGGAAATGAGAGGTTTATGTGTGTGTGTATGTTTTTTTTTTGTTTTTTGTTTTTTTCTATGTGATTGAGGGAGGCAAAAGGCATAACTGCCTATAGCGAGTGCCTCCCCAATAGTTGAAAGAGTGACAGGGCCAAAATCAAGGGACGTTCGAGCCAAAATGCCTGGACACACGGAGTTTGAAGCAATTTAAGTCATAGGAAGAGGGAAAGACTGATTCTGGGAGAGAGTTCCAGAGCTCAGATGTTGAGTAGAAGAAAGTTTGAGAGTAACGTTTCACTCTTGGGTTGGAGAGTTGCACAGAGTAGGGGTGGGATTGAGTTGCAAGACGGGTACCACGTGCCCTACGTAAAGAAGGTGGTATGCACTGGGATAGCTCTGAGGAACACTGATTATTATAGTAGCGATAGAATAGCGAGAGAGATGCAACATTGCGGCGGAGAGAGAGAGATTGCAGAGAGTTGGTGAGTGGACGGGAGTTAATGATACGAAAGGCCTTCCTTTCAACTTTGTCTAGGAGAGCGGTGTGAGAGGAACCTCCCCACACATGTAAACAATACTCAATACAAGGGCGCACTATGCCCCTGTACAGAGCAAGAAGCTGTGCAGGGGAAAAGAACCCCCTAAGGCGGTTGAGCACACCCAGCTTCTGGGAGGCTGCCTTAGCAAGACTGGTAATATGGTCCTTCCAAATGAGAGCAGAAGAAAAAGAGACACCAAGAATATTGAGAGAAGATGAAGGGTTGATTTTTGTATTGTTGAAGAATAAGGGAGAGTCCGCTGGGAGATCCTGACGGGTAGATAGATGGAGAAATTGGGTTTTGGAAGCATTGAAGTTAACAAGGTTTTCTCTGCCCCAATTGGAAATAGTATTTAGATCAGAATTTAAGAGTTCTATTGCTTCATTACGTTTGTCGTTGAGGGATTGCTGGCTGGGGCGTTCTGCAAAACTAATGGAGTAGTGTAAGGTTGAGTCGTCTGCGTATGAATGGATGGGAATTAAGGTACAGTTAAGGAGATCATTTATAAAAATTAGAAAGAGAATAGGAGATAGGACAGAGCCCTGGCGAACACCGGAGTTTATAGGGTGATGAAGTGAACAATGGCCGTCCACAACCGCAGCTATGGAACGGCCGGAAAGGAAATTAGAGACAAAGGCACAGATGGAGGGATAGAAACCGAAGGAGGGTAGTTTAGAAATTAAAGATTTATGCCAGCCTCTATCGAAGGCTTTCGATATGTCTAGTGCAATAGAAAAAGTCTCACCGAAGTCCCGAAAGGAGGATGACCAAGAGTTAGTAAGATATGAAAGAAGATCACCAGTAGAGCGCCCCTTAACCCGGGAGCTGCGGGGAGACTCTTAAGAGTTCCCCCGGCGCACTGCGGGAAGACTCTTAAGAGTCAGAGAAAATAAAAATCAACTTTTGACATCGAAAAAAAAAAAAAAATTTATATTTTTTTTTTTTTATTTATTTTTTTTTTTTGGCCCCTGGGCCATGCAAAATCTCAGTCCTCTACCTCCCCTCCTTCCCCACTTTCCTCCTCTCCTTCAGTTATCACCTATTTTCCCTGTTATTCCCTTATTCTGAGGTATATTTTCGTGCTAACATTAGAAATCCGATTGGAGGGTGTGGTCATCACTGATAGCAAGCGAGTGCAAGAGAGAGAGAGAGAGTATCGATCGACTGTGTCTCAGTGGCCTTGGGGGAAATTGGCGGGAAAGCAGATTGCCTCACCCATACATTATACAACTCGCGGGCTATATCTCCGATTTTGACCATCCAAACGCTGTTTTCACTCGTTTTATTGTTGTTTCAGGTTAATACCTTTATAATCAACCCATAATAGGCGCATATGGATAAATATTAATGCTATTAATGGCACAATGAATATTTTAGTGACGGAAACACCTCAAATACGTCAGCACAGGGGGACGTTTCCAATTACCCCCCATGCGCACTTCAGAGGTTAAGGAAGCCATACTGGCGGTCTGAGAGCAGATTATGAGAAGAGAAATGCTTAAGAAATTTGGAAGCAAGAATAGTTTCAAAAACTTTAGAAAGACAAGAGATAAGAGCAATTGGACGATAGTTGGAGGGTTGAGAGCGGTCACCCTTCTTTGGGACAGGTTGAATGTGAGCAAACTTCCAGCATGAAGGGAAGACGTTAGAGGATAGACAGAGACGAAAGAGTTTGCCTAGGCAGGGAGTCAGCACGGAAGCACAGTTTTTGAGAACAACAGGAGGAACACCGTCCGGACCGTACGCCTTATTAGTGTTAAGCCCAGAGAGGGTAGAAAGTACATCTTTAGAAGAGATTAGGATATTAGGCATAAGTAAGAGAGAGGAGGGCGGAGAGGGAGGAATAGCACCGGAATCATCCAAGGTGGAGTTTCTAGCAAAAGTTTGAGCGAAGAGTTTAGCTTTGTCAGAGGAAGAAGTGATGGTTGTGCCATCAGAGTGGGAAAGGGGAGGGAAAGACGAGGAAGAGAAATTGTTGGAGAGATTTTGGCTAGATGCCAGAAAGCTTGGGAAGAGCTAGAGTTGGATAGTTCAGTGCATTTATTATTGATGAAAGAGTGTTTGGCAAGTCGAAGAACAGATTTGGCTTGATTCCGGGCAGAAACATATGAAGAATGAGAGTCTTGAGTTTTAAGGCGTCGGTACCGTTTGAATGCTTCCTCCTTATTGCGGACAGCAGTAGAACAGGCGTGAGTAAACCAAGATTTTTTAGCATTAGTCTGAGAGAAAGAGAATGGAATGTATGCTTCCATGCCCGATAGGATTACCTCGGTAATGCGTTCACTCTCCGAGGGTCCTCGGCCATGGAAGCAGAAATAATTCCATGGGAAATCAAAGAAGTACTGCCGAAGAGCCTCCCAGGCGGCAGCGCCAATCTCTGTCACCTGTCCTATCTCTCCAGTACAGCCACCCGATCCTCCTAGCCGGCGGCGCTTGTGGCACACAAGCGCCGCCGGCTAGGAGGATCGGGTGGCTGTACTGGAGAGATAGGACGGGTGACAGAGATAAGTTTATGGTCGGAGGAGCCCAAAGGAGAGAAAAGATCGACAGTATAAGAAGAAGGGTTAGAAGTTAGAAACAGGTCAAGAATGTGGGGCCGATCTCTGATGCGATCCGGGATACGGGTGGGTTGCTGAACTAACTGCTCTAGGTCATTTAGGATAGAAAAGACGTAGGCTTGTTCACCAGGTGGATCAGTAGTGTGAGAGGAGAGCCATTGGCGGTGGTGAACGTTGAAATATCCTAAGATGGAGATTTCTGAGAAAGGAGAAATGGATAGAATGTGTTCCACTGTAGAGTTTAGATAGTCAAAGAATTTTGGAAAGTTGGTAGAGTTAGGGGAAAGATAGACAGCACAGAAATATTTAGTAAGAGAATGGCAGGAAAGTTTGAGCCATAAAGTTGAGAATTCAGAGGAGTCGAAATTGGGAACACGAGAGCAAGTGAGTTTGTTGTGCACATATGCACAACATCCGCCTTTGGCTTTGAAACTAGGATAGAGAAAGTAGGAGGATACAGAGAAGGGGTTGCTGGATGTTGCTACAGACACCTGGGTTTCGGTGAGGAAGAGAAGATCAGGTTTGTAGGAGGAGAGATGGTGCTCAACAGAGTGAAAGTTAGAGGAAAGTCCGCGAATGTTGCAGAAATTAATAGAAAGAGTAACAGGCCGAGGTCCAGGTAATTGTGTGGGGTCGTCAGGGGATGGTCGGTCGGGTGAGGGGGCATTTATGGTCCCCCCCCCCTGGGGACTCCGAGGCTGGGCTAAAATTCATCATTTTGTGTTTTTTTAATTTTGGTGTGGAGGAATGAAGTGTGGTGTGCATGTTTAGTGTAGTGAAGTGGATAGGAGGAGGAGGTGTTTGTGAGAGCTAGCTGGATTGCTCTCAGTGTAAATGAGGCACAAAGAAAATCAGTAAGAGAGGCCAAGCAAATGAAACAGGAGTTCCAGCGACTCTTTATCACATGTCTATAACCTCACCTGGGTCTAGCCCTGATCGATTGGTGCCTACAATCTCCCCACCATAACGTCTGTGTATGTCTGTGTATGTCATTAAATAGCTTTAACCTCACTCTTTTATAACATGAGTGTTTGGTCAGGTATGCGTGGTCACAATTGTACGATATGTAACATTTGGCTCCTATAACTTTTCGTATTGCTCGATGACTCTTCATTCCTGAACATAACTGTACAGTCACGAGCATAAATGCTTCTGACAACAAGCAGATAACGTTACCTCCTTCAACACTAGAGGTTTATCCATAGCTGAATAAAATCATCTGACGGTAGCAAGAATGAAATAGAGAAATAGTTTTGAGTTTCAAAATTAAGTTTAGCAATACCTTTCAAAACAAATGGGCGAACGTTATATGGTTGTTGTCGCAGCATTTATGCTCGTGACTGTACATGCAGTATACTATCTTTATTAAATACGTAACAATTGCGCGAGAATGATCAGCCCCCAATAGAACTACGCTTCATAAACGATTGAATTACCTTCTGCTTCGTTCGGATACCCGACCCAGACTTGGGCATCAGCATTATGTCCCATGACAACAGTAACAAATGTTACATAATTTGTTTACGCTATTATGTTGCTAATAATTAGTACTTTTCTGCTAACCACATAATATCATCACCACATTCTAAGATACGTTTATTTCGTAATTACTAATGTGTGAATAGGTAAACCCATACTTTCCCTTTAGCCAAGTCGATAATAAATAAGTTTATCTTGTATTAATAATTTAGTGGTTTACTTGTAACCCTGTTTTGCTACATTTCTAAAAAGGCATTTATCTCTAAAATAACACATTTATGGGAAAAATGTGATACAATAATATATGTTATTTTCCATTTTACAATGTGTTCGTCATAGTCTGTAACAGTTGTTTCAATACACCCTGTATATATAATTATATATAATAAATTATATATATATATATATATATATATATGCACTGGGTGTTTTCTATTTATATATACATTTACCGTATAGACCTTACGATCCAAGCAAGGTGGTCAGGACTTAATGCTAATAGGTATAGCAAAACCCCAAATAAAGAATACTGTAAGGAAAGGATTGCTCAGAAGGCCTCCCCACCATCCAATCCCTCCGGTAATAACATAACAATAAAGATAGTTGGAAATAAATGGTTGAAATGAAAATGCATGAACATTTTCACCATATTTATTTTTTCTTTAGCTCTCTTTGCAGAAGTCTTGTACTCTTTTCAGAATATGTCTAGGTATATGTCCAGCATTTTATCTTCGAATCCTGAGAGAATCCCATGCTTTCATTAATTTAATTTGGTGTGTTATTGGTGTTATAAAAATAATACGTTAATTGAAAAACTCCATTGTGATGACAGTTCCATTATAAAATGATGCTATAGGTGAAGATATTTGTTGTATCAAGGTTCACTCTCCTGCCTATTCGTTTTACTTTATATCCCCTTCTAGCACTTTCTTTAGATATCTTAAATAGATTGTTGGTATTTGTTTTATTAACTCTTTCAGTTTGCCTCATAAATGCCTACGTACACCTCTGCAGGGGGCTTCGGTTAATTTTCATTCCCTACAACTCGCCCTAGCGCGATAACCATATAAGCGAGCGAAGTGAAAAATTCAGGTCAAACTCTTGCCTTGAGAATTTCGGTATGACCAAGCATTAATTTTCCACTCGTTTTAAGAACATAAGAACATAAGAAAATGGGAGTCTGCAGAAAGCCGATTGGCCTAAGCAAGGCAGATCCCTGTCCCACACAACCCCAATTACAAAGCCCAATTATAGGCTCAACACTCTAATACCCTGAGGATCATCTTACCAAAACGGTTAGAGATTAACGCAGGATTACGGGGGTCTGCAGAGCGCTGATTGGCCCAACCCTGCTGATCCCCCTTCACACCCAACCCTTCTCGTTCATATGCTTATCCAATTTTATCTTAAAGCTCCCTATCGTTTTTAATCCCACTATAGCACTTGGTAGTCCATTCCACCCATCTACAACTCTGTTACCAAACCAATATTTGCCTATATCTTTTCTGAAACGAAATTGATCTAATTTGAAACCATTGGTACGAGTTCTTTCGCTATCACTGAGCTTTAGTACATTTGTCATGTCCCCTTTGTTAATCCCACTAACCCACTTGAACACCTCTATCATATCCCCTCTAACTCTGCGTCTCTCTAACGAATGTAAGCCTAATTTCTTCAACCTTTCTTTATACGGAAGATTTCTAATATTATGGATCATTTTTGTCATTCTACGTTGTACTCTCTCCAATGAATCTATGTCCATTCTGTAATAAGGACACCAAAATTGAACAGCGTAATCCATATGGGGTCTCACTAATGACAAGTAAAGTTTTAAGATAACATCAGCAGTTCTGTTACTCACACTCCTTGAGATGAACCCGAGAATCCTGTTTGCCTTGTTTCGAACGCTTATACACTGTTGTCTAGGCTTCAAATCATTGCTAACAAACACACCTAGATCTTTCTCACAATTCGAGTTTTCTAATTCCACATTAGCTAGTTTATATTTAACATTTGTATGCATCTTCCCTATCTTTAATACCTTGCATTTGTCAATGTTAAACTTCATCTGCCAATTTACTGACCATTCGTGTAAGGTATCTAGATCCCTTTGGAGGCACTCTATATCTCTATCCGAATCAATTGTTCTCCCCATTTTGGTATCGTCTGCAAATTTACTTATCCTACTAGTTATACCTAAATCAAGGTCATTTATGTATATAACAAACAACAGAGGACCTAATACAGATCCCTGGGCGACACCACTTTTGACTGCTCCCCACTCTGACTTCGTACCATTTATGCTGACTCTCTGCTTCCTACCAATTAGCCATGACCTAATCCATCCCAACAACGCCCCACCTATTCCATGCGCCTCAACCTTTCTCATCAATCTCTCATGGGGGACTCTGTCGAAAGCTTTACTGAAATCTAAATATATTATATCATATGACTTGTCATTATCTACTGCTTCATATACCTCTGAGAAAAAACTAAGCAAATTAGTAAGGCAAGAACGTCCCTGAGTGAATCCATGCTGAGAAGAATTTATTAAATTAAATGTATCTAAGTGGTTTCTAATTTTACTAGCAATAATTGACTCTAGTAGCTTTCCTATGATTGATGTAAGACTAATGGGACGGTAATTGGATGCTATTGATTTGTCACCTTTTTTGAAGATCGGAACTACGTTTGCAAGCTTCCAAGCTTCTGGAACTATACCTGTCTCCAATGACTTGTTAAATATAAATGTTAATGGGTAACTTAACTCATCCCTACATTCTTTTAATACTCTAGCATATACCTCATCAGGACCAGGCGATTTATGAGGTTTCAGTCTGTCAATTTCCTTAAGCACATCATTTCTACTTATAGTAACCGTACTTAACCTATTTTCTATACTATCGCTATATACCTTACGGACTTCTGGAAACTGTGCCAAATTTTCATTAGTGAAAACGGAAAGAAATTTACTATTTAATGTACTGCACATTTCTAAATCATTTTCTGTCATTTCTCCTATCGAAGTTTTAAGGGGACCAATTACATCTCTAACCTTGGATTTATATAGTTGGTAAAAAGCTTTAGGATTATTTTTTGAGTCATTGGCAACCTTAATTTCATAATTTCTTTTTTCTTTCCAAATATCCTTTTTTACCTGTCTTGATAGATTCTGATAGTAAGCAAGTAGGTGAATTTCGCCTTTTTCTATATATTCCTCTCTTTTGTCCTAGAAGATCTAATAGTCTATTATTCATCCATTTGGGTTGGTTCTGTGTTGATCTAAATTTTCTTTTGGGGATGTATTTATTTTGTGCATTGAATACTGACATGATAAAATTATCGTATGTATCTACCAAGGTTGACGTCTCTTTCTGACTTAAGATGACAGGTGCCTGAGAAGGGGTACACTCATTTTGACACCTGGATCGACTTAATTTGTTGACCATAGGGTCCGCTAATAGGGCTCTTCTTAACCCACCATAATTGGCTTTTCTAAAGTCAGGTATTAATGTTGTATTCTCTTTGGTATTACCTTTCCATTGTATATTAAAATACACAGAATTGTGGTCACTATTTCCTAGGTGGTCCCCTATCTCTACATTATTTACCATATGTTCATTGTTACTGAAAACTAAATCGAGAATATTATTACCTCTAGTCGGCGTATCTATGAATTGAAATAAAAACTATCTTGTACTACCTCTATAAACTCCTCAGAATCAGAGTCTCCTATTTGATGCTGCCAATCTATATTCGGAAAATTAAAATCCCCCATAATGCACACATTGCTAAACCTTGATGCCATTTTAATTTCCTCCCATAATGACGTTCCGTCATTTCTACTCATATTTGGCGGTCTATACATAACTCCAATAACTATGGTCTCACTACCTTCGTTAACCTCTACCCAAACACTTTCATTATCGTTATTTAGTCTAATACCTGATTTAATACAGCTTTTTAATGTACTCCTGACAAACACTGCTATACCGCCACCCCTCTTACTTGTTCGGTCATATTTAAACAAACTATATCCTGGTATATCAAATTCTGCTAAAAAATGCCTGGTTTCTGTATTAATCCACGTTTCAGTTAGCGCTATTATGTCTATATTTTCTTTGCTAACAAGGGCTCTAAGTTCGTTCATTTTGTTACATAGACTCCTACAGTTTGTGTAATATACTCTCAATTTACTTCTTTTCTTTATACCTAATTTACCTTTGTTTTTAGCGACATTTCCATCTTCCGTTGCACCATCACTACTATCATTTGCATTATAGTCATCATTTTTAGCATGAGACTGAATATCCTTATCGCTTTCGCCTGACGCTAAAATTGTTCCATTTAACCTCTCATTTACACTCTCAATATTTCTGTTCAAAACCCCACAACCACCCTATCTAAAGAGATAGCTAATGTAGAAACCCCTAACCGTGAAAGATGAACCCCATCCCTTGCGTACATCCCATCTCTCCCATAGAAACTATCCCAGTTATCAATGAATGGTATTGCTTTTTCTTTGCAATATTTCTCCAAACGGCAATTGACACCAATCGCCCTGGATGTCCATTCCTTGGGAACTCCTCTTCTGGGTAGGATACAATGTACTACAGGGATCCCTCCCTTCATCCTAACTTTATCTAACACATCCCGATACTGCTGCAGCAGTTCCTCACTTCTACCCTTACCAACATCCTTACTCCCGGCACTGAGACAGATAATGGGGTTATCTCCACTATCTTCCAAGATGTGGTCCATCTTCTCTAAAACCCTCCCAACTCCATGGCCAGGCAGACACACAACCTTCCTAAGTTTGACATTAGTTTCATTAGTTTTCACTTGTAATATTTCTATAAAATACCCAATTAGGTTAGCAAGCATATTGTTTGTTAGACAGTATGAGATATGGCCTGTAACATAAAACAAACCTCACATTTGTAACTTGTATGTAGCTCTCACAAGAATATGTGCAATTGGACCTGTTTATGCTTGAATTTCAGCTTCCAAAACAGCTCTTGCTTACACACATATCTAATCATTACTGAGGTCTTTAGGACACTGATATTGCAATGGAAGTGAATCCTAAAGTCTTATTTTTCATCTGGCAACAAGCGGAACCAGTGCAGTACTACCAAGTTTTGCCTATAATACCAAGATGTCTTGTGATGTCGTCCGTTGCTGCATATTTTATACATAGGCGTACTATTATAGGACGTCTGCCGCACTAAATGGGTTAAGCCCTTTCACAACCATGATGCATTCCATAAGTTGAACTCTCTTTTTCCATTTTCCATTTTCCATTAGTGAAAGATTGTAAGGTTGATGCTTCTTGGTTGGGATACATTTTTATGCTCGAGTTTTATCAATGTTCTTTTTGAAGTACGGGGACCAAAATTGCATAGCATATTCCAAATGCGGCCTCAATATACTCTTATCGCATGGCATAACAATGAGAGAGAGAGAGAGTGTGGGGGGGGGGGGGTAAAATACATGTTTTACATAATAATTAATTTATTAATTTGTCCAGAAATAATAGCCTCACCAAGATGGTTTTGCTTCACCTGGGAACAGACGTAGTTAATGGAGCAGCGTGTAAAGCACTCATACGTGGTCTGTACCTATGTAATCTGTCTTTTGAAAATAGGTTGTGCGAAGTTCTTAGTGGAAGCTCAGGATGCAGGTTTCAACGAGAGAGAAAGAATTACTCAGGGAACGCAGATATCAAAACAACGCAGTCCGGCCTTTAATTACTTATACTACTAACTTGAAGACAATGGCAGCAAAGTAGAAGAGAACGAGGAAAAGATGAAAGTGAACAGAATAGAGGATTGAGCACTGACGAATATGAGAAAGAGAAATAGAGACAAAGAGCGTGTGTATTTGGCAGAGACAAAGAAAAGGTTTAAGAGCAAGTGTAGACTGTGTGTCTCTGTAAAGAACGAAAGAGCATTATAATATGAGAGCGGTACATATGTATTACATGCAGTCTAAGAAACCCCACTGAAAATTAATGAGTCCAAAACAGTATTGTTGACCTCTTTAGAATGGAGAAAATATAGTTGATGAATATATTTGTCTAGTAGCTACAGGGAAACAAATAAGCAGTCATATATACCATGATTTTTGTGTTTAATATATATATATATATAGAGAGAGAGAGAGAGAGAGAGAGAGAGAGAGAGAGAGAGAGAGAGAGAGAGAGAGAGAGAGAGAGAGAGAGATCTTGAACCAGAGGCCTGTAGGCTTTTTAGTAGCCTGTCTCTAATGATATCCCAAGATGGTCAAGTGAAGCTCCAAAATCTTGGCTGCTTCTGTGTTTACCTTAGTAGGTGACATGATTTTATAGAGTCCTCACATATGTGGCGTGAGGAGTAATGCCACATCACTGTCACAGTATCTTTATTTATGGCCTGGCAATTTCTATGTTCTAAATTGAAGTATTTGAGTGGATACATTCTAAACGTGTCAGTATAGCCAAGATGCTGTGGAACTGTAGGCTCACTAGGATAGCCTCAGAAAACCCTCCTCCCAACCTAAATTGGTATTGAACTCGCGAAAATTAGAACTACAGTCAGTTAAAACTAGTGCTCAATTGTGTGGGGATGTAGGTATATATACTAAAAAAAAATATATATATTCACAGTCGGACTTGAACCACCGACAGTCAGAACAAGTGCCCATACTTTAATCCACTATACCACAGCGTGATAGAGGATACTTGTGTGTAGTGGATTAAAGCATGGACACTCGTCCTGACTGTTGGTGGTTCATGTCCGCCTATGAGTATATATATACAGTATATGATTACATTTAAGATCACATTGAATCTTAACCATTGGAATATTTATCTATAATAAGGTCAGCGTAACACTATTTTGTAGCATATTGAATATGGTGTACTTCAAATTTAAAATATAAATAAGAAAGAAATAGTGACCATAATCTGTGACCTTCAACATTCACCTTGACCTTTGAATAACAAAAACACAACATTTGGACAATTGTTGCGTTGAGCAACCAAATTTGCCAGCAACATTTGGTGACGATACGTAACCCGTTCAGTACAGTTATGTTGGTTTCATTTCATACTGGATATTAAGACGATTTTATTTAGTTTATGAAGGGCCTCCATAAAATTAGAAGGCTTTCAACTATCTTAATTAACCCTTTTTCCTACCACAGATCCTTCATAAGCTCCACATAATCGACAATTCAGTGGTTCTTAACCTGGGGGCGTTTGACAATGCTAGGGGGGGCGTGGGGTAATCAAAGTTTAAAATAGGGCTAGGCCATTCAAATGCATACAGGGTAATCGCAAAGATATATACAGTATATAAATAATAAACTGATAGGAAAAATTCACAACCGTCATTCCGCGCAACCACATGTAGTGTTGACATAAAGATAATATTCAAGGACACTACATCCGCATTATTAGAAACAATGTATTAGGGAAAATAGGGACCAATTGACTCGCCATATTTTTCTCATTATAGTCCGCATGGAGGAATTTCGTTATCGACACTTGAAAAAACCCGATTACACCGAAAAATAACACGAAACAAAATTCCCGACCGTAAACAAAGCATTGCGCACAATGAATCCTTCGTTCTTCTTCTTCTTGTTTTGAAAGATGTGGTGAGTGCGATTCACCCAATATGTGGCGTGAGCGTTACTCACAAAAACGAAATACCGGCAACCTGTGTTTGCCCCCTTACAGATCTACATATATGAGGATGACAATAAATCAAGGTGGTGGGGGGGGGGGGGCGCCAATAAATGACGCAATTTGACGCTGTATCTTCAGATTGATAGTTAATGGGTAAGTTTATGCAAATCCTCCACTCAAACCATGCAAAACAGCTATGAAACACTATATTCTTTGAAGAAAAAACAAAAAACATGGTAAATAAGGCCGACGTAGTCTTGTTGAACGTTACCAACATAAAACCATTAATCAGTGTTAATCTTTGCATGCAGATTGGTTATTTTTTCGCCCTTTTTACGGTATCTTGCGTCCTAAGCTTCCATATGGAATGGATAACCAAAAAAAAATAGTCTTCTAGGCATCAGAGGCGGGCCCCCCCCCGCATCATGATGGGGTGGCATCATGAATACAGTCCTGACTAAAGGGGGGCGCGGTGCTAAAAACGTTAAGAACCACTGGTCGCTTCATGACCTCCTCCGGACTTAACTTCACCTTTGAAAAATCTAACAATGGACAACTCCCCTTCCTCGACATCCTCGTAGCTCTGAACGACCATGGGTTCAAAACCACCGTCTACATTAAACCAACTAACACAGGACAATGCCTCAACGGCGATAGTGAATGCCCCCGCCGTTATCTTCTATCCTCCATCTCCGCCTATGTTAGGAGAGCCCTCACGCACTGCTCTACCTGGGCCGACACCCACCAGGAACTAGAAAGACTATCCCAAGTTTTAGTAAATAACGGATATTCCAACTCCGACATCTCCAGCACCATCAACCACCATCTTGAAAAATGGTTCACCCAAAGCCCCCCCAACATTGACCCCCCCAATGAAATTAAGATCTTCTACCGCAATTTTATGTCCTCTGAACACAAAAATGATGAGGCCGTCTTAAAAGAAATAATCTCCAAGCATGTCCACCCAACCAACCCGGAAAACAGAGGGGCTGGTCTATCAGAGTGAGACCTGAGCGATCTCTGCCATACCCATAGCTTACTCTGACTGTTCCTTTTGCTTATGTATTTTCTGGATCTCAAGTGACGGCGTCTCTTCCGTGGATTGACCTCCCAATCTACCAAGATTGGAAGCTAAGGCGTCACATTGTTCCTTTGCCCCTCAACTTTCTCTTCAATTGCTGAGGGGCACAGGGCCCTTGGTGGGGCTTTGGTTTCCCGGGCGTTTACGCACCCTCTCAGCTCCCCGCCATGGAGTGGCTTCGGTCACCCAGGCTTTATTGTGGTCGGCAGGGGGGGTTCTGTGGGGGCGCTCATTTATGGCCTTGGCCTTGATTGGGGCCTTGGGGCTGTTCGGCCAGGCAGCTTGGGGAACAACAACAACAACAACAACAAAATCAAATTAATAATTTATTACAAATCCCCCAAAACCTCCAACCTCGTTCTCCGCAACAAACCTGCTTCCACCAAGATAAAGAGCCCGATGACCGACGATCACGTCATTTACCAACATACCTGTAATTATGAGGACTGTGGACCTCATTCCTATATTGGTATGACGCAGACTCGTCTTTCACGTCGGTTAACTCTTCACCTTCAGGCTGGAGCCATCAAAGACCACTATCTCACCCATAACCACCCCCACCTCACACGCAACGAGTTAGAGAAACACACCACCATACTCGATAAAGAAAGTGACCCAAGGAGATTACCTATACTCGAAGCCTTATATATCCAAGCCTTACATCCCAACATCAACAACCAAACTCTGGACCTTCAGATCCTTCCTTCTGCCAAAAGGCACTTTCCTACAGGACCTAACACCCCCCCTCGCCCCCCGGTGCCCTTGACGCAGCCCCCCGCGCTACCTCCTTCAGCTTCGTCTTCCGCAGGCGCCACACGTACTACAGAACTTAGGCCACGCCCCTCGACACGCAGCCAATCAGCTTCGACCCCGCCAACCGACCACCATCCCGCATCCAGTGCGTATGCGTGAAGCGGTTCGCTCTTTCTCTCTCCTAGAATAGCCCTCCACCAATAGCAGACTTTTGCCCCCTGATTTTCGCCTCCTCTGATCCTCCACCCTCTATATATACCCTTCCTGTTTACCTTTTATATCATTCTATCCTTACTTGATAATGCTGGTTGTCCAGTGAAACGCGTCGTATATGCTGTATCATCATGTACATTAATGTAACCCTGTACCACCATGAATTTTGCTCATCTCCTTCATCTACTTGCTGCCACCCAGCGAAAACTCATCAGAGACCTGGAAACTTTGAATAATAAAATTTCCAACGCAGAAATTGCCATTTCTTTCAACCTCGTATGTATTAAAGAAAAAAAAAAATATATATATATATATATATATGTTTCTAGTCTCTCAGTGGGGATCGAACCATCGACCATCAGGATGATAGCCGACGCTTTAATCAATTACACCACGGCAGACTGCCGTGGTGTAATTGATTAAAGCGTCGGCTATCATCCTGATGGTCGATGGTTCGATCCCCACTGAGTAACTAGAAGCATTTAGTGGCTCACGTGTATTTGTGATATATTCTCAATATATATATATATATATATATATATATATATATATATATATATATATAGTATAATATAATATTGTTTTTGCATAGATATCAGTCACCTTCAGGACCACTTCAGAGAGACTGTCAAGCATGTAATATAATATTTGCATTATTTTTTTTATTTTTTTCAAGAAAATAATCTAGCCATAAAAGCAAACCCTTGTCTATCGGGGCCCGACTTAAGTCCGTATCTAAAAAGCTGGACAATGTGGCGGGGCCCGACTTAAGTCTGTGTGCAATTTTGGCGCAATATTGGCTCTGAGAGAGAGCCGAGTGGTGGGAGGAGCGTAGGTTGCCTCATGACCGCTAGCCATGACCGTCGTGGGCCCACTGACATGTACTCCACCCTCTCTCACTCGCTACACACGTAATTATGTAACGAAATGACCGTATTTTAGCGATTTTGCCCTTTGGTTGCACGATCGTTGCAAGACAACCAGTGATCGTAGAAGGATGGTTCTGGTGCCATTCGAAAGCTCAATTATCGACCTTTCACGGATAAATACTTGTATTACGCTCTGGCTCTTGTTTATGCATGAAAAAGAGCACGGAAACAACGCCATTTATGGTAAAAAAAAACGCTGGGCGGCACGGTCAAATATACCGCCTAGGCGGTATATATAATTATTGGGCAACTATTATATTAACATACATGTCAAGGTTATGGTCTTCGAAAGGGGTGAAGTCACAGAACGTGAGGTGAAGTTGAACGGTCAGGCTATGGAGATCGTCAGCCCTTTTAAGTATCTGGGCAGTGTGTTGAGTAAAGATGGGACTATGGATGAAGAAGTGCGGGAGAGGGTGCATTAGGGGAAGAGGGTTGTAGGAACGTTGAAAGCAGTAACACGAAATAAGGTGGTCAGTATGGAAGTGAAGAAGTCCTTGCATGACAGTGTGGTAATCCCGACACTAACTTACGAAGGCGAAGCATGGACGATCGGGAAGAGACTCGGACCAAGAGTGAGAGCGGTGGAAATGAGTTACTTGAGAAGTGCGTGCAGAGTTACATGGAGGGATAGACAGACGAATGAGGAAGTAAGAAGGAGGTGTGGTGTGGAGGTAGATGTGCTGGAAAGTGTGAAAAGGAACAACTTGAGATGGTTCGGCCATATGGAACGTATGGAAAGCGAGAGAATGGCTAAGAGGGTGTACGAGAGCGAGGTGGAAGGACAGAGAGGGAGAGGTGCACCGAAGGAGAGGTGGAAGGATGGAGTGAGGAAGTATATGAATGAAGGCGGTGCTGGTTGGGAGGAGGGACGTCGACTGATTGGGGACAGAGGTGCATGGGGGCGGTTCGTTCGTGGCCACCCCTTCGAGGATCACTGCGTCAGGCAATAGATAGATAGATAGACATGTCAGAGTTCATTCTTTTGCTGAAGGGTAATAAAGGGGGGATTATTGTTTTCTGACCACCATCTCCTTTATTCTTAGCCCCATTAATTTTCATATTTTAAGACGTTCGGCCCATTAGTTTGTCGATTTAAAGACGGTTCGCCCCATTTTATCAATATTAAGACCTTTCGTGACATTTAAGTGTCGATCTTTTTCCTGGCGAGCGATAGCGAGCCTATAATTTAGGAGGAACCGGCCTTGTGCTGTAACATATATCTAAGAGACGAGGGAAATTGGGAATTTTTTTTGAAGATTGATGGAAGTCTAGGTAGAACAAAACATTATGAATAATTATATGAATCGACCAATAAATAAACTCTTCCCCCTTAAAGAATTTAGACCTAGTTTCATTCTGGAAGCATACATATGCACTCTATTTAGCAATAACAATACCAAAGCTTTGGGAGTCTTGTACTGAAGGGTGTAAAAAATACTCCAATATTTAAACCTCTATAACTCACAAAAGACCAGAGTTATTGAGCTAATATTTCGACCGTTTGGGAAGGGTTAGCCAGGAAATATGTGTGAACAGTTACAGCCTATTTTCTCTAACCCTTTTTTAGTTATAGAGGTTAGGGTTCACAACTTCTAGACTACCTATTTGGATAAGGTCTAGCTCTACACCTGTTTAATTTTGAAACTAGGACTTTCAAAATGAGGAATCTTATTTTTTTGTTTTCATATATATATATATTTTTTTTTTTTTTTTTTTTTTTTATGGTGTAACAGGGATACTTTTAGAGCACAGTGACGCGTATTGTTACCTTCCAAATCGAATGACAGCTGGATGGTAGAAGCCTAGTGGGTGAGTTGTGGATACCATGGAAACAAGTAATTACATTATTGGCGATGGACGGCGGAAAATATCATGCGTGAGAATAAATACTTTATAATACATATATACAGAGATTACTTTCGACGAATGTTACAATATATATAAAATAGTTAATTAATGGCTGTCCATAAACAAAACAACACCTGAGAACAGGGGCACCATTTATGTTTAATTCTGGCAATCCTTAGCCGCATATTTTCAAAGACCTGAGCACGTCATTGGGTTAACTCCTTGGATTCATGCATAGGTCCATCATAAGCAGAACAATATCACCTACGCAGAACATATATAAATATATGTCATCGTATTGAAGTTGTTAATGAGGATGGTAAGTGTTGATGTGGACAAAACAAGATTTTTGATTTTTGTTTAGATTTTGATTACGTTGATAAAACAACTGCTATAGGGCACAGTGAGGCCCTCTTTCCTTCCCCTAGTTTAGCTTTAGTATATTGTTACGTATCTTGATTTAGAAGTGGTTAACTAAATAAATAAAGACAGAACAGTTAAGGTGAAAGTGTAGCAAAACAGTTGAAGGCCAAAAGAACGTAAAATATTAAAGTTAGTTATGTTGTCACTTGCTTTCCCTCAGTTGTTGGGACAGTTAACCTTTATACTCTGATACACTTCAATTATATTTAATCAGTAAACTATTTAAAGTTACAATGAATGTTTTAATATGCAAGAGGCTATTAATTACGAATACAAAAGTTCGGTATGTAAGCAAAGTTTTAAGACACTATCTTGATTATCAGCAAAGTATTAAGATATTTTATATAATTAATTTAAGTTTGTTAACACTCTAAAGAATATTTTACTCTTTCTATGTTATCTCGTTATTCTTAGTTTATTATTATTATTCTCCTTTAGTATTTTATCTTATTTATTCTTATTACTGAAAGACATTTGACTAAATAAAAATGGTAAGGAAATATTATAAAGTCACATATAAAAGGGAATTATATTTATAAACGTAAATAAGGTATTTTACAATTAATCAAAATAATAAGCAATGAAAGTTATGATAAGAGTTTCAGGTTCGTCTTGCATACGTTCTGATTTCACTAAAGTACAAATTAAACAATAATAGTCAGGTAAGTATTTAACTTATATAAGACTTAATCCTTAATTATGAATGACAATAGCTTTACATCAAGTTAGTTAATTGTTAATATGTAAAGTAGAATATTCAATCACAAATCATCTCTGAATCAAACATTAATTATAATCACCAAAATTAAACAGTAACTCAAAATATATATCTCTCCAATTAAATTAAACGTATAGGATTCTCCAATCCAACCTATATGATTTCTCCAATTAAATTAAACATATATGATTTCTCAAAGTAAATTAAACATATATGATTTCTCCAAGTAAATTAAACATATATGATTTATCCAAGTAAATTAAACAGTAAAGTAAAATGATTTCTCCAATCACAAAATCTTAAAGCAAATGAGTGTATGTTTTCGACATACCTCTGGTTAATTAATAGTCACAAATAATCCCTAATAACGTGTAAGAGGTCACTATGGGACACAACTTAACACATAATAATATACAAGCCTTTGAAGTCTGTCTCGTCTCCCCACCACACTGCTCAATTCCCCAGCTAGAAATGTACTGCTTTTAACTATCAAATCTCCGGCTTATATATCGTTTCTCGGACCAAGCTATCCCATCAGAAGGCAGGAAACAGGTGCCGAAACCAATAAAACAGGCTGCTGGTGTCAGCCATTCACGGACGAGAAGCAGGTGAACTAGGCCCCGTGAGTGGTTGGGGCAGTAGGGAGAAGGGGACTGGTTCTGCCTCAATGGCTTACATTCTTCTGAACAAGTAGTACAGATTTTGTAGCAATGTTTTGCATTACATAGGATAAATATGAATGAGTATTGATGACGATAGGTAATACAAATACAATTTCTTGATTGCTGATGCCGAATATACTAACAATTGTTCTGATGTAGGCAAACCACAGGCAAAGAAATACACATAAAGAATATTTATTAGTGGCCCCTCCATCATTGACGATATGCCTATTCGTATAATAGTCCTCTTTCAAGCACCCGCGGTCAGCTTGTTTGAAACACCCGCCGCAGGGGAAAAAGTACTTCATCATAAATGTAACGCTAATTCTCTTATGGAATCGTCTTTATGATTGGGTACTCACTACGAAAAAACTTTGTAAAAAAAAAAAAAATAAAAAATATTTTTTAAATTTGTTATATTAAGGCTTTCCAACTCGTGGATGTCTTTTGTGGATTCTACCCGAAACGCTGACGCCTCCTTCCTTCCCCTGCGCGCATAATGTGTGGAAGTCTCGCCAGTGCTCCGCTTTATTCTAGGGAGTCTTTTGCTCATTTGTATATATCTGAGTTGTTATAGAATAGGTTTAGACTAGCTAGGACTGGCAGCACCATTGGTATGCCCGCAGGGAAGTGTTAAATTAGGGTACTAAAGTATATGCGCCGTATTGGTACGCTTCGGGCTCGCGCCTCATGTGTTCTTATTGTTGTTTCTGCGCCTTAGCTTTGCTTTTTACAAGTTATTTAGGAGGCTATTATATCCGCTGGACGATGCTTCAGGCCATCTCTATGAGGTATTTGCATTCTATTGTTTTTTAGCAGACGCTTAGGTTCAAGAGTTGTCACACGTGGTGTGGAACTTTCCAGAGTCTGTGTTTGCTCTCTTTTTCCCCTCGGACATGGGGTTTTCAACGTGCGCTGCTGCTGTGTCTTCAGAGGTGAGGGTAACAGATTCAGTGAGATTATTACCATGAGCCTTGTGGCCAGCCTCAGTAGGGGTATTCTTAGTAGGCTAGGGGTATTTTGTATTGCTTAATTAATACTGTGTTTTAGCCCTAAGATGTGACCCTCGTTTTCATGTGGTGATATTATACATGTTAACAGGGTGTCAGGAGATGTTCTGGCTTATTTGGTGGGTTTTTTGGGGGTGGCTGACTTTCTCAGATAAGTCGGTACCTCCAATATTTAGTTTTTTTCTTCCGGCGTATCTTTCTGTGTATTGATACCGGATACTCGCCTTGCAGGCGAGAAAGGAAACTTCCAAAAAACCTGGCGTGGTGTGGTGTACCACTAGACTCCCGGCGGAAATGCTAATTCCTAAGGGAAGTAATCTCGGCCCAGCCGAGTGAACTCGCCCTAACCGATAGCCTCACGCGACATGATTTGACTTATAACACCTGGCGGAAAAGTCCAGTGAGGTAATTAACTATCCCTCAGGTCCTAATAGACGATCCGTTAGTTAATTAAATGGTTAATATGGGCCATTGACACTTTGTCACAGGTAAGCGGTTCAAAAAGACGAAAAAACCATCAAGGTTTTTTCATATACAAATACAGCGGAAGGTTGTTGTTGTTGTTATTCCCCAGGCTGTCTGGCCGAACATCCGCAAGGTCCCGAGCAAGGCCAAGGCCATAAACGAGCACCCCCACAAAACCCTCCCTACTTACCACTAACAAAGCCCGGATGACCGAAGCTACTCCAAGACAGGGAGCTGAGGAGTGTGCGGAAACGCCCGGGAAACCAAAGCCCCACCCAAGGCCCTGTGCCCCTCAGCAATTATGAAGGGAAAGTTGAGAGGCAAGGGAAAAATGTGACGCTTTGGCTCCCAATCTGCAGTAGCGAGGTCAATCCACGGGAAAGACGCCGTCACTTGAGATCTAGAAGATATATAAGTAAAAGGAACAGTCAGAGTAAGCTATGTGTATGGCAGAGATCGCTCAGCTCTCACTCTGATAGACCAGCCCATCACCAAGCCCATCACACGGAAGGTTGGAGTAGCGGTTGGTCTACAGCTAATTTTCCCGCGTATTTAGGGTGCTTCTGATGTGTGAACCTCTCGGTTTATCCTTATGAGCATTGTTTCCTGGAAGTTTTCTATTTCCAGATCACAGCACATCAGTAGCGGCACAGGTGGACAGGGGAAGGGGCTGATCCCGGCTGGGGGGGGGGGGGGGGTTAGCTCCATCATGCCTCTAGTCAATCTTTGTGCTACACCTACTTGCTCTCTAATTCCAGTATTTGCACATAAACTCTGCGTGAAGTGTGTTAAGTGCCTCGATAGGTCACGGGGCCTCTCGGTACCTAAGAAGTGTTCCATTTGCTCTGAATTACGTTCTGCACTATTTAGTAAGAGAGATCATTTGTGCCTGGTGGCACTGAAATAAATTAAGAAATGTTTTAATCCTATTCTAAAGACATTGCCCATAAGGATTTACATTGCGACGATGAGGCTCTCTGGGAGCACCTAGCTATAAAGTCACCTGTTCTTAAATCCATGCTGTCTAAGTCAACTTCAAAATCTAAAGCTAAGCCCAAAATTCTATCAGAAGAGTTAGTGATTAGCAGTGATAGTGACTCAAGTAGGCCAACTCCCCCCCCGGGGCCACCATAAGAGGGGTCGTTCCCCTTTGCCACGGTACCACTCTAGGCCCAGGTCAAGGTCGCCCCTCAAGCAGTCCAGGCAGTCTTCAGTGGAGACGTCTAGGTCTCACAACAGGCATAAAGATGACGCGGCGTCGTCAAGCCACAGAAAATCTGATAAGGGTCACAAAAGTTCCCGCACAGAGGAGACGCAGTCGCAGCACCGGCTAACGCTGGAGTCACGGCCACCTCCCTCCGCCTCTACCTCCACATTGTCTAACGTCCAATCTGGCAGTTCCGAGGTAGGGACGGAGGGAGCTGAGTCAACTCCCAGGGATGAATTTGGGGAGTTTTTGGGGGAACAAAAAGAGGTACAGTTTGCCATTCCAAAATTGAACTTTAGCTTGCCAGTGAGTAGGCCTCCAATAGTTTCTCAAAGGGGGTTAGTAGAACAATACCGTGGCTACACGGCTTGTAGACACCAAGACTATGATGGTGCTCGGGTGAGTCAAGTGATACCAGATTCCCAAAATCCTATTGAACAGGGGCGCAGTGTATGGAGACAGTCTGAACCCTCAAATGTGGAACCCATTGTTAATTTTCAGGATAATGTTAGGGAAAGTGATAATATAGAGACCATCCCTTCATCGGTCCCTGACTTAGTCTGGCCCGTGAATGGTCAAGTGTCTGATCCCCTGCAACAACCGTAAGTTATGGAAGTGCTGGATGAGCCGGAGGACGTTGAACTGTCCTCAGCGCAACCAAGACACACTGAGGAAGGGTGAGAAGTGGAATCAGAATCATCAAAGGGGTCCCACAGAAAATGTATAACAGCTGATGATCCTGATTATATTTTACACAGGGTAATGCAACAATACAATGTTCATAAACAATCTCAGGATACTCCCACAGCTACGCTGGGAGCTCCCCCGATAGGTTCAGTTGTGCGGCCACTAGAGCCAGCCAGAATTGTTGTGCTACCTAATATGTCACTTCCCCCTATTAACGTCAATCATGCGACCACCTCGGTGAGTGGCACTGCAGTGCCCGCCTCCTTAACAACTACCAATGTTCGTATCATCAAAGAAATTACTCCCCCTCCTCTTGATAAACTTCCATACGAGAGGCCCTATGCCTCTCTTGTATGGTCCCGACTGCTCTTGGATTCAAGTCATGGCAAAAAACCAAAGCATTGCACAAACAACCATATCGGGGGAGATCCAAGTTCCTAGTGAGTGGGTAATTGAGATGAGTAAGAGTAAGAAGTTGAGGGCCAAAGATAAACAGGGTCAATTATTGAATGTTACTATCAAAGCTATACCTAATGTTTATTCGCATGATTTTTTTGTTTATTCATATACCCCCGCATTACCTCCTGCCTCCTCTGCATGACTCTTTGCGGATTGAACGAAGTCTGACGGCGTAAACGATATCAAGTCGCTCAATACGCTAACGCCGGAGTTGGATACAACACCGGTTCTAGATCAGTCTAATAATCCAGTCCTGCAGGTGGGGCAGGTAGGTCTAGGCCCGGGGGTGGACTGGGAGGCTGAGGCGTAACAGTTTGCAGCAACGATAACGTCAAAATCCTCCCATCAAATCCCTCAGGACAACCACATTTGGTTTTCAATGCCAATAAATCAAGCCGGAGGGGTTCCGCCTGATCTTTTTTAATTCCTTTCTGCCCCTAAATTGTCACTTTGGGACTTGCAGGAACCCTTCGGCGCATCTGGACAGAGATTTTATATTGAGGAATAAAGCTTACAGACTATTTTCACAATTTATACTGAGTCGCCAAGTAGCCCAGTCCCTCACGAGGACCATAGCCGCTATTTTTGATCAGGATGTTAGGAAGGCCACCGATTTATCCCGGCGGCTTCTATTACAGAATTCCATCCAGTCCTTGGGGGACATACGAATAGCCTTGTTGGAGGCTGTTCGTGCACGTCAGGACTTGAGAATGTATATGGTTAAGAAGTTACCGGAAGACATTAGTCGCTGGGTAACCCTTTCACCTGTGTTAACACCTTACGAGCGGCCTAGGCGGTAACTTCTACGTACCGCCCAGCAGGTGGTTTTTCCCTAAATGGCCTTGTTTCCGTGCTCTTTTTCATGCATAAACAAGAGCCAGAGCATAATATAATTATGTATCCCTGAAAGGGCATTAATTGAGCTTTCCAATGACACCTGAACCATCCTTCTACGATCACTGGTTGTCTTGCAACGATCGTGCAACCGAAGGGCAAAATCGCTAAAATATGGTCATTTCGTTACAGAATTACGTGTGTAGCGAGGGAGGGAGGGTGGATGTGTGTGGAGTAGATGTCAGTAGGCCCACGGCAGCTGTGGCGAGCGGTCATGAGGCAACCTACGCTCCTTCCGTCGCTCGTCTCTCTCTCAGAGCCAATATTGCGCCAAAATTGCACACAGACTTAAGTCGGGCCCCGCCACATAGTCCAGATTTTTCGATACGGACTTAAGTCGGGCCCCGATAGACAGGGGTTAACTTCCTCTTTGCTTAACCCTGAGACTTGGAAGGTAGTGTACAATATGGGTGACAGCTTGCAGCCGACTACTTTCCTGGCTAGGAAGGAGCACTTTAAGAAACCGTACTCCAAGCCTAAGAGTGGAGGTAAGTCACAACCTAGTGGTGCTAAGCCCTTTCAGGGCCCCATGTCTCCCCCAGCTCAAGGAAGTACTCTGCACAATCCGAAACAGGGAAAACAATCAGGCAAGTTGTATAATAGGGGAGGTGTGGTGGAGTGGTCTTGCCAGTGGCCTGGTAATCCAAAGGTCCCGGGTTCAAATCCCGATGTATCAATGGGAAGATATTATTGGGATGGAATTTGTGCTGTACCTGGTATCAGTGCATTACCACAAGCCCACGAAACGTCAATAAAATACCCTCATTGTTCCCTGATTAAATAGCACTGTATGAATATTCCCATATTCAAAATATGCTATAGAGGTGCAATGCCTGGTGAGTTATCTGCTCAACAGGTGGCGTTGTGTGTGTGTAAGTGTGAGAGTCCGAGTGTAGGGGGTGAGACAGTGAAGCACAGGAACGAGGTGGCTTCAGAGAGGGGGTCGTTTCGGGCCATGAGTGAGCACCGTGCCTCATGTGAAGGCAAGATGGCAGGTGCTCGTTGTACTCTACGTGCTTCACATGTCTCACTCCCTATACTGGAACAAGACCTCACAGGCTTCACTGTTCATTGTAAAGCAGTGAATGTTTAGGCTCTCAGCCTATGCCCGAGAGGAAGTAAGTTGGAATATAGAAAAAAAAAAAACAAACAAAAAAAAACAATAAGAATAAGTCACAACACAAGTCAGGTCAGGGATCGGCATCTGCCAAAGCCAGTCATCCGTCTAACCCTACCCCTCCACCATAAAAAAAAAATAGTAATTCAAACTCTCTCTCCCTCCCGGGGCCTATCGAGGGCGAGTTGGATCCGAGGGTTGTTCCACCGGACAGACCCAGTCAGGTAACTGGGTAATTTCGGACGTGTCACTGGGCCTGGCCCCGGCGAACTTGGGCAAGAACAGTGGTACGCAAGGGCATCACTTGGCGGTGGCTCCGGCGACCTCGTTTACGTCAAACTCGAGAAATCAATCATGTTTCTTTCGAGGTGGAGTCACTAGTCCAGGAAATGGTCACCAAGCATATCATTGTCCCGGTCAATCCAACTTGCCCTGTTTTCAAGTCCAGACTTTTTCTCGTACCAAAGAGGGACAGTGTTCAGATGAGACCAGTCGTAGACCTATCTTGTTTGAACGCTCACATTCACAATACACCCTTCAGGATGCTCACTGTGAATCACATCAGGCTAACACTTCCGCCGCAAAGTTGGATGTGCTTGTTAGACCTGACAGACGCCAATTGGCATGTCCCTTAAACAAAAGGTTCCAAAAATTCCTCGCCTTGAGGATCAGGCAAGAGACTTATGTCTTTCAGAGAATGCCATTCGGGTTGAACCTTACACCAAGAATATTCACAAAATTAGTCCGGCAGGCCCTCATGCCAATGTTAAATCAGGGGATCAAGGTGTTTTGGTACCTAGACGACTGGCTGGTAGTGGCGGAGTCAGAGAGCTTATGCAAAATCCATGTCAATCACATTATCAATCATGTACAACCCCTAGGGATCAAGGTCAACTTGGCAAAGTCACATCTTGTTCCCACACGGGTAATTCAGTGGATAGGGCTGGTCTAGGACACAGCCAATCTTACTCTCAGACAGAGTGTGGACAACTGCAACAGATTTCGATTTTTTTTTCTTTTTTCTCCACAGTCTGAACACCACGAGAAGGACATGGGAATCCCTGGTCGGCTCTCTCAACTGGATTCAACTAACTGTAAAGTTGGGCCGGTTGAAAGTAAAGAGATTAATCTTGGAAGGCAACAAATATTTCCCGCTATTGCCGGCGGGAAAATTGTGGAAAATTCCTCCATTAATTCACAACTTACTGTCGGTCTGGGCGAGGAGAGAAATATTGCACTCAATAATGACGTGGACTTCTCCCCCACCTACGGTATGGGTAGACACAAATGCTTCAGGGACAATAGGCAGGGGTCATCAGTCGAGCCTAGGCCATAAGGGTCAGAGTCTTTGGTCCCAAACCGAGAATGTTCATATCAACGAGCAAGAGCTCTTAGTCCCTTTGTTTATCCTTCAAACTCACGGCTACTCCTTGCGGGGGAAATCAGTAGCTTTTCGAATGGACAATTTGAATGCGGTGTCCTGCATTCAAAAGCAACGGTCAACGAGGTCTCGGAAGTTGCTAGAGTTGTCAGAAGAGATTTTTTGTTCTGGCCGAAGAGCTGAACATTCATCTTCATGCATCATACCTCCCAGGAATAGCGAATGTCTGGGCAGACGGTCTGTCCCGGCGACAGAGCACCAAAGTAGAATGGGCAATCAAGCAAAACATCTTCAACCAGATGATTGCAGAGCCATACCGTCCCCAAGTGGATCTATTTGCCTCTGAGGAGAACCACAGGCTTCCTCTCTACCTAACCCGCCGAGGAATGACTTCGGCGGGGGGTCCAGACGCATTGTTGGAGGACTGGAGCAGGTGGAATTCCATCTATCTTTTTCCGCCTCTCGATGCTTCACTCATGTGTCAGGTAGTTCACAAACTACAGGGTTACCGGGGCTTAGTCTCGATGATCGCGCCTCTATGGCCGGCTCAGGTGTGGTACCACCAGTTGAAAATGTGGTGTGAGAACCCGGTGTCGCTCCAGATCTCGTACTTGCACTTGGAGACAATTGGCAACCTATAGACCTCGCTGACTTTTGCCTTTTGGACATTCAGAATGCCAAATGGTTAACTCCGTATGGAGAGAGTGTTAATTACTAATAAATTCCTTATTCAGTATACTATGTCTACCAGGAGACAATATCAATCGCATTGGAAGTCTTTCACAACCTGGATAGTAGAAACGGCACAAACTGATGCATCAGTAGCTTTGGTTTTCAATTACTTGGACTATTTGTTTGAACAAAAACGCCTTTCTGTAGTTACACTGAAGAATCATCTGTCTGCTATTAGAACCCCTTTTTATGACCTAACAGGTCTATCTATACCGCAGGCGGAGGAGAAAGGGTTCATGAGGGCATGTTTCAAGCTTCGCCCACCACCCCGTCAGCTCATGCCTACCTGGTCACATGACAAAGCTTTGTCTTTGCTTCATTCGCGCAAGTATAATCATGCGCCGGATTTTGATTTATTATTAAAGAAGGCTGTGTTTCTTATGGCTTTGGCCACAGGTAACAGGGTGTCTGAGCTGGCGGCGATGAGCAACGAACCTATTTGCCTCAGGTTTGGGAGACTCAATGAGAATTTACAAATTGCTCCATCTCCCACGTTTGTTGCCAAGAACAAACATAGTGATCATGTTTTTTCTGAGTTTAAAGTCCTGGCACTTAAACGCGGGACTACATACTATGTCTTATGCATTGTTCAAGCTTTAATAAAGTTTATGAGGGTTTCTCAGCCCCAAAAGCAGGGAGCCTTATGGGTCAATCATACAGGTACTCGCGTCACAAGAAGAAAATTGGCTTCTTTACTCGTAGATGTAATTCGTGAAAGTAATCCTGGTGTAGTGGGAAGGGCCCACGACATCAGAAAATGGGCAGTCTCTTTACGATTTTTGCAAAATTACTCAATTAATGACATAGCTAACACTAAGTTGTGGGCTTCCAATCATACTTTCATGACGCGATACCTGTCTGTGGCTTTGGATAAACCAAAATTTACCTGTGTGGCCTTACGCCAGAGGGCTACTAAAGTTAAGTTTAATCTTAATGGTGAAAAGGAGAGGAGGGGGGGGGGGGGGGGGGGGCTGGAGAGCTCAGGACCACTAGACCCTCCGCCGGACTATGTGATAAGTTCAGGGGCTGTGATACTTGATAAGTCGAGCTGGTTATACAGCTGAAAATTGTATTTTAATTTTTATAAGATATCTATCATAGTTGCAACTATAGGATATTAAGTATAAATTGTACAAAGTATAAAAATTATGGTATGTACAAATAAATGTTAAGGATATAAGATATAATCAAATGATTTATTTGTGCCTTTACAATGTTGGACAAGAATAAAAGAATGTTCTTGGAAAACTAATTTTATTGAATCTCCTGGAGGGAAGAATGAAAACCTAATATTTAGTAGTGGCCCCAAAATCATTCACTATGTAGGGCCCTCCCTTCCATCCCCTTCCCATTCGTTGATATCTTGAGTTTAATCTTGATATATCATTGAAGGAGGCATGGCGTCGCTTGGTTCAGTGTCTCGGGTAGAATCCACAAAAGACATCCACGAGTTGGAAAGCCTTAACCCCCCCCCAAACAGAAATAGTTAACTTACTGACGAGGAGGCGGGTATTATCCCCACAACTGTCAAAATCTCACTGAGGGACCGTTAGAAGTCGGAGGAACATGGGGTTGCCACCATTCGACAGATTTTGATCTAACTTACCTAACTTACTGAGCTCAATATGACGCTAGAGCATCATATAACTTATTAGAGAGATATTAAGATAAGTTCATATGACGTTCTAGCGTCATATGAGTATTTTGGCAAAACCGCCATATGACGCTCTAGCGTCATACGAGTCGGAGAGTGTTAATATAACAAATTTAAGTTAATTTTAAATTTTAATTTTTTACAAACTTTTTCGTAGTGAGTACCCAATCATAAAGACGATTAAAGAGAATTAGCGTTACACTTATGATAAAGTACTCTTTCCCCTGCGGTGGGTGTTTCAAACAAGCTGACCTCGGGTGCTTGAAAGAGGACTATTATACTAATAGGCATATCGTCAATGATTTCGGGCCCACTACTAAATATTAGGTTTTCATTCTTCCCTCCGGGACTCAAACCTATAATTTAACCCTTCAGCATCATGACTCCTTTTTACCTTTGATTATAATCAAGGGTTAAAAGGAGTCATGATCTGGCATTATAGTAGCCTTTAGTTATGTCTATTAAACTCTGTCTTGTTTACTGAGTCTAGGGATAACGTTGATTTGATTATTCATAGCGTTATTAGTACAAGGTATAGAGATTATTATGTGTGTGGCCGGATCACTATTTTCAGAACTGTGACGTCACTCTTTCATCTCTTTACTTCTATCCTCCTTGGATGAGGGATACAGTACGAGACATCACAACGCCATCTATCTCACCAGGCGCTGCAGTGGCTTGGTGGAGGTTAACATTATACTATACCCTGTTCCAAATAGGTAGGCGAGAAGTTGTGAACCCTATACTCTGTAACTCAAAAAGGGCTACATCAAATGGGTTGTAAATATCCAGACCTATTCCCTGGCTGACCGTTCCAAAATGGTAGAAATTTTAGCTTGTTTACTCAAGTTGTTTGTGAGTTATAGAGGAAAATGTTCAAGAGTTTTCGCCAGCTTACTTGGAACAGGGTATAGTACACATGGGATCATCTACCTGGGTGATCATACGGATGAGTTTTGCCCTTTCTGTACCGGCGACATCATTTTAACTTTATTCTGGTTCCTATTAGACAATTTTATTTAGTTTCCAAATGGCCTCCAGCAATTAACAGGCTTCGAACTATCTCACTTAACCATTTTCACTGCCACAGATCGTAAATATAGCTATAATAAGGTACGACAGACGTATCCGGTACATAAATGGTTAAGCGGCTGTGTGGGAAGGGCTTAGCAGATGTAACAGACCTCTGTAGAATATATAATCACTCGGGCAGGACTTTAATCCTGTCTGTAAAGATGGGAGGTTTACGGGCCGGTTTAAGGGGGTAGGGTTTACTATTTGGTATATTTATATATATATATTTACTTTCCTCGCTAGACCTCTGCCAAGCTATAGAAAAACAAAATAAAAAACACCCCCCCCCCTAGACCCCCCTTTGAGATAAATGTGTACACTTTTCGGTAGAAAAATGTCCCGGTCAAAGGCCGGTTCTTCCTATAATAAACAAAACTTATAATGTCCCGGTCAAAGGCCGGTTCCTCCTATAATAAACAAAACTATAATGTCCCGGTCAAAGGCCGTGCCTCCTATAATAAACAAAACTATAATGTGCCGGTCAAAGGCCGTGCCTCCTATAATAAACAAAACTATAATGTCCCGGTCAAAGGCCGTGCCTCCTATAATAAACAAAACTATAATGTCCGGGTCAAAGGCCGGTTCCTCCTATAATAAACAAAACTTATAATGTCCCGGTCAAAGGCCGGTTCCTCCTATAATAAACAAAACTTATAATGTCCCGGTCAAAGGTCGGTTCCTCCTATAATAAACAAAACTATAATGTCCCGGTCAAAGGCCGTTTCCTCCTATAATAAACAAATGTCCCGGTCAAAGGTCGGTTCCTCCTATAATAAACAAATGTCCCGGTCAAAGGCCGGTTCCTCCTATAATAAACAAATGTCCCGGTCAAAGGCCGGTTCCTCCTATAATAAACAAATGTCCCGGTCAAAGGCCGGTTCCTCCTATAATAAACAAATGTCCCGGTCAAAGGCCGGTTCCTCCTATAATAAACAAAACTCTACATTTAAATTGCACGAAAGTTCAAAATATTGATAAATAAATGAGGTGATAGTCATAAAATCACCAAACTAATGGAACGAACGTCTTAACATCTCAAAACTAATTGGGCTAAATACGAGGAAGAAGGGAATCCAGAAAAAGTAGCTCCCCTAAATCACGTGTGTTTGTTATTTGTTTAACAGGTAATGCTCACCTCACGGGACTGCATATACATTCAAAATAATCAAATGCATTATTAATCAGGCAATTATAACATGCAGTTTGGTTTATCAAGAAGTGTACACAGTATTTTCCTTTCGTTTTCAATACAAGCAAAATTGTATCGTATAGGACTACACGTAGATGTGGCCTAGCATGAAATATATCAAACGTTTGGTAAAAAGACACATTAATGTTAGTTTTATTATATATTACATTGTAATGTGATTTATACGAGATAAACCAAATCTACCAAGGCGATGCAAATTAAACACAACTTTATTCAATCAATTAAATACTCGGTATCGCAATTTACATCACCCTGTTGATATTCTGATTAGTGTCATAGTTACAAATATTATAAAATGAAGAGATGCATCATGTCTTCTCACTATTGGGACCGTAATTCAAAAACGTTATTTTGTGCCAAATGGTTTAGCATTTTGTGTCGCAGTGTTTCAGAATATCACATTTCCTAGTTCCCTCTCTCGACATTTACATGAAACCTTTTCGCAGCTTTTGCTGGAACATATCGCTCAAAATATTTCTAGTTTTTGAAATACATGATTATAGTTTTTGAAGTACCTATTGAAATATATAGTATATCATTAAAATTATATATACCAATAATCTTTTCAGTCCAGTATTTACGTAAATGCCTAGATCCATACATCACAAATGACACACAAACACATAGGCTACACGACACACAAACACATAGGCTACACGACACACAAACACATAGGCTACACAATATAACACATAGGCTACACAATATAACACATAGGCTACACAATATAACACATAGGCTACACAATATAACACATAGGCTACACAATATAACACATAGGCTACACAATATAAACTAGAAGGGCAATTAAGGGGGAGGTAGTCGCTTTTTATGGACCCCCTTCTCCCTCTTGTTTAGCATAATATTATTTAAATTTTAGTCGTTCGTTCCGTAAGCTTGGCGATTTTGAGACGTTTTACTCCATTTCGTTGTTGTCAATATTAAGACATTTCGTGTCAATTAGGTATTATTTCTTCCTCGTGAGCGATAGCGAGCCTGTAAGTTTAGAAGGATCCTGTCTTCGGCCGAGACATTTTTCTACAGAAAAATGTAAAAATATATCTTCAAAGGGGCTCTAGGGGGTGTTTCTTTAAGCTTGATGAAGGTCTAGCGAGGAAAGTAAAAAATACAGTTAATAGATAAATATATAGACCACAAAACAAGCCCTAACCCCTTAAAGGTGAATTCCAGGGATGAAACATATCGAAACTACAATGCCCATTGGGATCTGCTTGGGTTTAGGTACATGATACTGAAGAACTTTCATCAATTTGTTATAACAACATAGAAATATAGCTTATCTAAGCTATTTTATGTGGCGCGAACTGGCGTGTTTACCATGACGTCACTTTGTTCAATGGCGGAACTCTCGACATAGGAAATGGGTGATTCTGTGGGTTTTTTTTATGTGAGAAACTCTTATAATTTGTATGCATGTGTACAGCTCAACATTTGGCTTCACCACTGTTTGGTCAAGGGACCGCGATATATAAATTGAACAGAAACTATATTATCATTACGAAATAGGCCTTAGAACCGACCTCCCTAAACTCTGGACTAGGCTAAACATGCATAAACACTGCTTGTATGCTTATTGTTGGCGAGATGTGATTATTTCTTGTTGTGCACCACATCTTCAGGACGTTGTTTGATCTTATGCAGAGCTTGAATATTGAATTGAAAGGTATTAATTACGAAAATCAGACCTCACAGTCCAGGACAGCATGTGGTGTTGACAAACGGCTTCTCCATACAATGGCGTTACTCCCGAGCAGTTGAACTGGTCCAGCTGATCGCGAAAATGCCAACGACGTTATATATTAGTATTTTTTCTGGAGTTTAATGGAATTATATCGATATTGCCCATATCCATATTACAGTATATACTACAGTATATTCATGCCAAGTTATGACCCTGCATTAGTTTTCGTTTTTTCGTTCATTCCTGTAGTTCACCTTTAAGAGAGCGCATCCCTCCGCCTAAACTGGCGGAGGTATGCACTCAATCGATCACCTCCTGAATAGAATACTGCATTACTTCTTCCTTGGAGCATATCCTATCTGCCCACCAAATTTCATGAATATCGTTTCATAACTTAGTGAGCCGCCTACGCTGCCGGAGGTATACGCTTTACCGATGACCTCCTAAATTAAATAATGTCTTCCTTGGCGCATATCCTGTCTACTCACCAAATTTCGTAAACATTGGTTCATAATTTTTTGAGAAATCTTATTTACAGACAAACACAAACAAATAAACAAATGGAGGCTAAAACCTAGCCTCCGTCTAACTTCCTTGGCGGAGGTATTAAGACATTGTGGTGGAATTCCTCAAAAATGTAGTTGTAATAGAAAAATCTGTCCCAAGTCATATACTATGTTGCATGTTCAAATCGGATTGCATTTGCCTATCACAGCAGTATTAATGCACGTGTATCGAAGTGGTCATAATTATGATAGGCTCAGTCAAAGGCAAGTGTTTTAACTATGCAGTGCGTAAAAATAAGTTAAGAAACCAATATTTAACTAATAGACTACATAAAATTATTTTTTCTATGTATCCTCCTCTTTGTTCACAGACAAATACGAATATGATTACATATTACATTCCAACGCTAAACTATTTGGCGATGATTTAATTTATCAAGCAAGTAACCCAAGAAACATACGGAAGCACTGCCAAGAGTTTCGACTACACTGAGCCTGTCGATGAGAGCGTTTATCTCCAGAGATAATTGTAGTGAACTGGTGGTAGGCAATTAAATCCGGCCATTGTGTGCCTTCTGTATAGGTATTGTGTTCTTGAGTGTGCGGTAAAGGTCTTGGGTCGATGTTGGGGAAGCATTTGTTGGCAATGTCGAGAGGAACTTGGATCTGGTTTAGGATATGAATTGCTCACTGTATGAGTTAGGATATGTGATTTATGGGGTACATTTCGTTCATCAAATTGGATTGGATGTGTTTGAACAGTTATGAATTGCTATTTGTATGGGTCAGAGTCTGCCGTTATTGTCATGCTACCAGAGCAACAAATGCAACAAAGTTTGTTCTCATCACTTCCATGGATTAAACTAGATCCGCTCTCAACATCAACACAGAATATGGACATAAAGTACTGAAGGTATTCCTCCTAATGAAGACAAAGAACAATGTCATCCCAAGAGGAGTTGGATTGCCCATCCTCAGTCAATAACGACCAAGCAATGGAGGTAGATTGTAGGCACCAATCGATCAGGGCTATACCCAGGAGAGGCTGTAGGCATTTTATAAGGAGTCATTGGAACTCCTGTTTCATTTGCTTGGCCTCTCTTACTGTTTCCCTTTGTGCCTCACTTACACTGAGAGTAGTCCAGCATGCTCTCACAAATACCTCCTCCTCCTATCTACTTCACTACACTAAACATGCACACCACACTTCCTCCTTCAAAATTATTAAAAACAAAAATGATGAACACAGGCCCAGCCTCGGAGTCTCCAGGGGGAGGCATAAATGCCCCCACACCTTCCCGACCTTCCCCTGACGACCCCTCTAAATGCTCTGGACCATGGCCTGTTACTCTTACTATCAACTTTTGTAATATTCGCAGACTTTCCTCTAATTTTCACTCCGTCGAACACCATCTCTCCTCCTACAAGCCTGATTTTCTTTTCCTCACCGAAACCCAGGTATCTGAGACAACTTCCAGCAGCTCCTTCTCTGTATCCTCCTACTTTCTCCATTCTAGTTTCAGAGCCAAAGGCGGATGTTGTGCATACGTGCACAACAAACTCACTTGCTCTCATGTTTCCGATTTCGACTCCTCTGAATTCTCAATTTTATGGCTCAAACTATTCTGTCATTCTCATACTAAATATTTCTGTGCTGTCTATCTTTCCCCTAACTCTACCAACTTTCCGAAATTCTTTGACTATCTAAACTCTAAAGTGGAACACATTCTATCCATCTCTCTCTTCTCTGAAATCTCCATCTTAGGAGATTTCAACGTTCACCACCGCCAATGGCTCTCCTCTCACACTACTGACCAACCTGGTGAACAAGCCTACGTCTTTTCTATCATAAATGACCTAAAGCAGCTGGTCCAGCAACCCCCCCGTATCCCAGATCGCTTCGGAGATCGGCCCAACATTCTTGACTGATTTCTGACTTCTAACCCTTCTTCTAATACTGTCAATATTTTCTCTCCTTTGGGCTCCTCCGACCATAAACTTATCTCCATCACCTGTCCTATCTTTTCAGTATGGCCACCCTATCCTCCCAGCCGGCGGCACTTGTGGCACTCTAGCGCTGCCGAATGGGAGGCTCTCCGGCAGTACTTCTTTGATTTCCCATGGAATGACTTCTGCTTCCATGGCCGAGGACCCTCGGAGAGTGCTGAACACATTACCGAGGTTATCCTCTCAGGCATGGAAGCGTACATTCCATTTTCTTTCTCTCAGTCTAATTTTAAAAAATCTTGGTTTACTCACGCTTGTTTTACTGCTGTCCACTGCAAGGAGGAAGCTTTCAAACGATACCGACGCCTTAAAACTCAAGAATCTCATTCTTCTTATGTTTCTGCCCGAAATCAAGCCAAATCTGTTCTTCGACTTGCCAAGCACTCTTTCATCAATAATAAATGCATTGAACTATCCAACTCTAGTTCTTCCCAAGCTTTCTGGCATCTAACCAAAAACCTTTCTTCCTCGTCTTTCCCTCCCCTTTTCCACGCTGATGGCATAACTATCACTTCTTCCTCGGACAAAGCTGAACTCTTCGCTCAAACTTTTGCTAGAAACTCCACCTTGGATGATTCCGGTGCTATTCCTCCCTCTCCACCCCCTCTCTCCTACTTATGCCTAATATCCTAATCTCTTCTACAGATGTACTTTCTACCCACTCTGGGCTTAATACTAAGAAGGCGTACGGTCCGGACGGTGTTCCTTCTGTTGTACTAAAAAACTGTGCTTCCGTGCTGACCCCCTGCCTACGCAAACTCTTTCGTCTCTGTCTCTCCTCTAACGTCTTCCCTTCTTGCTGGAAGTTTGCTTTCATTCAACCTGTCCCAAAGAAGAGTGACCGCTCTCAGCCCTCCAACTATCGTCCAATTGCTCTCATCTTTTGTATCTCTAAAGTTTTTTATACTATACCTGCTTCCAAATGTCTTAAGCATTTCTCTTCTCATAATCTGCTCTCAGATCACCAGTATGGCTTCCTTAAGGGTTGCTCCACTGGTGATCTTCTTTCATATCTTACTAACTCTTGGTCATCCTTCTTTCGGGACTTCGGTGAGACTTTTTCAGTTGCACTAGACATATCGAAGGCCTTCGATAGTCTGGCACAAATCTTTAATTTCCAAACTACCCTCCTTCGGTTTTCATCCCTCCATCTGTGCCTTTGTCTCTAATTTTCTTTCCGGCCGTTCCATAGCTGCGGTTGTGGATGGCCATCACTCACTTCCTCATCCTATCAACTCCGGTGTTCCTCAGGGTTCTGTTCTATCTCCTATTCTCTTTCTAATTTTCATAAATGATCTTCTCAACTGTACATTCAGTCCCATCCATTCATATGCAGATGACTCTACTTTACACTACTCAATTAGTTTTGCAGAACGCCCCAGCCATCAGTCCCTCAAAATCAAACGTAATGAAGCCATAAAACACTTATCTTCTGATCTAGCTACTATTTCCAATTGGGGTAGAGAAAACCTTGTTGCATATAATGCTTCCAAGACCCAATTTATCCATCTTACTACCCGTCAGGAACCTCCAGAGGACTATCCCTTATTCTTCAACAATACAAAAATCAATCCTTCATCTTCTCTCAATATTCTTAGTGTCTCTTTTTCTTCAGCTCTCACGCGGAAGGACCATATTACCAGTCTTGTTAAAGCAGCCTCCCTGAAGCTGGGTGTACTCAACCGCCTCAAGGAGTTCTTTACCCCTGCGCAGCTTCTTGCTCTGTACAGGGGCACAGTGCGTCCTTGTATTGAGTATTGTTCACATGTGTGGGGAGGATCCTCTCACACCGCACTCCTAGACAAAGTAGAAAGGAAAGCCTTTCGTATCATTAACTCCCATCCACTCACCAACTCTCTGCAATATCTCTCTCTTCGCAGCAATGCTGCATCTCTCTCGCTATTTTATCGCTACTACAATAATCAGTGTTCCTCGGAGCTTTCCCATTGTATACCACCTCCTCTATCCACCTTGCAACACATTCCCACCCCTACTCTGTACAACTCTCCAACCCAAGAGTGAAACGCTATTCTCAGACTTTCTTCTATTCAACTGCTGAGCTCTGGAACTCTCTCCCAGAATCAGTCTTTCCCTTTTCCTATGACTGAGATTGCTTCAAACACCGTGTGTCCTGGCATTTTAGCTCGAACGTCCCTTAATTTTGGCCCTGTCACTCTTTCAAAACTCGCTGCATGTCTCCGTCATTCACAAAAAAAAAAAAAAAAAAAAACTGCTTCTGCTCCCCTTTGCCTGTGCCCTTTTTGCCCCAGAACTTGATCACCAGAACACATACACATTTCTCACCCCTATAACAAAATCAGACCAAACAAAATCACTCTGGCTCTGTACTGTCACTAACTATAGTTAATTGTTTCCATCTTGCAGTAAACTGCCATGTCCTCACCTTGATTACTCAGCTATTACAAGATTTTGTTCCGAAATATTTGTTTATAATGAAAGCATGGCATTCATATGTGCAAAGACATAGTAATTGCATAGTTTTCCATTAAGAACAGACAACATCAGTAGCTAATAGATTCAGTTTACCGTTAGGTGAAAAATAACCTACTATAGTTAGTCATCAGCAACCACAACTGACTATTGTGTATGAAGTGGGATCTGTGCGAAAGATCTGTTTTTGTCTGTGAGATAGGATCAGATGCTTGTGTTAGGATAGGATATGTTGTCAATTGTGTGAGGATTTAATATGAGGACAATTATATGCCGCATGGCATCAAATCCTCGTTGTTATAAATATGCCAGTCTTTTGTTGACATCTCTTTGTAAACAACATGTAACTATTTGTAAAAAAAAATGTTTTTTAATTGAATTGAATTGAATTGAATTGAAAATTGAATTGAATTAGAACATGTCACCTGTTTCAGTACGACTTTGATTCGGAAGTGAGGTTTGATCTGCGTGAGCTAAGTTTTGAGGGTAGGATTTATTGTTTGGATGGCTGTATTTTGGAAAGTGTCTAGGTAAAGTTTTAGGTGAGTGCAGGTTAACCTATGTTTGTACTCTAGGGAGACTTAAATAATTATTTTTGTGGATCAGTATTCCTTGTGTCTGAAGAGAGGATATTTGTTTTGGATGGATTAGTATTTACATGCTGACCATTAAAACCTCTCATGCATCGACCCTCTGTAAACGACCTCGAAAAACGTCTTGGATTACCATCTGTCACTCTTTCTATCAACTTTCACAACATTTGCATAATGTCATCAAACTTCCTCTCTGTTGAATACCACCTCTCTTCCGAAAAAAACAGATCTCTTTCCTTCACTGAGACCCAGATATGTGAAGCAACTGACAGTAGCCCTTTGGCTGTCTCATCCTACTTTCTCTATCCTAGTTTCCAAGCGAAAGGTACATGATGTGTGTATGTGCACAACAAATTCACATGCTCTTGCGTTCCTGACTTGGATTCCTCTGAATGCTCAACTCTCTGGCTCAAACTGTCCTGTCACTCTCAAACTAAATATTTGTGTGCTGTCTATCTCTCCCCTAAAGTCCCCAAGCAATTTGTCCTTCAACATTTATCTTCAACACTGGCTTGGCAGCTTATGAGGTCAACATATAAAATATTTCGGTTACTTAAATTCACCTATCATCAGTCTAGTTTCCGATACCAGTGTAAAATATTCGAAAAACATTTTGGGAAATTTGTTGACCATCGAATGTTGACTATAAAAGCTCTTGTGTGATACCGGCCTAATCTACCGCTTTCCCAAATTCTTCAACTATCTGAATTCTAAATAGAACACATTCTATCAACCTTTCCTTTATCAGAAATTTCCATCTTAGGGGAATTCACTATTCACCACCGCCAATGGCTCTCCTCTCATTTCACTGACCAACTTGTTGAACATATCTACATCTTTTCTATCTTAAATGATCTGGAAAAGTTAGCTCAGCCCCCAACTCGTATCCCTGACTGCCATAAAGATGGGTCAAACATCCTTGACCTATTTCTAACCTCTCAATTCTTCTGCTTGCACTGTAAATCTCTTCTCTCCTTTGGACTCCTCCAGAACTCCTCCAATCATAACCTTATCTCTGTTACCTGTCCTATCTCTCCAGTGTGGCCATCTGAACCTCCCAACCCGTGGCACTTTGGCGCTGCTGAATGGGAGGCTCATAGGCAGTACTTCATTATTTTCCCTTGAAGTTATTTTTTGGTTCCGTGGCCGGGAACCCACAGCATATGTAGAAATAATTACTGAGGTAATTAAATCAGGTATGGAGGCATATTCCAGTGTGTTTCAGTCTAATGCAAACATATCATGGATTACTCATGCTTGTTCTACTGCTGTCCACAATAAGGAGAAAGCATTCATACAGTACCATCGCCTTCAAACTTAATAATCTTGTATTCATAATGTTTCTGTCTGTAATGAAGCCAAATCCACGTTCATCAATAACAAATGCCCTGAACTTTCTAACTCTAGCTCGTCACATGTGGCATCTACCCAAAACCCTCTCCCCTACAATTTTACTTTGTCTTTCCCTCCACTTTATTCACCCTGACAGCACCACCGTCACTTCTTTATCTGACAAATCTGATATCTTCGCTCACACTTCACTAAAAACTTTACCTTGGATACTTCTGGTGCTATTCCACCCTTTCCACCCCCTCTTTCTTACTTATGCCTAATATCTTAATCTCTTCTAAGGATGCACTTTCTACTTTCTGCAGGCGTAATACTAAGACGGAATATTGATCAGATGATGTTGCTCCTATTGTACTCAAATACTATTATTTTATGCTGCCTCCCTGCCTAAGCATATATTTCTATCTCTGTTTATCCTCTAGCATCTTCCCTTCTTCCTGAAAGTTTGCTTTAAATCAACCTGTCCCGAAGAAGGGGGAGTTATCAACCCTCAAACTATTGTATAATTACTGTTATATCTTGCATCTCTAGACATTTGTAATATATTCTTACTTCCATAGCCTATGATAGAACAGTTGGAACGTGTGTACATGCTTAGATTGATATGCAGGAATCGAAACTGCATAATAAATCGTAGGCTTGTCCACCATTATTTAACTGTCTTCATAGAGCATTGGATAAATGCACTGCATTTCGGTGTGAGCATCCTAGGTTCGAATCCCTGGACTGCCACATGTATTTGTTGATATCATTAATTGAGTTTAGGAGTAAAGTCAGTTGGTGGAGGATACATAATAATTCAAAATGTCTTAAGCATTTGCCTTCCTATAACTTACTCTCAGATCAGCAATATGGTTTCCTTAAGGGCGGCCCTAGTGGGGATCTCCTTTCTTATCTGACTAACCTTTGGTCATCTTCCTTTTGGGACTTCACTGAGAGCATATCTATTGTGCTAGACATATTTATAGCCTTTGATAGAGTCTGGCACAAATCTCTTGTTTCTAAACTACCATTGTTCAGGTTGTTGTTGTTGTTGTTGTTGTTACCCAAGCTGCCTGGCTGAACAGCCCCAAGGCCCCGAGCAAGGCCAAGGCCATAACCGAGCACCCCCACAGATCCCTCCCTGCCGACCACAATAAAGCCTAGGTGACCGAAGCCACTCCATGACGGGGATCTGAGGAGGGTGCGGAAACGCCCGATAAACCAAAGCCCCACCCAGGACCCTGTGCCCCTCAGCAATTATGAAGAGAAAGTTGAAGGGCAAAGGAAAAATGTGACGCTTTGGCTTCCAATCTTGGTAGATTGGAAATGACGCCGTCACCTGAGATCTAGAAAACATATAAGTAAAAGGAATAGTCAGAGTAAGCTATGGGTATGGCAGAGATCGCTCAGTTCTCGCTCTTATAGACCAGCCCATCACCACATGACTAGAACCCAATCCTCTCAGCATCAGCTAGGAAAGGCCCTAGAAAGCCGCCTTTGGCGGGGGGGATAGCTCCCCTATTTCAACCCCTCTCGGGGTTGGGCACCCACCGCCATTGTTCAGGTTCTATCCCTTACTATGTGCCTTTCTGAAAATTCCATAGCTGCAGTTGTGGCTAGCCATTGTTTACTTCCTCAATTTAACCACTCCGCTGTTCCTTAGGGTTCTATCCTATATCCAGTTCCATTTATAATATTAATTAATTATGTTCTCAACTGTACCTCTATTCCTCTCTACTTCTATGCCGATATCTCTACCCTATACTATTCAACTAGATTTCCACAGTGATCCTCCATGCAGTTACTTCAAAACTCACTTAATTATGCCATAGCACATTTATCATTTGACCTACCAACCATTTCCGATTGAGGGAGGGATAACCTTGTTGTTTTTATTGCTTCCAAAACCCAATTTCTCCATCCATCAACCTGTCACAATCCGCCACACTATCCCACTCGTCAACAACACGACAGTCATCCCTTCGTCTTCTCTCAATATTCTTGGTGTATCTTACCCTTCTTGCTAAAACAGTTTCCCAGAAGTTGGGTGTGCTCAGTCATCTCCGTGGGTTGTTTACCCCTATAGACAGCTACTTGATATGTACAGTCACTTATAACAATTCGTGGACCCCCATGTGAGAGCGTTGGTCAAGATTGCTTCTGTTTTAGTAGGTACATAATAATTAGTAGGTACCCTGGAGACAGCTTGGGGCTCAGTACAGGGTGGGTGGGGTGGGAGGGAAGGGAGGGTGTGTGTAAGATGGGGTAGTGGCGGAAACTTTCAACCCCTCATTTTTATTATGTAGCAACATATCAGGTCCAGCACCAGCTCTACCTAGTTCTTTCCCTCTCTCTCACTTTCAAATTTCATCCTTTCCCCTTCAAGGTTTCTTTCTTTCCTTCTAATTTATTTTCTTAACTGTTTTAACTCTTCCCTATTATACTTTCGTAAAGTATTATTAAATGAACATAATTCTCTCGTATTCTATTTTTCCAGTAATTTTATATTAGGTAATTATTCCTTACGAGTTTCTAATATATCTTATCCCATTATTTTCACTATGTTTTGTTTGTATTAACTGTATTGTTTAGCTTTGTTCTATACAACGGATTGCACAAGTTTGTTTTAGATAATAACATATATACATATACAGGTATATGATGGTCTATTTAAAGAAAACATGATGAATTGTATACATGTATTTTTAAGTTGCATGTAATTTTCAAACCAGTTTTCAGTCTAAAAGAAGGGGATAGGGAAACAGGTAAATATTGTATTATGAACTGAAGTATCAATACATCAAAATAGACCCCAACAAATTCTCTGTAGTTTTCTTTGTCCGCCTGTTGCGATAAGTTTCGTTAAATGTGTTCAATATTTAACCCATTCAGAACCAGTGACGTCCATATAACTATACTCTGGCTACTATTAGACGATTTTATTAATAGGTTTTGAACTATCTCATTTAACTTTACCCTTTTTACTACCATAGATCCTTCTTTAACTGCACAAATTCGTCTAAATATAACTAGAATAAAATGACAAAGACGTCGCCGGTAGAAGGGGCTTATCCATATCTAAAATAAATGGAAATGAAAAAATATATAAGTATTGTATGATGAAGTATTGTATCACTCGTTCATACAGACATTAAAATATAAGTATTGTATGATGAAGTATTGTATCACTCGTTCATACAGACATTAAAAAACTCATGTGTCTTTTGTTATAATTGACTACTCGCCGAGAAGATGAAAAAAACAAAATTTAGTTTTGCTCAATTTGAAGTAATAATACCAATCTTCATCATACGCAACTTAAAATGTTAATTATCCCTTTCCTATAAAGGGTTAAACAGTAAACAAACGCAAATATGTGGACTTTTCGGGACTATAGCTAAACATATGTGCGGAAAGCGTAAGTCATGTTTTTCATCAGCATGTCAGAATCTTAAATAATTGGAAATATGAAAACAAAAAAAAACATCTCGCAGGACACCCACTATCTGTCGATATACGCATGTCTCCATTCATCTATCCAAATCACCACCCACATTCACTCGTATGTCCGTCAATGTATCCATCAATCTATTTATCCATGCAAGCTATTATAACCCAAGAAGAGCAGCTCAGAGAAAACAATCCTAATGATTATCCACTATCCTAGTTCCCACTCACCCGTCCTTCCATCTGCAGGCCTATGATGTAAGAAATACATATATTATCTATCAAAATATCACACCCATCAGTGAAAATCTCTCTCTCTAGTAAATAACAAATGTATAAATTAATATATAAATATATATATATATATATATATATATATATATATATATATATATAAACTATATTCTCTTTCCACTCTTTCACGTCAGCGTATTGTTCACTTTTCCTATTGGTCTGCCTTCGTTTTTCTTTCTAAAAATGTTCTCTTTCCCTATTCACATTTGATTAACTTGAATAATTTTGCTACAATCCTTCTCTAATGTTCATACTATAGTTCAAACATTTATATAGAGGCTGATTCTGTCTTGTCTATTCCCCTTCCTCTTTTTTAATGTATTCATTGTCTCCTCGTCATTCACGTCATTCACACTAGACCAATTTTCGTTCTTCTACCGCAAACAAAAAAACGGAGATACCACCCTTCTCCGGCACAAATATCGCCGTTTAACGGTCAGATGCAGCTCGCAATGGGTGGGACTGGGAAGCAACATCTTTTGACGGTGGTAGATTGTCAGCATCAATACGGTATGGAGAATGCAATACTTGAAATTTAGAAAAAACACTAAGCATTTCAAAATTGCCTACATCAAATGGTAGATGTAACCAAATATTCAATAACCAAATGCGTATAGTTTAATTTTGTCCTTGTTAAAGCCCATTTAAGACAATACTTGTTTTATGTCGACCTGTAGCGCTACGTATTGAGACTAGTAAATGCACGTCTGATTTATAGAGAACACAGGGGGTGGTTTGGGCGGTTCGCAATTATTCTCAATGATATCTCAAGTATTTGACGCCAAAATATATGTTTTGCTACAAAATTATGTATTTTGATTGTGAGAAGGACATAAACATGGTGCATTAATGCTATAATAGCTACACCACTTGCAGCTAGCTAACCACTATTCCTACGCCACGGTGATTGGCATGAATTGAACAAAAATGAAAACCTCCAAAAAGTTCAAAATGTTTCCTCTTATAAGCTCCAAATATAAAAAATAACAACGCTATCGTGTAAATTGAGTCATATTGCATTATAATTATTGTTGATATACGGTAAATCCAGATTACTCAACATTATAGATGAAACAGCACATTATAAGGATCGCTTATTGCCGCGGAATCGATTTGGGGTGCTGTCAGGCTGTATATATTGCGAAAAGCTTCCTCGTAGCTACTTATATTAGCTTCCAACGCAAAACATAGCAACCTTAGCATATAGAGTGGCTCCTGTTACACTAAATTTGTCAATATCAATCAATATTATTCTACAGTTTAGGTGAAACACAACAATATAACTATCGCTTATAGCCGTGGTAAAGCCAGTGGGTAAAGCCTATACGTGTGTGCTAGGAGTTGCCTGTGCTACCAGCTCAAAACAGAGATCGAAGAACAGAGAAGGGCGATAATGTGGCCTAGTGCATGGTAAGGGTAAGAGGAAGTGTGGAAGATCATGACTCATATTTTGTGCAGGGAAAGGGAGGAATGACAAAAATACGAGGAATAATAGCTAATAATTGAGGAGGGCAGAAAGGGGGGAAGGAGAGAGAGAGACGGGGGGTGACACATGTGGGGGAGAGAAAGGAGGTAGTGGAGGGGGAATTTACCATCTAATCACATATTACTTCCATTTGAGTGCTTATGGAGCATTTAAAAAACAAAAAGTCGTAGGCTTTCTCCTATGAGGAGTATAGCATTCGCAATACAGACACTTCTTACAGACACTTCTGTTAGGCCTATCGCGCTCCTCGGGTTAATCACATTACTTAACATTAACATTATACAAAAGATGGACATACTAATTTCAAACAACATAGCGGCTGTTGCTCGGCCTACTCTTCAAATACTTGCCCTCTCCTTCAGATTCGTATAATCTTTACCAGCAATTCAGAGCCTTTTGATATAAACCTATAATACTTTTGATATGGGATCTCTCTATTTCTATTTTTGATCTCCGGCGCACGATCTTCAGTTACTCCTTAATCAAACACCTTAATTTGTGAGGTTGGTATACGATGCTCACCAAAACAAAATCCCTTAGTTTACAGCATTACAGGGATTTGACTCGGTCATCTCTGCTCTTAAGGTCACATACACACTTGGCTATAATACGATATAAGAAGGGTGAAGCGATAGCTCAATTTATAAAGATAGTGCCAAACCTAATTCTGATTAGCAACACTCTAACACTTTCAGAAATACAGAAGGGTATTGTAAGGGTTAATGGATGAAGTTCATTCGTCCATGATGTATTTTATAATCGCAACATACTATCCGTTATGGATTTCCATGACGCATCTGCATTACGGACAATATTATGTATGCAATATATTCGGTGAAAAAATCCAATTATCTTGAGAGTGACTCACAAACACTCGAGTCTCGGGTAAAAGTTCGTGCCACATCGTTGTCAGAAGAAAGCAAAACTCGTAGCCTGACTATTGTTCATCGAGTAAATTCTGAAAGATTTGGACAAATCTGTTATAAGTAGCTACTGCATTTGCCTGAATGCGTGCTTGTGTTTCATAAGATTTCCACAATCATTATGAAGCTTGTGTCATTATGTTGAGCGATTGTGTCTAAGGAAGAGGCATAGTATGTTGTCAAGAAACTGTCTTAGCTAGATACCAACAAATACCATATTATACTCCTTTTCGATTCCTTGGGGGTGGGGGGGGGGGGGGGCAAGCCTTCTCAAGTTAATTACCAAAAATACCCACCAAATATTTGTCAGTAAGGTAATGGCACAGAAACGGTGCTTTATACCTGTTGTCAGTCCGAAATTACATTTTCGCATTCATTTTCGACATTCCAGCGAGTTGATATGACAGGTTTTTATAACTTTCAAGATGATTCTCCTTTGACTATAACAATTGTGAATAGACAATGTTTATTCTTGATTACTATATTATAATAAGTAGAATCAACATATGACCCACGTAAAACGTCTCTCATAGATGGATTGTTGAAATTAAATACAAAAACGTTATTTCGGACTGACAAGAAGCATACTTATTCAAAATAAGTGGTTAGATATAGTGTGACTGAGTGACTTGTAATCCATACAAATACATAAGGGTGGATAGTCTACAAATGAATGATTATGGAGGTGAATGGCTAATTATATAGACAGGTGGATACATGGGTGAATAGTTAGAAAATCAATAGTTACACAGATGGATGTATAACTAGACAAATGGATAGATAGAATAAATAGTTAAACAAATGGATTGGTGAGTTTATAGTTAAACGAATGAATAGCTAGACAGCTGCATAGGTGGATAGATAATAAACCAGATGATACCCGTAAATGGATGTAAAATTGAGCATAGTGTATTCTGTATACACTAACAAATGGCATACGTTGTCGATTGATTTGGGAAAATGTATTGCACATCCATCAAACAGATGTAACTTTACTGTGGTATATTGCTTCTTTAGTTAATGTTATAATAAATCTGGAAAATATACAGAATGTTGCATGGAAATAATAGCAAGACCATTTAGCAACAAACTGATTTGTATTTTTAAAGCGAAGCGCGATGATTATCAGATATGTTTAAATACAAAATTATACGAGTTGTGTGTGAAAGTAAAGGGGCATTTTGAAATATCGGCAAGAATATGATTAATCAGATAAGAAAGAAAGCAAAACTAACTATAATAGATAATCAGCTTACAGCTTTCTGGAAGATATAGTGTGCGTGTGTGTGTGTGTGAGAGAGAGAGAGAGAGATAGAGATTCAGAGAGTGAGTTGGATGGGTGAACAAAGAGAAAAACAATATAGAGACAATTATAGGTATACTTGTATAGCCTATGATACAGTTATATAAAGTAATATAAAGTGAAGCGACTATTAATTAAGTTATAGAGATGGATAAATAGTTAAAATAATAACTGTAGGAAATTCAAATGGTGGGAAATATTTATTAGTGGCCCCTCCATCATTGACGAACATGCCTATTACATAAGGCACCCTCTTCAAACACTCATCCGCCGTAGTTTGAATCTACCGCGCAGAGCATTTAAAAAACTGAGGAGCCTTCATCATGAGCGCACGCGACCTCACTCATGGCTTCAGTCATAATGAATTGGGTTCTCACTACGAAAAAAACTTCGTAAAAAATAAAAACAAAAAGAAAATAAGAATAACTATTCAATAAGCTTTCCATCATATCGTGGATGTACTTGTGTGGATCTTTTGACCAGACGCTACTGCAGGCGTCATTCTTCCTTCTCTGCTCTGCGCTCAGCCTGCCCGGACGTGTCTCCCCACGCTACGCGGGTTCCGCATTTGTTGCGTCCCTAGTGAGTTTTTTCTCATTTGTTTACTCCGGGATGTATCGAGTAAGGTTAGGATATGCGTAGCAGGAGTGTCCTGGGCTAGTTGCCCGCAGTGCAGTGTATTTTGGGTCGTGTGTTTGGGGCATCTATTTCGGATGTACCCTCGTGGTCCTGTTGTGGACAGGTGAACTTTTTCACAGTTAGCTAGCTTTGTGATGCAGGCGGTTTCATTACACATTATTGCTTCCTTTTATCTTTCTGATGAGGTAGCGTATTTTTGCTGTCGTTCCCAGCGTATTTTTCTTCACTTAGTGAAGTTTTTTCTGGGTCCCGAGTCAGTTCTTCCCTTTGCCGGAAGTGTTTGCTACAGTGGTGTGTTGGCGGTGGTTCCTGTTGTGATAATAATTCAGTGCTTTTTGTTTATATTCCGACTTGTTACTGTTATCCGTCTGCCTAGGCCTAGCCAGCCTCTCGTAGCTTTACCACATATACAAGTGTTATTGATTTATTTTCTAAATATGTACTACTGTGTCATGTGTGTCGTGGTTTAGTTGTGTATTGGCTAATTCCACGGACTATTTATGTGTCCTGGGTTAGTTGTGTATTGGCTAATTCCACGGACTATGTTGGGCCGGCGTTAGTTGTGTTTTAGCTACGCCTCGGTCCGGTGTTGCGTTCAGATGGTATCTGGACGGGGTGGGTTATTTCCGGCGGGTTTTTCTCGGTTTCACCTTGATAACCCCGGCTGGTTGCCAAGTTTTGGCCACGCGTGGTTTAAAACAGGCTTGTTTCCCCGGCGAGTGGGTGTCTGTGGCTCCCCAGGACTGCGTCTCTGGGGTGCCTGTTTCAGGCTCCTTCTGATTCCGGCGGGTTGGCTGTACCCATCTAACAGTGTTCATACGGACACGTGTTGTTTGTAGTTTTTTCGGTTTTGCAAAACCAATATAAAACTATGCTGTAGTTGTATTTCCTCCCCGGCGATCTGTTACAAAGAAGTGGGGATAGGAACAATTGGGGTTAACTTTTAAACTTTAAATCACCCGGTGGGTGCAACCTGGAAGGGTGGGATGACCGAATTTGCAAAATTCAGTTTAGTTGACCAGACAATTGAGGGATGCATTGTGTATCGCCTCCTTCAACATACGGCGCTTTAGGGCACAATTGGGGTTAACGTTTTTTTAAACTATTATTCACACCCGGCGGGTGCTCCTTGGACGGATGGGAATAACGAATTTACAATTCAGTTAGTTAACCAGACAATTGAGGGATACGTTTTGTATCGCCGCCTTCAACATACGGCGATCTAAAAAGATACTTCGGCAGAAGTTAGATCTCGTATATTTGTCAGGCTTCCCAGTTTTTGATCTACGAGATAATTCGGGGGCCGGCGTCTTTTTTAGTTTTTTTTTTCCAAACTTTAATCTTGAAACAAACACCACCGGAAAGACTTAATCACTTATAAACGCCATGCTGGTCTTTATATATTATGTCAGAGGGTATTCATAAATCTTTTGGACAAATTAAGATATTCTGAAATCTTTTACTTAGGAAACCCCACCGCGTAGCGAGCTGTGGTCGTTGAGTATTACGTCTCGTTACCCGGCGGGTTATTTAACACTTGTGTGCGAACATGATTGGGTTAACCTTATGAGCATTAATTCCTGGAAATTTTATTTTTTCCAGAGCTGGGTCCTGGCGGGTCTATGCAGAACCTGGAGTAAGTTTCCCACCAGTCTCTGTCATGGCTACCTTTGCCCCGGTTTTTGCTTTATGCATTACGCCCTCCTGTTCAGGTATCCCTATTTTTGCGCACACCCCTTGTATAAAATGTGTTAAAATGTCTCGTTTGGTGGGGGTTACCTTTCCGGCGTTTTTCTCGTTGCTCCGAGAACACCGTTTTTGTTTACCGAGTTTTAGTCAGGATGGCTAAAATAGGTAAGTTACCCCGACGAGTTTGGTCGCTTGAGGGCTCATCAGAAACTGCGTTTTCTGTGGTCGAGCCTGGGATCAGGCTTCCTGTGTTATTCATTGCTTTTGCATTACGCCCTCCTGTAATGTCTCGTTTGGTGTGGGTTACCTTTCCGGCGTTTTTCTCGTTGCTCCGAGAACACCGTTTTTGTTTACCGAGTTTTAGTCAGGATGGCTAAAATAGGTAAGTTACCCCGACGAGTTTGGTCGCTTGAGGGCTCATCAGAAACTGCGTTTTCTGTGGTCGAGCCTGGGATCAGGCTTCCTGTGTTATTCCCGGCGAGGGGGGCTCCACACAGCTATTTTGTTTGGTCTTTCCCTCCCGGCGACCTTTTTACAAAGAGGTCTGGGGCAGGTATAATTGGTTTGACGTTGCTTATAAAACCCGGCGGTTGTACCTTCAGGTGGTTATATTAACGGATTTGCGATTCGCGATAATTTGCCAAACAATTGATTGATACAATAGGGTATGACGGCCTTCAAGACGGCGATCTATGAGGGCTTCTGGGAGAAGCCGAATTAGAGATTAAGATAGGCTTAGACTTTTTATGGGATAGAAAGATGCCTGAATCTTACTAGTGTTTCAAGTGTAAAGGGATACTTGAAAGACTTCATCTTTAATAAAGATATGCTTCATCTTTATGAGGATTCAGAAGTTATGCTTAATTCGTTTGAACAGGTAAAAGATATGCTGAAATCTTTAATAAACAATTGAAACAATGTTGTTTGTTTGTTTAGTCTTTCCCTCCCGGCGACCTTTTTACAAAAAAGGTCTGGGGCAGGTACAATTGGTTTGACATTGCATATAAAACCCGGCGGTTGTACCTTCGGGTGGTTATATTAACTGATTTGCAATTCGCGATAATTTGCCAAACAATTGATTGATACAATAGGGTATCACGGCCTTCAAGACGGCGATCTATGAGGGCTTCTGGGAGAAGCCGGATTAGAGATTAGGATAGGCTTAGACTTTTTATGGGATAAAAAGATGCCGGAATCTTACTAGTGTTTCAAGTGTAAAGGGATACTTGAAAGACTTCATCTTTAATAAAGATATGCTTCATCTTTATGAGGATTCAGAAGATATGCTTAAATCTTCTGGACAGGTAAATATATCCTGAAATCTTTAATATGAAACTAAAGGAAAACGAAAAGTAGTGGTGGAGTGCTACGGTTCGTTGACCGGCGGTTTTGTGGCCCATATTTTGTACCATTTTTTGGGTGTAACCCTATGAGCATTAACCCTTAATTAGCGGCTCACCACATAAGTCGAGTTAAATAAAGCTGGACTATGTGGCGGCGCTCGACATAGGTCGAGTGGCAATTTCAGCACGTAATGTGGCTGAGAGAGAGAGACAAGTGGTGGCAGGAGACTAGCGAGCGTATGACTGCTCCAGACCACCGCGGCGAACCTACTGACATGAATCTCAGCTCCCTCCTCCCTCTCTCACTCGCTACATACTGAATTATATGGGGAAAGTACCGAATTACATGCTTTTTGCACTCGCGTTGCACGGTTATTGCAAGAAAACTAGCCATCATAAAAGGATCGTTATGGTGTCATTCGAAAGCTCTGTTTATGCCCTTTCAGGGATAGGTACTTGTTTTACGTTCTGGGTCTTATTTAGGCATGAAAATGATCACGTAAACAGCCCTATTTTGGCTAAAAACACCCCGCTGGGCGGTACATATAAATAAACCGCATAGGCCGCTCGTAAGGTGTTAATCCCCGGAAATTTCTCTTTCCAGGGCGGAGTACCGGTGTTGCACCAGGTGACCAGGTAGTTCCCGGGGGCGGGGTAGTTTTCCCCCAGTCTCTGTCATGTCGGCACTTGAACCTCTCATTGCTGTATGTTCAACGCCGTTAAGATCAGGTATCCCTATATTATTTTGATTTGTTAATGAAATAATTTAATCACTGAATAATAATAACCATATATATTTCATATGATTATATTATGATAATATTGTGTTTATTTATAGTAATTTATTTTAATACAATTAAATATAAATTAAATTAATTAGTATACTTTATGATTTTGCTCACCAGCTCTGCTTTCAATGTGTTAATGAGCTATGGGAGCTTTTAATTATCATAAACCTTTACAGGGCTCTCTTTCAGAGAGTATACCGAGCTCGCAAGCGAGGGACAGCCACAGCCAAGGTGTATGGCGATACTCACAGTCGTGGCAGGACAGAACACATCCCTTTGTGACTCAACTAGTGCTGACGTCCACCGGGATGCCGATGTACCATCTTCTATCCCAGTTTTAACATGGCAACATGTGGAGGTCCCGGCTTCGGCGGGATCTTCCCATGATAAGCCAGACTTAACGGATGAAGAACAATGATCTCTGGTCTCAGAGATGGAGGTTGAAGAGTCCAGTCACCTTCTAGGCGACTCTCAGGGTACTGTCGAATCTCCACGGAGTTCGTCATCAGCTAGGTATGTACCGGCGGAAGAGATTGATGGACTACTATTGAATGCACTTAATAGGTTCTTTGGCCCTACGCCGGAAACTCCTTCTGATACGGGAGATCCCGCGATGTCGACGAATGTGCGACCTCTGGCTACATCCTTTGCTTTAGCTAAAATACCTAACCATCCGCTTGTGTCAGACCCAATTTCCAATGTGCCAGGCACAGCAGCTCTCACTACTTCCACTGTGCGAGTTATATCAGACATATCTCCCCCTCCTTTAGACAAGGCGCCAGTCAAAAAACAGGAGCTATGCCTCTTTTATACGGGCCTGATGAGTCAGGGGTAGCAGTGTTACGGAAATGTTTTGGATGTTCATATTAAGGACATTCCAAGTTATTATAACCATGACTTATTCTTCCCACCAAATCCCTCCAGAACGCCATTCTTGGTTCTCTCTTCCGGTTTTTGGTGCCGGCGGAGTCCCCTCTGCTTGGCTGCCACCCCCCAAATAATCAATTTGGGCGAATTATAAGCTCCCTTTAGCACGCCTTCCCCAAGTTACCTAGACCGCGAGTTTAGTTTAAGAGGAAAAGCGTTTAAACTGTTTTCGCAATATATGGTTCCCAGCAAGTAACAAAGTCTCTGTTACGCTCTTCTCAGGCAATAGAAGCCGCGGAAGTCAGGAAAGCCATTGAACTTTCCCGGCGCTTGCTTCTCCAGACTTCCATCCAAGTCTTTAGGAGATATTCGGACGGCCTTATTAGAGGCAGTTCGAGCAAGGCAGGATCTGAGGATGTTCTTAGTGAAGAAACTTCTTGACCGTATTGCAAGCCAAGTAGTTCTGTCTCCAGTTCTAATTCCTTCTTTGATTTCACCAGCAGTTTGGAAGACTGTTTTCAATTTGGCACAAGCATTCAAGCAAGGTCCCCGCAAGCCCTGATGCCCTTGTTAGAACAAGGGATCAGGGTCTGGTGGTATCTGGGCGACTAACTGGTGGTGGCAGAAACAGAAAAGTTACGCATCAGTCATGTCTACGTTACGTTAAACCATCTCATATCTCTAGGATTCAAGGTCAATTTAGTAAAAGTCAAACCCTTGTTCCCCCACGAGTATTTCAGGGGATAGGGCTGGTCGAGGACACAGCTTCTCTCACTCTGAGTCAGAGTGTGGACACTCGAAACAGATTTCGCAAAAACTGTTTATGTTTCTCCACAGTCTGACTACGACACAGAGACTTTGGGAATCTCTAGTCGGTTCTCTCAACGGGGTTCAGCTAACTGTGAAGTTGGGCCGGTTGTAAGTCTAACGTTTAATCTTGGAGGGCAACAAATTTTTCCCACTATTACCGGCGAGGATAGTATGGCCTATCCCAACGTTATTATACAACTTACTAGCGGTTTGGGCGACGAGAGAAATGTTGCACGCAGTCATGTCATGAACCTCTCCTCCGCCGTCGGTATGGGTGGACATGGATGCGTCAGGCACGATAGGTTGGGGCTTTTAGTCAAACCTCGGGCATCAGGGTCAAAGGTTTTGGTCCCATTTAGAAATCTTCCACATCAATGTCAAAGACTTACTAGTCCCCTTATCTGTCCTTCAGGCTCACGGCTCTGCTTTACGGGGCAAGTCGGTGGCCTTCAGAATGGACAATCTGAATGTGGTTCACTGTATTCAGAAACAAGGGTCAATAAGATCTCGGAAGTGGCTAAACGTGTCAGAAAAGATTTTTATACTAGCCAACAGGCTGAACATTCATCTTCACGCATCTAATCTCCCAGGCGTAGCAAACGTCTGGGCAGACGCTCTGTCTCAGAGACAAAGCACATCAGTAGAATGGGCGCTCTTGCGTGTGCGGAGCATTACCATCCACAAGTGGATTTGTTTGCGTCTGAGAAGACTTGCAAACTCCCACTGTACCTCACCCGCCGGACGATAACGCCGGCGGGCGGACCTGACGCTCTGATGACGGACGAGAACAGGTTGAGTTCCATTTATCTATTTTCCGCCGCCAGACGCGTCTCTAATGTGCCATGTAGTCAACAAACTACAGGATTAGCGAGGCGTAGTCTCGCTAATCGCGCCCCTGTGGCCGGTGCAGTGTGGTACCAGCAGTTGTAAACGTGGTGCCCGCACCCAGTGTCACTCCCGGTCGGGTTGTTCCACTTAGAACACAATTGGCAACCTAGAAACCTCGCGAACTTGTTCATTATGGACAGTCAGGAGGCCAAGTGGCTAGCACCATATGGTAGCGACGTGACCAAGATATTCACGAATCAATATACCCAGTCTACAAAGCGACAGTTTCAATCGCTTTGGCAAGCTTTTATGTCTTGGATTCTTAGAACAAAACAAACTGTGCCCTCGGTGGCGTTGGTTGTTAATTATTTAATGTATCTGTTCATGCAGAAACATTTATCTGAAATTGATTTATGAGGGCAGGTTTTAAACTCCGCCCACCTCCCCGTCAGCTCAGGCCTACATGGTCTCTGGACAAAGCATCGTAGTTATTCTCGTTCCCGTATGTACCAAAGACTGCAGTTTTTACAAAAGGGTAGTATTCCTTATGGCTTTGGCTACCGGGAACAGAGTATCTGAGCTGGCGGCGATGAGCAACACACCTAATTGCCTCAGGTTTGATAGGCTTCATGAGTGTATTCACATTGCACCTTCCCCAGGATTCATAGCCAAGAATGAGCACAGTGAACACGTGTTTTCAGAGTTCACGGTGCCGGCGTTAAAAAGGGGAAAGGTGCACCATCTGTTTTTGCCCAGTGCAAGCTCTAACCAAATATTTAAGAGTGGCACCTCTAAATCACCAGGGTGCTTTATGGGTCGCAAGTCCGGGTGAACGCTTGATGGAGCGTACACTGGCTTCTCTCTTGGTCGAGGACTTTAAAGAGAAGAATCCCGGCGTTGTGGGTAAGACCCACGATTTACGCAAGGGGACAGCCTCTTTACGTTTCCTTAATAATCTTTCGGTGGAAGTTATTAAGTCCACACAGTTGTGGGCCTCTAATCAGGAGTTTTTGACTCGATACCTTTCAGTAGCTCTGGACAAACCTTCCTTGCCATGTATAGCTTTACGGCAGAGGGTCTAGGTGGCCCTTTTAGTCACGTTTTGTTTAATTTCAAGAAAAAAGGGGGGGAGGGTGCAGTCAGTGTGACATAGGACACCCTAGATCGCTCCGGAGTATGTGTTCGGAACATACGAGCTGTGATACTGTTTGTAGGCATTGTATTATAAAATTTCTCTGTAGTATTCATTGCAGGAAATTGTGCTAAAGGCCAATAGTAGTGTTACAACAATTCTTGTTGTAAGTAGCTTTGGCTGTGAAGCAATAGATTTTTGAGAAATCTCGGTAGTTGCAACTACGACTTTTACTTTTGAAGTAATTACTTCTCCATAAGTACACGAGTTCAGTACTTCTACGAATGTACAAGAATTCATTTATGTTTGGTTATATTTTTAGGAATATATCCACTAGTTAATGGGGTTTATATGTGCACATGTAAACTTATAAGTTTTTAGTTTTCACCACTTACTTTAAGTGGGGTGCCTTCTTAACTAGCAGATCTGTGTACAGAGTCTCAGAGTTAACCCTTTTTCAAGCAGGCTTCTTTGAAGCACGCTCCTGCTTGTACCCCTTTTTGAAGATTTAGGCTGTATAAAGTTTATGCACCCGAATATCTCTTTTTTACAAAAGTAAGAATACTATGTGGTTGTTTGATTATCTGCTTTTCTAGAGTTATGATATGATTACGAATGTCCCCCTCCAGTCTTAGAAATCAGGCATGTTCGTCAATGATGGAGGGGCCACTAATAAATTATAGGTTTGACTCCTGTAAGGAGATAAAGAAAACCTAATATTTAGTAGTGGCCCCGTAATCATTGACGACTGGGGCCCTCCCGACCATCCCCTTCCCATTCGTTGATGTATTCAGGATTTTGGTTTACTTGATATGTCAGTGAAGGAAGAATGACGCCTGCAGTAGCGTCTGGTCAAAAGATCCACACAAGTACATCCACGATATGATGGAAAGCTTATTGAATAGTTATTCTTATTTTCTTTTGTTTTTTTATTTTTACGAAGTTTTTTTCGTAGTGAGAACCCAATTCATTATGACTGAAGCCATGAGTGAGGTCGCGTGCGCTCATGATGAAGGCTCCTCAGTTTTTTAAATGCTCTGCGCGGTAGATTCAAACTACGGCGGATGAGTGTTTGAAGAGGGTGCCTTATGTAATAGGCATGTTCGTCAATGATTACGGGGCCACTACTAAATATTAGGTTTTCTTTATCTCCTTACAGGAGTCAAACCTATAATTGCGTTATGTAATAAGACATTATTTATTTAATGGTAGCTTGATAGTTTCCTCCAATACCCCATCTCATACACACCCTCCCTTCCCTCCCATCCTGTGCTGAGTCCCAGGCTGTCTCCAGGGTACCTACTAAAGAACACTACTTTTTAAAACCTAGTGTAACGTGGGGGTCCACGAATTTGTATGAGTGACTGTACAGCTGTACTGTTCGCCCATGTATTGTGTGGGGAGGTTTGACCCTTTCTGCATTTCTCGAAAGGGTGGAGGCAAAAAAGCATTTCATCTCATCAACTCGCCTCCTACTAATTATCTACAATCTTTCTCTACACGCTGCAATGTTGCATCTCTCTCACTCTTCTACCACTATCATAAGGATTAATTTTCTTCAGAGATTTCTCAGTGTATACCTCCTCCCTTATGTAAGTATTTGGCACCCGCCTTTTAACTCATTCCCATCGCTATCCTATCCAACTCATTAATCCAAGAGTGTACTCATTTTCCTGGTGTGTCTTCCACTTAACAAATAAACTCTGAAACTGTCTCCCTCATATTGTGACTTAACTGTTTTAAGCTCCAAGTGTCCAGAAATGTTGACTGTAACGTTATAAGAATTTGGCTCGCTATCACTTTTTAAGATGGGGGGGGGGGCGGGGGGCACTCGTTTTAGGCAAGTTTACCTCTTTTCTCTTACATATTGAAAAAGTAAATGAATTATTAAACAAATGCATAGATAAATCAACATATATATACCGTATATATACCGTATATATAATTATTATATTTACACGTTTATAGATAAAAAGACATACCCCAACCTATTAATAACCACGGCTGATGTGATAGGGTTTAGCAGAGTAAAACATGGAACAACCTGATTCCTTTGTGTGGAAGATCGGCGTTTACTGTGGCAATAGCACGGCAGAGTGATTCCTGGCCTAGACAGATGAAGTGCCTTTGGTCAACTGTGAAGGTCCAAGGGTTTAGGAGATAGATTGGGCTCCACTTTGGCTTACATCCTGGGGCTTGTATGTGGGGCTGGCTGTGCCTCTGTGTTGTCTCTGAAGATAATAGTTAGTCTATTGTACTTTTTTTTGCAGCAGACTGTCAAGCAAGATATTTTGCATATCGAAATAAATAAAATATCCTCTCTTGGTGAGAAACATATATTTAGTTTATTTATATGCAATATGCAGTAGACTATAACATCTGATACTTTCTGTCGTGGAAGAATATCATAAAACATAAATGCACTAATCATCATTATTCTATACATGAAGTATAATTAACAACCAAAAACATGTTTATATTATGTATCAAGCTCTATGTGTCGAGCTTTGTACTCAATGTGAACATACGTCTGTTTCATAATTGTACTACATAGACGGTATTATAATGAAGGACACATTTATATTTTATCATATCCTTTCTTAAAGGAAAGTAATATATCATCTAAAATAACATAACACCTTACGAGCGGCCTAGGCGGTAATTTCTACGTACTGCCCAGCGGGTGGTTTTACCATAAATGGCCTTGATTCCGTGCTCTTTTTCATGCATAAACAAGAGCCAATGCGTAATACAATTATGTATCCCTGAAAGTGCGTTAATTGAGCTTTCCAATGACACCTGAACCATCCTTCTACAATCACTGGTTGTCTTGCAACGATCGTGCAACCGAAGGGCAAATTCGCTAAAATACAGTCATTTCGTTACATAATTACGTGTGTAGCGAGGGAGGGAGGGTGGATGTGTGTGGAGTAGATGTCAGTAGGCCCACGACATCCGTGGCGAGCAGTCATGAGGCAACCTACGCTCCTCCCGTCGCTCGTCTCTCTCTCAGAGCCAATATTGTGCCAAAATTGCACACGGACTAAAGTCGGGCCCCGCCACATAGTCCAAGTTTTTAGATACGGACTTAAGCCGGGGCCCGCTACGAATGGGTTAATGTAACAATATTGTGCATTTGTATTGTATAGTCCTGGTCACAAATTCTGATGCATTTTGAACTTTGAACTGAGTAAATAAATGAATAAATGGGGGCATATGTTGTGACAGTGCATAGCCGCACTCATCCTCTGTCTCCATTCTGGAAGATACCCTCGGGCGAGACTCTAGGCATCTGCCTGGCCCATATCATGTATCCCATCGTATGATTGACTGATTTGCCTTGGCCATGAGTTGCGTGGTCTTCCCCTTTTGCTCCTTCACTCCAGGTTGTCCTCTGTAGAGACCACCTAGTAATTAAATAGGGACTGCTTCAGAGAGGTGAACCAAATATCATATAGCCGAAGTTTGCGTTAACATACCATGCAACAAATATATCTTGAATAATTTTCACGGAGTAGTCACTGATTTGAAACATAATCATGGCAGTGATAGCCCATTATCCTTTCAAGACTTTAAATAATAAAAGAGTTGATGCTTTTTTTCAACTCACTGTTAAGTTTACATGACTCACATCTATTTAATAGGACAAGGAGCACCAGTGTCTTGAAGATCCGCAGTTTTGTCATTCTGCACAGGCATCGACAACGTCATATACATTTGTTGAGTGAATCCATAATGCCATATACTAAGCCAAGGCAACGATTAACATCATAGCCCAAGTCATCACTACTGTGGATCATGCAACCAAGATAAGTAAATTTATCCGATATTTTAATTATTGTGAAGTTAATAGTTGCCTTGAAAATACAATTGCCATAGGAATACATGGATATGGTTATTCTGTATTTCTTAATATTAAATATATAGTTTAGGAAGCATGCATGGTTGTAGGACAATCGATTTTCATTAATTACTCTTTTCCTCTGTTCTTCAGCTGGTATGCAAGGCTTCTATTATTCTGGATAAGGAGGAGCACTTTTTTGACAACGTTTCGCAGATAGCTTCATCAGGTCACTGCGAAACGTTGTCAATAAAGTGCTCTTCCTCAGATCGTGTTTTTTATCCATTCTGTCTACTTTTCATGTACCACTCAACATTCTGTTATTCTCTTTTGATCTGTCATGATATATATATAACATTTTCTGCACTGTACGTTGGGTTATTCTGATCACAACTGTTAAAATAGAATATTGGTTCTTGATGAGGAATTAACATAAAGTCTTCTTCGTTGTAGTTCAAATTGTGTTCTCTCGTTATATACTCCTTTATCTCCTCTCTCGTGCCTTGCGATTGGCCCGGACGAGAACTCGTTGATTGGTCCTGGAGGAGTCCTGCAGTTCCCGTGGGACCCGGTAGATGACGTTGCTGCTCCGTTTCTTTACACCATAGACAGTGTTGGCATTCGACGGCAGACTGTGTTGCTTCCTTTTCTGCTCTCGTCTGTACCCATCGTTTCGCTCTTTTCCTCTCCTTGATGTTGGCGAGCCTGGCTTTGATTGGTGACGTCTCTCCATAGTTTATGAGAAAATCTGATGGGGTTGCTAATTTGTTGTCTTGCATCCCCGTCATCTCACCACCTTCTTCCAAAAAAAAATCTCGATCCCGAGACTTGAGTTGGTATGTCCTGTAGTTCTTCGTCAAGATGCATGGTTTGAGGTCGTGGAGGAAGCGGCACCAAACTACAGTTGAAATATCGTTAGGTGCGTTTGTGTCATATGTCATGGTCAGTTGGAGTGACACAGGCGATATGGCAACCTCATGAATCAACTAGGCTGGTGATGCTATGTTTGTCGTCGTGATTCCGTTGGTTACGAAAATGCTGGATATCTTCGTGTAGGACTCGGCAGGAACAGTATTTGAAGGTGTTGGTGGTTCCGCTGCTGTCTGAGAGATGACTGGAGAAATTATGGTACCGGTAGTGGTGTTGATCTCTGTTGCAGAGGGAAGGAGTTTGCTAACTTTTAGGTCACTCCCTATTTTAGTTGACGTCGCAGTAGGGTTGTGTACAGCCTGGTCATGGTGTGAAGTTGGCATAGTCATGGTAGGTGAGGTGACAGATGGGGCCGACAGAGTAGAACTGGCTGGAACAGCAGGTGTGGCGGGTGACCTCGCAACAGGTGAGGCGGCGACCTGTCTAGGTTGTGACGAGGTGCCTGTCAGGGTAGGTGCTCGGACAAGGGTGGTGGCTTTGGTGGGGGCCCGCCTCTTAATGGTTGGGTTGAAGGTAGGTGCCCACCGTTTTGGTGAAGTCACACGTCGGCCAGATCTCCTACATGGAGGATTTAAAAAAGATTGGGTTAATAATGAGGAAGACTTTGTCTTGGTTGTTTGCATGCGTGAGGGTGAGGAGATGGATGTAGTGCGTGGTTTGGATGATTTAGATATAGTGTGTGAAGAAGTAGAGGGTTGTGGAGAAATGGCTGAAACAGTAGTGGAAGGTGGAAATATATTGCTAGAATTAGTTGGCTGAGGAGATTGAGTAAGAGGTACAGGAAGTTTTTAATGAACTTGTTATTGGAGTTGTTGGTTGAGTACTGGGTGAAATATCAGAAGGAGGAAGATCTGTTTCGGCTGAGATGTTAGAGAGAGGAGTAGATGGTTGTGGAGGTAGAATATATTTAGTCTGAGTTGGTAGGGTAGTTGGAGCAGAAAAAACACGAACAGGAGGAGGTAGATTGCTAGATAGGTTGATACGATAGGGATTAGAGGAAGGAATAGGAGGAGGAGGGGTAGGAAAATGAAAAGTTGGTTCTCTCACATTTTGTACAGGAGGTTGTACAGGTGGTTTTATCACCACTGGAGAAGGAGTGATGGGTGAGATTAAATGTGGTGTCAATGATTCTGTGGAGCCTAAATTTTGGTTATTAATTGCAGGCAATGTGTCATTATCATTTGGGTCAGCAAGCATAGTGATATTGTCATCAATGGGCTGAAACCTACGGACATATCTATTTCGGTAGGTGCGTGTGACTCTCCGTATTAATGTATGGTAACCTGGTAACAGTTTGGTACAGTGATTATTTCAAAAGGCCCTTTATATCTTGGCTTGAGTTTGGAAGGTACAGGTAGTTGGGCAACTATTACTAGATCGCCGACATGGTGAGGACTGACTTTAGGTGTTTCGTCAGGTTGAAGATCCTGTATGTATTGGAGTTGTCGAAGTCGGTTTTTCAGGTGGACTAATGATTGGTCAAAATTGGACGAGGTCTCATATGGGACAGACTGGTGACGTAATGGTAGTAATAGGGGAGGTATCCCAAAAACTCATTCGTGGGGTGAAACTCCGTCTTGGCGTGGGCAGGTATTTATCCCCCACTGTACTATCTTGACTTGACTGGCCCAGTCAGTGGTGTTCATTTGCTGTAAGCGAGTCCTTATCTGATTTGCAATGCTGCGATGACTTCTTTCACAAATAGAGGTCCCTTGAGGCCAATAAGGGGATGAATGGATTATTTTTAAACTGCACATCTGAAAAAGTTGTGACCATATGTGACTTGTGAACTCGGGGGCATTATCTGAGTGAATAGCTTCAGGTAGGCCAAAGTAAGGAAATACGTGCTGTATCATGGCTTCAGCTACGGCTAAGGCAGAGTGTGTTTTGGCTGGACAGGCTTGGACGTACTTGGAATATGTGTCCACGAAAGTTGCAATATATCTGAAACCTTTTATTACTTCCATGCATCCCATTACATCAACTGCTAGCAATTGCCATGGTTTGGATGATACTAACTTTCCTGTAGGTCCGGCGGTGCGGGTACGGTCTTTGCCTAAAGCACAGGCCCGACAAGCTTCAGTGATTTTCTTGGCAGTGATATATGGAGAAGGAGTCCAGTATACGTGTTGGAAAGTTGATGTTAATTTTCTTTGTGCCAAATGAATGCCATTGTGAGAGTGCAGGGATTGCATAGTTGCTAAGGCAGAGTTGGGAGTAATTACAATTTTACCCTCGGGAGTATATAAATTATCTCCTCTTCGTTGTAGTTGTGAGAAAAGGTGCCTAAGTATCCAATCTGTTTATTCTTGTTGTTGAAATTATTGCAGGAGGTGTTGTTGATCTTGGTCTGCAGAATTTTGGTGGTGAAGGCTCGGATGGTTTGAGTCTCAATTTCTGGGTTGTATGTTGTTGTTCACTCAGTTGGAAGTCTAGATAGAGCATCGGCATTTGAATGCAACTTTCCAGGCCTGTAAGCGATTTCAAAGTCGAATTCTTCCAATGATTCACGCCATCTGACAGTGCGCGACGATAGTATGACGCTAATCTAAGAAATGCTCGGACTCCTTTTACATTGGTAGGAGGGGTGATGGTACTTATTGCTTTCAATTTGTCTGGATCTGGTGCAATTCCTTCTTCTGATACTATGTATCCTAAAAAATTTACTTCCTTTTAACACTAGATTAGCGGGCTAGCGGTTTATTTATATGTACCGCCCAGCGGGGTGTTTTTAGCCAAAATAGGGCTGTTTACGTGATCATTTTCATGCCCAAATAAGTCCCAGAACGTAAAACAAGTATCTATCCCTGAAAGGGCATAAACAGAGCTTTCCAATGACACCATAACGATCCTTTTATGATGGCTAGTTTTCTTGCAACAACCGCGCAACGCGAGTGCAAAAAGCATGTAATTCGGCACTTTCCCCATACAATTCGGTATATAGCGAGTGAGAGAGGGAGGGAGGAGGTGGGATTCGTGTCAGTAGGTTCGCCGCGGTGGTCTGGAGCAGTCATACGCTCGCTACTCTCCTGCCACCACTTGTCTCTCTCTCTCAGCAACATTACGTGCTGAAATTGCCACACGACCTATGTCGAGCGCCGCCAGATAGTCCAGATTTATTATACTCGACTTATGTTGCGCGCCGATAGTTAGGGGTTAAGCTAGAGTGCAGTTGGAAGGTTTGAGCTTTAATTTAGCATCTCGAATCCGTTGGAATACTTGTCGGAGTCTTTGTATGTGTTCCGCCCAGGTTTTTTCCAAAAACAATGATGTCATCTAAATAGGCTAAACAAGTTTCCCAAGTTAATCCTTGTAGTACCGATTCCATTAGTCTAGAAAAGGTGGCTGGGCCGTTGCATAGGACAAAGGGCAGTATTGTGAATTCATATAATCTTCCTTGGCTGGTGGCAAAAGCCGTTGTTGTTGTTGTTGCTGTTCCCCAGGCTGCCTGGCCGAACAGCCCCAAGGCCCCGAACAAGGCCAAGGCTATAACCAAGAGCCCCTACAGAACCCTCCCTGCCTACCACAATAAAGCCTGGCTGACCGAAGCCACTCCAAGGCGGGGAGCTAAGGAGGGTGCGGAAATGCCCGGGAAACCAAAGCCCCACCCAGGGCCCTGTGCCCCTCAGCAATTATGAAGAGAAAGTTGAGGGGCAAAGGAAAGATGTGACGCTTTGGCTTCCAATCTGCCAACCTCTAGGTTGGTAGATTGGGAGGTCAATCCACGGAAGAGACGCCGTCACTTGAGATCTAGAAAATATATAAGTAAAAGGAACAGTCAGAGTAAGCTATGGGTATGGCAGAGATCGCTCAGCTCTCACTCTGATAGACCAGCCCATCACCACATGACTAGAACCCAATCCTCTCAGCATCAGCTAGGAAAGGCCCTAGAAAGCCGCCTTTGGCGCGGGGATAGCTCCCCTATTTCAACCCCTTTTGGGGTTGGGCACCCGCCCTGGCAAAGGCCGTTTTCTGTTGATGTTCCGGAAGTACAGGTACTTGCCAATATCCGGACTGCAAGTCTGGAGTCGTAAACCACTTGGCACTTAGTAAGGACTCTAAGGAGTCGTCAATGCGAATTAATGGAGAGGTGTCTTTGATGGTTACATCATTAAGCTGTCTGTAATCTATACAGAACCTGGTAGATCCATCTTTTTTTCTGACGAGTACTACTGGGGATGACCATGGACTAGTGGAGTGTTGTACAACTCCTGCTGCTAGCCTGTAATTCTTCCTCTTGGCGTTGGATTGGGTTTTTCCTTTCGATCGGCTGTTTTATTGGCTGTCCTACTGTATGGATTGGATTATGAAGGACGTCAGGTTTCCCTATGTCTTGACTGGAGGTTGCAAAGATGTCTTGAAATTAAGTCATCACGTCACGTAAGTCAATTTGTTGTTGAGGGGTTAAATGAGAAGGAATGTCAGGTAGAGAAGAAACAGAGGGAGAAGTATTATCTGGGGGTAAGGCTAGTTCTTCTGCATATGTGTCAAGTTCAATTGACTAGAAATAAGGGCTGGAGCGGTCAGGCAATCTCTGTCGAAAGGACATTGCTCATGATGAGAAGGAAGTGTCACTATTTTTGCAGTGACAGCTTGAGTCGTCTGTATGAGGCATAGGGTTGGCTTATCTGTTTTCTCTTGACTGACTTTAGATTTGAAATAAGATTTTACGTTATGCACTGTTTTAACAGTGGGAGTGCCCTTGAGCTCTGTGAGATTCTTGAGTTTTTTTTTTTTTTTTTTTTTTTTTTTTTTTTTTTTTTCATTTTAGCAGAGGTGCGAACTTCAGCGTTCTTTGTTCACAATCAATGGAGGCTTGCAGGGAGGTGAGTAAATCGAGACCCAAATATCCATTGTATTGGGTCTCTTGGGGGTTATATATCATGAAAGAATGACTTGTCCCATGATCAGGGACAGGAGTACTAACATAAAGTGGGGCAGTTTCTCCAAAGTTAGGAATGATGCCATCATTAGCGTCTATCAAAACTATGGTGGAGGGTGTAAGTGGGCCAAAAGATTTGTGATGTTGGCGGAAGAAAGAAGAGAAGAGACATGAACGGGAAGCCCCCATGTCAATTAGAAATCAGACTTTCACCCCATTTAAAGCAAGGTGTTTGTAGATGGGAAGTTTCACGTTGTCTGTCTCATCGTGAGCCCCCGCCAGTTTGACAATTTGTGGACGGGGGCGGATTAAGAATCAAGGGTGTCCTGACTATCCGTAGTCTCGTGTACTACTTCAGGGTCTTCGATCTCCCCTTTGTAATTTTTCTCAATCCCTGCGGTCCCGTCTTCGTTTATAGCGGCCACGCGTCGGGGCTTAATCAATGTAATCTGAGCCCATAGAGTAGGTAACCTGAACCTCCGTTTGGTCCATTCTATAAATGATATCTTCAGTGAAACCAAAGGACATTGGGAAGTGCATGGCTTCCATTCAGGGGGACAAATTCGTGCCCAGTTCTCAACTTTTTCACTTGGACGTGGCACTACAGGGCTAGGTGAGGATGATGTAGACGGGTGAGTAGTAGCTCGACTGATGACGGCGATCTTGTAATGTTCTATGTAAGTTCCTTTGACTTTCTTAACCCATCAAGCGCGATCGACCTCACGGAAGGGTCACCATAGCGAACGCGATAGGCATCACAGAAGCAAGACCATAACAAAAAAACTTCGAAAGCACCCCAGGGGCTCTCAAAACAAAGGAATATGTCATTAGGTGAGATAATTCCCCTCTAGTACTTCCTACCACTCATCCATATGTTTCTCACCCCCCTCCCTTCCCCTCCTTATTCCCCCCTCCCCCCCTCCCTCCTCAATTATCACCAATTTTTCCTCTTATTTTCATCATTTATCGGTTATTTTTCTCTCCCGCGGTAATGTAGCACAAGTGAGTTGCATAAAAGATCGTTATATAACACCGAGACACCTCCCGGTTGCTTCAGTTGAGTCAGAGACAGCGAGATGGGAGTGTGTGTGACTCGCTGGCTCACGCCTGAGAATACGACAGGGTGGGGTATATTTACGATTTTCACCACCCAAATGTTTTTCCCACTTATTTTATCGCTCTTCAAGGTTCATATATTCATCATATATGTTAAATAAAAGCTCATTAAAAACAAATAATGCTTTATATTGTAAATATAACGAATTATGTCAGAATCCAAGGCTAGATATTCACAAATAAGTACCCTTGCCCCTAGGGCATTTTCGTGCTCCCCGGGTTAAAGCCAAGATACGCCGAATTACTGGCATGTCCTCCTCGTAACCCTTGGGCTGTGCTATAGCAAAATTATCTGCTACTGCAATAGGTAATATGCTCAACAGTGCTTTGAATACTATTTTCTTTCTTTGAGCTGTAGTATCATCAGGAAATGCTGTCACGGCCAGTTGATTCATCTGACTAATCGTGTCATCTAAATTTCCCGCATACTTTACTTCGTGAAAGTGACGGTCTGCTATCTGTACCCTTCCATTTGATCCCCGTCATTCCACATACATCCAGCCTGGCATTCACTAACACTTCCAGTACCTCTCTCTCTTTTGTGCCACTCACGTTTCATGTACCTATTCTCAGAATGTCCGTATAAGCTTGTCGATAGTCGGTCGGGGTTCGTCAACACAGGTCCGTCCGCATCCGAGGCTGATTGTTCGTTTATCGTTCCTACGTATTATTTTTTTACGGGTGGGGGTCGCAAGCCCACCGACCCAACCTCTTTAGTCGCCTCTTACGACACGATACACAGAAGGCACGTGGGGCATATTCTAATCCCTTACCCCCAGGGCTGGTAAATATGTGGTTGTAAAAAGTATTCAAATCAATGATATTGCATTGAGTTTAATTTAACATGCTTATTTAATTCCGTAATTATCATAAATAATCGGGAAAAGGGAATACAGGTGTACATGGACTCTCGGGTCAGGTAACCACGGCTAGTTATCTCAGGTGTGGTCACTCCATGTGGACTTGGGGATGCTAGGCAGATTCAGAAAATAATGTTATACTTAATACACACACACTTAGGTTTAACTTTCAGAAGTCTGAATTCTCATTTATAGGCTCGAGTGCTCTATTAATCTCGATTTCACTTTGATGTCTTATGGGTATATAAAATACCACAATTGACCCACAGACCCTGAGTTAGGAACATACAGTATGTACACTAAGCTGAGGTAGCCTACCCAGCGCTGCTCAGATGAGAATCAACGTAAGGGCTGTCTATCTTGGGGGGTCTGCTATTTCCCCATCCAACCTCACATGTAGATTCACCCTATGATCACCCCTATTACGCGCCATCACTTTACTTTTATTGATGTTCACCTTCAGCTTCCTCCTCCCACAAATCACACCAAACTCTTTGACTACCCGCTGCAGTTTCTTTTCAGAATCCGCCACCAACGATGTGTCATCAGCGAACAGCAACTGATGCAACTCTCAATCTCTACCATTCTTTCCTACTAAACCCAATCCTCTACCCATAGGTCTCATTTTCACCTCCCTCACCACACAATTCATATACATTTTAAACAGCTACGGTGACATTAGACAACCCTGACGCAGACCTACTGTATATTCACTTCAAACCATTCACTCAACTAATGTCCTACTCTAACACACGCTCTGCTCTCTTCATAAAAACTCTTAACTGATCTTAACAAAATTAATGTCTTCCAATTTCCTAAATCCTTAGCACTTTCCACCTTGTTTCTCGATCCACAAGATCATACGCTTTTTCTAAATCCATAAAAGCCCAATATATCTCCTTATGCTTCTCTAAATACTTCTTGCTTAGTTGTCTTACTGCAAAAATCTGATCCACACACCCTCTTCCCCTCCTAAAACTGCACTGCTCTTCTCCTATTGCATCTTCCGTACCCTGTATAATCCTCTCTATCAACACCCTGCCATACACCTTTCCAACCACTGAAAATAAACTAATACCTCTATAACTTGAACAAACCCAATGACGAGTAAATCATTATTGGAGTCTACAGGAAACCAAATACTTTGTTAGCCGTTAATAACTGAGGTTATAATGGTATATGGAACATGCAATTTCACGTTTGAAATTTGTTTCAAGTAAACAAACCAGTATTTATGAACAAAGCAGTAACGCAAAAGGTGCTGTCTAATCTGCTTAAGAGTAAGTACAAACTAATGTTCACATATAGGGATATGTGTCAGATCCAAGGGCGAATAAAGAATTATTGGAATTTTTCAATCTCGATACTACTAGGCGACGGTGGTGCGAACTCGAACTAAAACAACTTGTTAAGGAAAATAGCATATTCAAAACATAATATGGACGATGACGCTGTATCTGCAAACGTGTCTACAAATACAAATATAACTTGTCAATCCCTAAGGCCAATAAAGTGAACGAAGCCTCCGGATAACAAAACCAATCGTCAATCCTAAACACAGGAGATAAAAGCTGACATCACTGCCAAAGACACGCTGGTCAACTTCAAAACAAAGCTAATTTGCCTCTATTCCGGGAAGATTTGGTATCGGAACGATATTTATTAATTCTGTTAAGGGAAGGTTTGTTTTTTCTGGGCTCTTCTTCCTCAAGTTTAGCCCCATTAGTTTTGAGATATTAAGACGTTTGTTCCATTAGTTTGGCGAGTTTAAGACCCTTCGCCCCATTTCTTTGTCAATATTAAGACCTTTCATGCCATTTAGGTGTCGATTTTTTTCCTGACAAGAAAAAGCGAGCCAGTAATTTTAGGAGGAACCGGTCTTCGACCGGGAAATGTACAAGTTTATCTCAAAGGTGGGTCTTTGGGGTGTGGTTTTTAAAGTTTGATGGAAGTCTAGTGAGAACATTAATAAATATATAAATAAATAAATAGACAAACAAATGAACCCTACGCCCTTAAGGCTAGTTCGCACGAGCCTATTATATTTTTTGTTTATTTTTTGTTTTAAAGAAACAATGAACGGAGGAAGGAAAAACACAGATAAAACAAAAAGGTCCATGTGCCTAAAGGCATCCTCCATTCGTAAAATGTTTGTAACAACTGGATTTAAACATTTGTAAATTGTAAGTTTGTGGAAAGCAATTCGAGGGAAGTGAATTCCAAAGAGTAGTAGCTCTGGGGATGAATGAATTCTGATAAGCAGAAGTTCTGCATTGTGGAGGAGAAAGTGTAAATTCATGGGCGCTCTCAGCTGCCCTAGTTCTATGGGGAAAGATGTGGAGAGGCGGCACAATTGAAGCAAGTTCCTCGGAACAATTGCTGTGAAAATATCTGTAGAATAATGCAAGGGATGCAACGTTTCTTCGTATGGATAATGTAGGAAGGTCCTGTGTGATTGCAGGGTTATTGATTAATCTAATAGCTTTATTTTGAATTTTGACAACTATTCTGCATCTGTGTCTCTGATTTAGTCACATATAAAACATTTGTGTATTAAGATTATGTCACCTTTCAATAATCTACCGTTAGTCTATACTCTATTCCAAGTAAGTAGGCCAACACTCTTCAACATTAACCTCTATAACTCACAAACGACTACCATATCGTACGGGTCAGCCAGGGAATAGGTGTGCAAATGTACAGCCCATTTGCTCTGGTAATTTTTGAGTTGCAGAGGTTTTGCTTCACGACATCTGAACTACACTTTGCAACAGGGTATAGTCTAGTTACCGATGTCAGATCACTAAATATTGCCAGGATAAATTTACCAATCAAAGGTTGCCTAAAAAAAAACCGCTGGTATGAATAGTCTTTCAACCATGATTTTGTCTACATTGTTTTGCAGAACAATTTTAGCAAGGCCCATAGTGTAAGTCTATATATTGATGAAGAGAACAAACTTGTTCCATATCCATCAGCATAATAGACTGAAGTCGGTAATCTTGCAATGGTTATGTAGTATTAGTCCAGGATTCAACATGACATGTACAATCGCTGAAAATAGCATAACACAGGGAAATTGACTAACATTACGGTCCCTAGGCATTTCAAGACGTGGGTTAAATTACGCGTGAACCTGTAATATAGTTTAATTATTGTATCAATATTACAAAGCCTAATTTTGTATCTATTACATTGCCGTTGTTACTATTTATCAATAATAAACTTGCAATTGTTGTTATGCTTACTTTTGAAACATAACATCGTTGGTGTTGCTGACCCACCATAACAAAGGAATGCTAGAATGCTGCAATGTTTGGTTATGGACTAAATGTTTTGTATCAGTCAAAGGTTGACACAACTATCACACATCGAACGCTCTAATTGTCGGCCAGCTATTTCCAGACCGACTCGATAGTTACGCTGACCTCAACATTTCCATCCCTTTGATATCCTGTCATTAGAGATCCAGTCTGAGTTTAAGAAAGAATTATCAAGAATTAAATAAGCAATATTAATAAACTCCAGGTTTATATTGGCACCAGTATTGATTGCTGAGAATAGGCTTTGACATTTTGTTTTTGTTAGTTTGTCAATATAACATGTCATGCGAAACATTTATAAACAACAAACAAATAGACAAACGTGATAAATATATTGTCACACAAGCATTTAACTGACATATAATAACTAGATATTCGAAACAAAATCACAGACAGTAATGTCGAAGACCTGAATGCTATATTAAAAATATATTGCACAATTGTTCGCAATTCAAGAAATCAGAGATGATAGTAAAAACTAATGGTATGTATAATTGAGCATCGACAAGTTGGACCGTAACGCGTAATCATGTCTAGTATAATTACTGGTAATTACTGAAACACGTACAGCAAGCTCAACAAGACCATGACTTGTTGGATGAACCTCAATTGTTAGCATAATTATCTCTTAATAGGAAATGACGATAGTTTTGGTAATAACGGAAACCGATAGCACTATAGTCTATTCGCTGTGAGTAGGTGACAAATCATGACCTCTATTCTCTGCAGCCCAGAAAGGGCTTGAGCAAATTGGATGTTAATTTCCACATCTATTCATTGACTGACTCTTCCCAAATGGTAGACAAATTAGCTCGATTAATCTAGTCGTGTTTTAGTTACAGAGGTTAGAGGTCATGATTTATCGCCTACTTACATCGAATAGACTATAGCACATATATTTATGATTTGATACACACACAAAACACACACACACACACACACACACACATATATATATATATTTTGTTTTGTTTTGTTTTCTTTCTATGTGATTGAGGGAGGCAAAAGGCATTACTGCCTGTAGCGAGTGCCTCCCCCATAGTTGAAAAAGTGACAGGGCCAAAATCAAGGGACGTTCGAGCCAAAATGCCTGGACACACAGAGTTTGAAGCAATTTAAGTCATAGGAAGAGGGAAAGACTGATTCTGGGAGAGAGTTCCAGAGCTCAGCTGTGCACTATGCCCTTGTGCAGAGCAAAAAGCTGTGCAGGGGAAAAGAACCCCCTAAGGCGGTTGAGCACACCCAGCTTCTGGGAGGCTGCCTTAGCAAGACTGGTAATATGGTCCTTCCAACTGAGAGCAGAAGAAAAGGAGACACCAAGAATATTGAGAGAAGATGAAGGATTGATTTTTGTATTGTTGAAGAATAAGGGATAGTCCGCTGGGAGTTCCTTACGGGTAGATAGATGGAGAAATTGGGTTTTGGAAGCATTAAAGGTAACAAGGTTTTCTCTGCCCCAATTGGAGATAGTATTTAGATCATAATTTAAGAGTTCTATGGCTTCATTACCTTTGTCGTTGAGGGATTGCTGGCTGGGGCGTTCTGAAAAACTAATCGAGTAGTGTAAGGTTGAGTCTTCTGCGTATGAATGAATCGGAATTGAGGTACAGTTGAGGAGATCATTTATAAAAATTAGAAAAAGAATAGGAGATAGGACAGAGCCCTGAGGAACACCGGAGTTTATAGGGTGAGGAAGTGAACAATGGCCGTCCACAACCACGGCTATGGAATGGCCGGAAAGGAAATTAGAGACAAAGGCACAGATGGAGGGATAGAAACCGAAGGAGGGTAGTTTAGAAATTAAAGATTTGTGCCAGACTCTATCGAAGGCTTTTGATATGTCTAGTGCAATAGAAAAAGTCTCACCGAAGTCCCGAAAGGAGGATGACCAAGAGTTAGTAAGATATGAAAGAAGATCACCAGTAGAGCGACCCTTAAGGAAGCCATACTGGCGATCTGAGAGCATATTATGAGAAGAGAAATGCTTAAGAAATTTGGAAGCAAGAATAGTTTTAAAAACTTTGGAAAGACAAGAGATGAGAGCAATTGGACGATAGTTGGAGGTTTGAGAGCGGTCACCCTTCTTTGGGACAGGTTGAATGTGAGCAAACTTCCAGCGTGAAGGGAAGATGTTAGAGGATAGACAGAGACGAAAGAGTTTGCCGAGGCAGGGAGTCAGCACGGAAGCACAGTTTTTGAGAACAACAGGAGGAACACCGTCCGGACCGTACGCCTTATTAGTATTAAGCCCAGAGAGGGTAGAAAGTACATCTTTAGAAGAGATTAGGATATTAGGCATAAGTAAGAGAGAGGAGGGTGGAGAGGGAGGAATAGCATCGGAATCATCCAAGGTGGAGTTTCTAGCAAAAGTTTGAGCGAAGAGTTTAGCTTTATCAGAGGAAGAAGTGATGGTTGTGCCATCAGAATGGGAAAGGGGAGGGAAAGACGAGTAAGAGAAATTGTTGGAGAGGTTTTTGGCTAGATGCCAGAAAGCTTGGGAAGAGCTAGAGTTGGATAGTTCAGTGCATTTATATTGTTTGGCAAGTCGAAGAACAGATTTGGCTTGATTCCGGGCAGAAACATAGGAAGAATGAGAGTCTTGAGTTTTAAGGCGTCGGTACCGTTTGAATGCTTCCTCCTTATTGCGGACAGCAGTAGAACAGGCGTGAGTAAACCAAGATTTTTTAGCATTAGTCTGAGAGAAAGAGAATGGAATGTATGCTTCCATGCCCGATAGGATTATCTCGGTAATGCGTTCAGCACTCTCCGAGGGTCCCCGGCCACGGAAGCAGAAATCATTCCATGGGAAATCAAAGAAGTACTGCCGGAGAGCCTCCCAGTCGGCAGCGCCAAAGTACCACAAGCGCCGCCGGCTAGGAGGATCGGGTGGCCGTACTGGAGAGATAGGGCAGTTGACAGAGATAAGTTTTTGGTCGGAGGAGCCCAAAGGAGAGAAAAGATTGACAGTATAAGAAGAAGGGTTAGAAGTTAGAAACAAGTCAAGAATGTTGGGCCGATCTCCGATGCGATCTGGGATACGGGTGGGATGCTGAACTAACTGCTCTAGGTCATTTATGATAGAAAAGACGTAGGCTTGTTCACCAGGTGGATCAGTAGTGTGAGAGGAGAGCCATTGGTGGTGGTGAACGTTGAAATCTCCTAAGATGGAGATTTCTGAGAAAGGAGAAATGGATAGAATGTGTTCCACTGTAGAGTTTAGATAGTCAAAGAATTTGGAAAAGTTGGTAGAGTTAGGGGAAAGATAGACAGCACAGAAATATTTAGTAAGAGAATGACAGGAAAGTTTGAGCCATAAAGTAGAGAATTCAGAGGAGTCGAAATCGGGAACACGAGAGCAAGTGAGATTGTTGTGCACATATGCACAACATCCACCTTTGGCTTTGAAACTAGGATAGAGAAAGTAGGAGGATACAGAAAAGGGGTTGCTGGATGTTGCTACAAACACCTGAGTTTCGGTGAGGAAGAGAAGATCAGGTTTGTAGGAGGAGAGATGGTGTTCAACAGAGTGAAAGTTAGAGGAAAGTCCGCGAATGTTGCAGAAATCAATAGAAAGAGTAACAGGCCGTGGTCCAGGTAATTTTGTGGGGTCGTCAGGGGATGGTCGGTCGGGTGTGGGGGCATATATTTTGGTGTGGAGGAATGAAGTGTGGTGTGCATGGTTTTAGTTTAGTGAAGTGGATAGGAGGAGGAGGTGTTTGTGAGAGCTAGCTGGATTGCTCTCAGTGTAAATGAGGCACAAAGAAAATCAGTAAGAGAGGCCAAGCAAATGAAACAGGAGTTCCAGCGACTCTTTTTCACATGCCTATAACCTCACCTGGGTCTAGCCCTGATCGATTGGTGCCTACAATCTCCCCCCAATATATATATATATATATGTATATATATATAATTATATATATATATATATATATATATATATAATTATATATATATATATATATATATATATATATATATATATATATATATATAATATATATACAGAGAGAGAGAGAGAGAGAGAGAAAGAGAGAGAGAGAGAGGGAGGGAGGGAGAGAGAGAGAGATTAACCCATTGAAGAGTGTGAGGTATATTGACAGTTTATTCTGGCTATCATTAGACGATTGTATACAGTTTGGGAATGATCTGTAGAAAAAATAGGGGTAAAGCCTATCTCAATTAACCCTCTTTCTTCCATATATACCCTTCCTAATAAAAATGAAATCGTTTAATAATATTCGGAAAACAAAAAATAATTGCGTATTGGATCTTGAGAGGGTTAAGATTTTAAAGTATATAACCTTCTCCTTGCCGGTGTATGTTATGGTGTGTTTGTGTGCCAAGCTCCCTGGAGAATATTGCCTCTTGTACCCAAAACACATCGCCAGCACGGTCACTGATAACGGGACAGGCAGAAAACACGCGAGGTGACGTAGCCGATCATAGATTGGGATTAAGTTCAATTTGTCTCTGGTTATTTATCCCACACTCAGATTCGACTCTTACTAAAATAAACATATCCTTATCTTTAGCTTAATCTAATTATATGTAATATAACTAAACTTAGACAAAATTAAGCATCCCGAACCTTACCTAAACTAGGCTAATTTAGTGGGCATTGGAAGGGAAAGATTGTAACTTGGAAAATGGGGTTGGAACATGGAAGGGGGTTTGAATCTGAGAAGGGGGGGAGGGGGGAGGTTGGAACTTTGAAGGGAAAACTCGGAATTTGAAAGTGAAGATTTGGAACTTGAAAGGGAAGAATTGGTACTTGGAAGGGAAAAGTTGGGACTTGGAGCTTGGAAGGGAGAGGTGTAAGCTTGGAAGGGAGGAGTGGAACTTAGAAGGGGAGGTTAGAACATTGAAGAGAAGTGGTGTAACTTGGAAGGGAGGGTTGGAACGTTAAAGAGAAGGGGTGGAACTTGGAGGGGGATTGGAACTTGGAAAGGGGAGAGTTGAAACTTTGAGGAGAGGGGTTGGAACTTGGAAGGGGAGGGGTGGAACTTGGAAAGGGAGGGGTGGAACTCGGAAGGGAGGGTTGGAACTTGGAAGGGGAGGGGTGGAACTTGGAAGGGAAGGGGTGGAACTTGGAAGGGGAGGGATGGAACTTGGAAGGGGAGGGGTGGAACTTGGAAGGGGAGGGGTGGAACTTGGAAGGGGAGGGGTGTAACTTGGAAAGGGAGGGTGGAACTTGGAAGGGGAGGGGTGGAATTTGGAAGGGGAGGGTGGAACTTGGAAGAGGAGGGGTGGAACTTGGAAGGGGAAGGGTGGAACTTGGAAGGGAAGGGTGGAACTTGGAAGGGGAGGGGTGGAACTTGGAAGGGTAGGGGTGGATCTTGGAAGGGGAGGGGTGGAACTTGGAAGGGGAGGGGTGTAACTTGGAAGGGGAGGGGTGGAACTTGGAAGGGGAGGGGTGGAACTTGGAAGGGGAGGGGTGGAACATGGAATGGGAGGGTTTGGAACTTGGAAGGGGAGGGTTGGAACTTGGAAGGGGAGGGCTGGAACTTGGAAGGGGAGGGTTGGAACTTGGAACGGGAGGGGTGGAACTTGGAAGGGGAGGGGTGGAACTTGGAAGGGGAGGGTGGAACTTGGAAGGGGAGGGGTGGAACTTGGAAGGAGAGGGGTGGATCTTGGAAGGGGAGGGGTGGAACTTGGAAGGGGAGGGTGGAACTTGGAAGGGGAGGGGTGAAACTTCGAAAGGGAAGGGTGGAACTTGGAAGGGGAGGCTGGAACTTGGAAGGGGAGGGGTGGAACTTGGAAGGGGAGAGGTGGAACTTGGAAGGTGAGGGGTGGAACTTGGAAGGGGAGGGGTGGAACTTGGAAGGGGAGGGGTGGAACTTGGAAGGGGAGGGGTGGAACTTGGAAGGGGAGGATTGGATTTTTTTTGTTTTCTATGTGATTGAGGGAGGCAAAAGGCGTTCTGCCTATAGCGAGTGCCTCCCCCATAGCTGAAAGAGTGACAGGGCCAATATCAAGGGACGTTCGAGCCAAAATGCCTGGACACACGGAGCTTGAAACAATTTAAATCATAGGAAGAGGGAAAGACTGATTCTGGGAGAGAGTTCCAGAGCTCAGCTGTTGAGTAGAAGAAAGTTTGAGAGTAACGTTTCACTCTTTTGCACAGAGTAGGGGTGGGATTGAGTAGCAAGACGGGTACCACGTACCCTACGTAAAGGAGGTGGTATGCACTGGGAAAGCTCTGAGGAACACTGATTATTATAGTTGCGATAGAATAGCGAGAGAGATGCAACATTGCGGCAGAGAGAGAGAGATTGCAGAGAGTTCGTGAGTGGACGGGAGTTAACCCTTGTCTATCGGGGCCTGACTTAGGTCCGTATCTAAAAAGCGGGACAATGTAGCGGGGCCCGACTTAAGTCTGTGTGCAATTTTGGCGCAATATTGGCTCTGAGAGAGAGCTGAGCGGTAGGAGGAGCATAGGTTACCTCATGACCACTCGCCACGACCGTCATGGGCCCACTGACATTTACTACTCTCTACTCCACCCTCTCTCACTCGCTACACACGTAATTATGTAACAAAATTACCGTATTTTAGCGATTTTGCCTTTCGGTTGCACGATCGTTGCAAGACAACCAGTGATCTGATCGTAGAAGGATGGTTTGGGTGTCATTGGAAAGCTCAATTTACGCCCTTTCAGGGATACATACTTGTATTACGCTCTGGCTTTTGTTTATGCATGAAAAAGAGCACGGAAACAACCCCATTTATGGTAAAAAAAAAAATGCTGGGCTGCACGGTCAAATATACCGCCTAGGCCGCTCGTTGAGTGTTAATGATACGAAAGGCCTTCCTTTCAACTTTGTCTAGGAGAGCGGTGTGAGAGAAACCTCCCCACACATGTGACCAATACTCAATACAAGGACGCACTATGCCCCTGTACAGAGCAAGAAGCTGTGCAGGGGAAAAGAACCCCCCAAGGCAGTTGAGCACACCCAGCTTCTAGGAGGCTGCCTTAGCAAGACTGGTAATATGGTCCTTCCAAATGAGAGCAGAAGAAAAAGAGACACCAAGAATATTGAAAGAAGATGAAGGGTTGATTTTTGTATTGTTGAAGAATAAGGGATAGTCTGCTGGGAGATCCTGACGGCTAGATAGATGGAGAAATTGGGTTTTGGAAGCATTAAAGGTAACAAGGTTTTCTCTGCCCCAACTGGAGATAGTAATTAGATCAGAATTTAAGAGTTCTATGGCTTCATTACATTTGTCGTTAAGGGATTGCTGGCTGGGGCGTTCTGAAAAACTAATGGAGTAGTGTAAGGTTGAGTCGTCTGCGTATGAATGGATGGGAATTAAGGTACAGTTAAGGAGATCATATATTATATAAAAATTAGAAAGAGAATAGGAGATAGAACAGAGCCCTGAGGAACACCGGAGTTTATAAGGTGAGGAAGTGAACAATGGCCGTCCACAACCGCAGCTATGGAATGGCCGGAAAGGAAATTAGAGACAAAGGCACAAATGGAGGGATAGAAACCGAAGGAGGGTAGTTTAGAAATTAAAGATTTGTGCCAGACTCTATCGAAGGCTTTCGATATGTCTAGTGCAATAGAAAAAGTTTCACCGAAGTCCCGAAAGGAGAATGCCCAAGAGTTAGTAAGATATGAAAGAAGATCACCAGTAGAGCGACCCTTAAGGAAGCCATACTGGCGATCTGAGAGCAGATTATGAGAAGAGAAATGCTTAAGAAATTTGGAAGCAAGAATAGTTTCAAAAACTTTAGAAAGACAAGAGATGAGAGCAATTGGACGATAGATGGAGGTTTGAGAGCGGTCACCCTTCTTTGGGACAGGTTGAATGTGAGCAAACTTCCAGCATGAAGGGAAGACGTTAGAGGATAGACAGAGACGAAAGAGTTTGCCTAGGCAGGGAGTCAGCACGGAAGCACAGTTTTTGAGAACAACAGGAGGAACACCGTCCGGACCGTACACCTTATTAGTGTTAAGCCCAGAGAGGGTAGAAAGTACATCTTTAGAAGAGATTAGGATATTAGGCATAAGTAAGAGAGAGGAGGGCGGAGAGGGAGGAATAGCACCGGAATCATCCAAGGTGGAGTTTCTAGCAAAAGTTTGAGCGAAGAGTTTAGCTTTGTCAGAGGAAGAAGTGATGGGTGTGCCATCAGAGTGGGACAGGGGAGGGAAAGAAGAGGAAGAGATATTGTTGGATAGGTTTTTGGCTAGATGCCAGAAAGCTTGGGAAGAGCTAGAGTTGGATAGTTCAGTGCATTTATTATTGATGAAAGAGTGTTTGGCAAGTCGAAGATCAGATTTGGCTTGATTCCGGGCAGAAACATAGGAAGAATGAGAGTCTTGAGTTTTAAGGCATCTGTACCGTTTGAATGCTTCCTCCTTATTGCGGACAGCAGTAGAACAGGCGTGAGTAAACCAAGATTTTTTAGAATTAGTCTGAGAGAAAGAGAATGGAATGTATGCTTCCATGCCCGATAGGATTACCTCGGTAATGCGTTCAGCACTCTCCGAGGGTCCTCGGCCACGGAAGCAGAAATCATTCCATGGGAAATCAAAGAAGTACTGCCGGAGAGCCTCCCAGTCGGCAGCGCCAAAGTGCCACAAGCGCCGCCGGCTAGGAGGATCGGGTGGCCGTACTGGAGAGATAGGACAGGTGACAGAGATAAGTTTATGGTCGGAGGAGCCCAAAGGAGAGAAAAGATCGACAGTCTAAGAAGGGTTAGAAGTTAGAAACAAGTCAAGAATGTTGGGCCGATCTCCGATGCGATCCGGGATACGGGTGGGTTGCTGAACTAACTGCTCTAGGTCATTTAGGATAGAAAAGACGTAGGCTTGTTCACCAGGTGGATCAGTAGTGTGAGAGGAGAGCCATAGGCGGTGGTGAACGTTGAAATCTCCTAAGATGGAGATTTCTGAGAAAGGAGAAATGGATAGAATGTGTTCCACTGTAGAGTTTAGATAGTCAAAGAATTTAGGAAAGTTGGTAGAGTTAGGGGAAAGATAGACAGCACAGAAATATTTAGTAAGAGAATGACAGGAAAGTTTGAGCCATAAAGTAGAGAATTCAGAGGAGTCGAAATCGGGAACACGAGAGCAAGTGAGTTTGTTGTGCACATATGCACAACATCCGCCTTTGGCTTTGAAACTAGGATAGAGAAAGTAGGAGGATACAGAGAAGGGGCTGCTGGATGTTGCTACAGACACCTGAGTTTCGGTGAGGAAGAGAAGATCAGGTTTGTAGGAGGAGAGGTGGTGCTCAACAGAGTGAAAGTTAGAGGAAAGTCCATAAATGTTGCAGAAATTAATAGAAAGAGTAACAGGCCGAGGTCCAGGTAATTTTGTGGAGTCGTCAGGGGATGGTCGGTCGGGTGTGGGGGCATTTATGGTCCCCCCCCCCCCCCCCCCTGGGGACTCCGAGGCTGGGCTAGAATTCATAATTTTGTTTTTTTTTAATTTTGGTGTGGAGGAATGAAGTGTGATGTGCTTGTTTAGTGTAGTGAAGTGGATAGGAAGAGGAGGTGTTTGTGAGAGCTAGCTGGATTGCTCTGTGTAAATGAGGCACAAAGAAAATCAGTAAGAGAGGCCAAGCAAATGAAACTTGGAAGGGGAGGGGTGGAACTTGGAAGGGGAGGGGTGGAACTTGGAAGGGGAGTGGTGGAACTTGGAAGGGGTTGGATGGAACTTGGAAGGGGAGGGGTGGAACTTGGAAGGGGATGGTGGTGGAACTTGGAAGAGGGTGGAACTTGGAACTTGGAACTTGGAACTTGGAAGGAGTGGTTGAAACTTGGAAGGGGGTTTTTGGTATTTGGTAGATTGGGCAGGGGGTGGATTGGAACTTGGAAGAGGTGGGTTCGATTTGGAAATTGCTGGTGGAACTTGGCTTGGGAAGGTATTCGATTTCCTTTACAAATAGTTTGGGAAGCATGCACTTCACTTCACTCTCATGTTGCGTCTATACATAATATTTATAGATTTATATAAGCTTATATATCTTATCAGCCTTTTAGTGAAATACGTGTACAAGCCCTATCAAGTAGATTATTATTTTGGAATAATACATTAGTATATAACCATTTAAATAGGAATGTCAGAGTTAATGCATTATTTCTAGAATTTTTAAAGATTTAATTATTTAGATTGTAGATGTTGTTGATATACTCGAAGATATTTGTATTTGAGTGATTCCTAATAATGAAATAATTATATCGAATATGAAGTAAATAATCAATTGCGATGGAAACTTTAACGTATTAAAACTATTTGTAAAGGTGTCCCTCAAGGCTCTTTTTTAGGAAATTTTTAGTTTTTTTTTTTTCATTTATGATATAAGAAGTTCTGATGATAAGGACTTGAAATACACGTTATTTGACAGTATTAGCAATTTCATAATTAATAGGGACTTAAGAAGGCTTCTTGCCAAAATAGTAGGGGCTTTGGTACTAATGTCAATGACTGGTTCAAATATTATCATTTATATCTCGAGATAAATTTAATAAATGATGTATTTATTTATAAAATGGGTCGTTGTACAGAATGAAATTCCACAATTAGTGGTAAGTGAAGGAAATTGATCGTGTTCAGCTGTTATGGGTAATTAGAGACATTTAAACTGGATACGATATATTATTTTTTATATTTATCAAATTATCAAGTGATATATTATACAGGACTCGGCATCATATACTAAACAGATGATGCATGTAAAATATTGACTATAAAGTGTGTTATTCTCGGATGATCTACTGTTTGTCATCTTGGGCATCAACCAGGCCATTTTATATAATTATCATGCAGTATTTGAAATACAACATTAAGAACTATATGATTCAACTGACATGATATTCTCATCTTATAAACTCTTAAATGCCCGGTATATACTGTATACTTTACCATTATGTCCATATACAGAATATACCATGTGATTATATTGAATTAATATTATTCGTCTTGTTAAATACATTTTCATGATACGAGTGGCATTTAGACTTAGTTTGGCCACCTTAATATGTAACTCTATTTGATGTACTGGACCACAAATATCAATCAATTACCTGGTAATGTAAACTATATAGAAGCTCAAGTACCTTTAGTTATTAAATACAAAGTTGAAGCATACTTGTTTGACCTTAAAAATTATGAATTGGATACACATTATTGTTTATATTACTTATTTAGTTTCAAATGCATCAATTTATAATAATGTGTGTAATGTCAATGTACGTTGTCTAACACCGCATCAGCATACTGTATAATAAAGCTTTGCCTTCCTTGCTACGGAGCTCCTGTTCAGCAGAGTATGTCTGGTGATGTGTAACCCTATGTGCTATTTTGAATAATTGTAGTATTTAGGTTATAAAGTTGAATTTAAGAAAAGAATACTTTATATTTTATTTTTTAATAGAGACTAAATCCCGTTCCTCCTACTTTACCGGTTAGAACAAAATATGTAATTCCCTTTGCAACATTGATATTACAGAGACCATTGTGTTTTATGCTGTATTGAATCTTACATACCTGTATCATCTATTTCTTGCAAGCGAGGTGACTAATGAAAGAAACGACGGATGGGATGGCAGAGTGGAGCCCATCCTTCCCGGCGTTTTGAGACACACTGGGTCATAAACGACGGACACACTGGGTCATAAACGACGGATGGGATGACAGAGTGGAGCCCATCCTTTCGGCGGCTTGAGACACACTGGGTCATAACGACGGATGATGACAGAGTGGAGCCCATCCTTCTTGAGACACACTGGGTCATAAACGACGGATGGGATGACAGAGTGGAGCCCATCCTTCCCGGCGGCTTGAGACACACTGGGTCATAAACGACGGATGGGATGACAGAGTGGAGCCCATCCTTCCCGGCGGATTGAGACAGGGTCATAAAACGGATGGATGGCAGAGTGGAGCCCATCCTTCCCGGCGGCTTGAGACACACTGGGTCATAAACGACGGATGGGATGACAGAGTGGAGCCCATCCTTCCCGGCGGATTGAGACACACTGGGTCATAAACGACGGAGGGGATGACAGAGTGGAGCCCATCCTTCCGGCGGCTAGAGACACACTGGGTCATAAACGACGGATGGGATGACAGAGTGGAGCCCATCCTTCCCGGCGGCTTGAGATACACTGGGTCATAAACGGCGGATGGGATGACAGAGTGAAGCCCATCCTTCCCGGCGGCTTGAGACACACTGGGCCATAAACGACGGATGGGATGACAGAGTGGAGCCCATCCTTCCCGGTGGCTTGAGACACACTGGGTCATAAACGACGGATGGGATGACAGAGTGGAGCCCATCCTTCCCGGCGGCTTGAGATACACTGGGTTATAAACGACGGATGGGTGACAGAGTGGAGCCCATCCTTCCCGGCGGCTTGAGACACACTGGGCCATAAACGACGGATGGGATGACAGTGTGGAGCCCATCCTTCCCGGCGGCCTTGAGACACACTGGGCCATAAACGACGGATGGGATGACAGAGTGGAGCCCATCCTTCCCGGTGGCTTGAGACACACTGGGTCATAAACGACGGATGGGATGACAGAGTGGAGCCCATCCTTCCCGGCGGCTTGAGACACACTGGGTCATAAATGACGGATGGGATGACAGAGTGGAGCCCATCCTTCCCGGCGGCTTGAGACACACTGGGTCATAAACGATGGATGGGATGACAGAGTGGAGCCCATCCTTTCCGGCGGCTTGAGACACACTGGGTCATAAACGACGGATGGGATGACAGAGTGGAGCCCATCCTTCCCGGCGGCTTAAGACACACTGGGTCATAAACGACGGATGGGATGACAGAGTGGAGCCCATCCTTCCCGGCGGCTTGAGACACACTGGGTCATAAACGACGGATGGGATGACAGAGTGGAGCCCATCCTTCCCGGCGGCTTGAGACACAGTGGGTCATAAATGACGGATGGGATGGCAGAGTGGAGCCCATCCTTCCCGGCGGCTTGAGACACACTGGGTCATAAACGACGGATGGGATGACAGAGTGGAGCCCATCTTTCCCGGCGGCTTGAGACACACTGGGTCATAAACGACGGATGGGATGACAGAGTGGAGCCCATCCTTCCCGGCGGCTTGAGACACACTGGGTCAAAAACGACGGATGGGATGACAGAGTGGAGCCCATCCTTACCGGCGGCTTGAGACACACTGGGTCATAAACGATGGATGGGATGACAGAGTGGAGCCCATCCTTCCCGGCGGCTTGAGACACACTGGGTCATAAACGACGGATGGGATGACAGAGTTGAGCCCATCCTTCCCGGCGGCTTGAGACACACTGGGTCATAAATGACGGATGGGATGACAGAGTGGAGCCCATCCTTCCCGGCGGCTTGAGACACACTGGGTCATAAAGATTGGGGAAAGCACTATACGTACCCCTCTAGGCTGCTTCTCCTCCAAAATATTGAGGATCAAGTGTCCAAACAGTGATTTAGAGTTGGTAAAGGAACATTGGAAAGGGAACTACAGCCCTGGAGCTAATGTCCGTGGCAGGATTAGGATGTTAGTAGGGGACAGATGGGATAGTTAGGAGATAGTAAACACTCCAGTAGACAGTGTCACTATCAAGGACACCTTCAACCTGACTCTGGCCAATATAATTTGTCCCTCACCGTTCCATTAAATCATCTTTATTTAATTCACAGTTGCAGGCATGTATTTGTGGTACACTCTTGAATATATATATATATATATATATATATATATATATATATATATATATGATCTTCTCCACTGTACATCCAGTCCCATCCATTCATATGCAGACGACTGTACCTTACACCACTCAATTAGTTTTCCAGAACGCCCCAGCCAGCAGTCCCTCAAAAGTAAACGTAATGAAGCCATAAAATATATATCTACTGATCTAGCTACTATTTCCAATTGGGGTAGAGAAAACCTTGTTGCATTTAATGCTTCCGAAACTCAATTTATTCATCTTACTACCTGTCAGGAACCTCCAGAGGACTATCCCTTATTTTTCAACAATACAAAAATCAACCCTTCATCTTCTCTCAATCTTCTCGGTGTTTCTTTTTCTTCTGCTCTCACTTGGAAAGACCATATCACCAGTCTCGCTAAGGCAGCCTCCCAGAAGCTGGATGTGCTCAACCGCCTCCAGGGGTTCTTTACCCCTGCGCAGCTTCTTGATTTGTACAGGGGCACAGTGCGTCCTTGTATTGAGTATTGTTCACATGTGTGGGGAGGACCCTCTCACACCGCACTCTTAGATAAAGTAGAAAGGAAAGCCTTTCATATAATTAACTCGGGTCCACTCACCAACTCTCTGCAATCTCTCTCTCTTCGCCGCAATGTTGCATCTCTCTCGCTATTCTATCGCTACTACAATAATCAGTGTTTCTCGGAGCTTCCCCAGTGTATACCACCTCCTCTATGTAGGGTACATAGTACCCACCTTGCAACACAATCCCACCCCTACTCTGTGCAACTCTCCAACCCAAAAGTGAAACGCTATTCTCAGACTTTCTTCTATTCAACTGCTGAGCTCTGGAACTCTCTCCCAGAATCAGTCTTTCCCTCTTCCTATGAGTTAAATTGCTTCAAACTCCGTGCGTCCAGGCATTTTAGCTCAAACGTCCCTTGATTTCGGCCCTGTCACTCTTTGAAATCTGGGGAAGGCATTCTCTGCAGGCAGTTATGCCTTTTGTCTCCCTCATTCACATAGAAAAAAATATATATATATATACTGGTATATACCGGTATATATATACAGTATATATATATATATATATATATATATATATATAATTATATATACCCGGTATATATATATTTTTTTTCTTTACTCCATCTACTCCCTCTCGGGCATAGGCTGAGAGCCTATACACTACACCGCTGAACACGGTGAGGCCCGTGAGGTCTTTTTCCAGTCTAGGGAGTGAGACATGCGAAGCACCCTGGCTCGAATCAATTCCATCTCTGAAGCGGCGTCGCCTCTGCGCTTCACCGTCTCCTCCCCCACACTCGGACCTTCACTCTCAGAACGCCACATATTGAGCAATTAACTCACTAGGCATTTCCCCCCTGTAACATATTTGGAATATGGGAATATTCACACAATGCTATTTAATCAGCGAACAATGAGGGTATTTTTTTGGCATTTCGGTGTGCTGTTGTAATGCACTGAAACTAGGTACAGCACAAAATCCATCCCAATAATATCTTCCCATTGACATATTGGGATTCGAACCCGGGTACATTGGATTACCAGTCCAGTGGCAAGACCACTCTGCCACACCTCCCCAGCAGAGGGGGAGTATATATATAGTATATACAGTATATATATATATAATATATATATAATATATATATATATATATATATTATATATATATATATAAATTACAGTCAGGCTATGAAACTAGGCATTTCATGAAATGACTAACCATTTCAGTCAATCTGTGAAATGACATGTTACTTACTGGTTACTAACCTAACATAGGTTAGTTAGGTTAGATTAGGTTAGGTTGTATTGGTCTCCACCTATTGTTTATGAAGTGAAGCAAACTGTTCACACAATGACACACCTCAATCTGCTTTTCGCGAGCTTGAAGGCAACTATGAGGTTTGCCCTACCTACCTAACCTAACCTTAAATACCTAACCTAACCTAACCTAACCTAACCTGTTAGGAACCAGTCATTTCACAGATTGACTGAAATGCTTAGTCATTTCACGAAATGACTACATTTCAGAGTCTGACTGTAATATATATATATATATATATATATATATATATATATATATATATATACAGCATGTGTAAATATGTACTGTGTGTGTGTGTGTGAGTGTGTGTTTGTGTGTGTAAAACAAAACACACACATTATAACATATGGAAGTACTTAGATATGTTAAGTTAGGTCTAATGTGGTTAGATTTGAAAAGCATAACTAAGAGTGAAGCGATATTTTCCAATTCAAAATATTTCAATTCAAAATTAAATTAAAAATATGTTATTGGCACAAAAGTTAAATACAGTATATTTACAAAATTGCATATATTGACATCCTTTGTGTCAATGTGGAACTGATGCCATCAGGCATATGTGTCCTCATTAGTACACTTCAACATACAAGTAGGTCAACAAAGAAAATAATTTAAAGGTGAATTACACAAAAATGAAAAAAAAAGTGAGATAATTTTATTCAGCCAGAACGTTTAATGCTCTAGTCATCCACCATTATTGGGAATATCTTTAAAATTGGCCCTAACATATAAAATAAATTGGGTCAAGTAAAGGGTAAATTTCTTT